>OZ010580.1:131646999-131791999 GCA_963932145.1 Acanthosepion lycidas | reverse complement strand
AAGAATGTATTTTTTGTACCATGGGAAGCAGGTCAGAAGTAGTATACTACTTCTAATGGCAATAATTCAGCCAACAGAACATAAGGTGAGACCAGTGTTGGACTTTAGAGAACTGAATGAATATGTAGCATGCACTATGGGAAGTAATATCATTGACATATGTGGAGAGACAATGTGAAAGTGAAGGCAAATAGTGAGCGCTTCTATGATGAAGAATCTGAAATGAGCAACTACACATAGCAAGGAAGCTGTGAGAATACCAGTTAATAAAGTACAAGGGGAACAGCCATTGCTTGACAAGATTGGGCTTTGAGCTAAAAGCTGCACCAAAAATAGTAACTGTGGTGTTCAAAACCATGTTGG
This sequence comes from Acanthosepion lycidas, assembly GCA_963932145.1. Taxonomy (NCBI): domain Eukaryota; kingdom Metazoa; phylum Mollusca; class Cephalopoda; order Sepiida; family Sepiidae; genus Acanthosepion; species Acanthosepion lycidas. The sequence continues at coordinate 131,791,636 of OZ010580.1, read as the reverse complement.
GAAAAGAAAAATAATATAACAAAGTAGCAAAACATATATAGACAATATCTTAGTAAACGAGACATTGATGATGGTGGAAAAGGTGAAGTGTCATCTCGGGAAGTATGGGTTGGTGGCAAAACTGTCAGAGTCACTAAAAGGGGGGAGTAAGATTGGGAGAGGGGCAGAGAGAGAGAGAAAGAATGTTGGTATTCCAGAGGGGAAAGGAAAGGGCCTAATCAATCAAGAGCTATTCTCAATATGTGGGGAAACTGGTGGGACATCATCATGTGGCTGGCTGGATGAGGGCTGTATGCAGTTATGTGAAGAGACAGGCAGAGGTGATGGCAAGGTGAGTGAGTGAATGCATGAGATGATAAAGGAAATTGTTGAAGATGACCTGGTAAGAGGGTAGTGGCATGTTCTGAAGATGGATTATGAGATTGTGTGGTGTGATGTGCAAGTATTTATTAGGAGTAAACAGGTAGTTGGCTGTATTATGAGAGAGTGGTTGGAGGATAAAACAAAAGATAGATTGCAGATGGGTTTGTTTTTTTTTTCTTCCCATGTTCATGTTCTGTTGATCGGTAATGTTGAGAAGTAGGTAAGGAGAGAAAAGAGAGAGAGAGAGTTGTGAGGAGAACAGCATGTAATAAACTTTTTACTATTAACAGATAAAGATATTACCTGACAATGTCAAGAGATAAGAGAGAAGAATGTACAAAGTGCTAATGATAATGCTGAATATTGCTGTCCACCATACACTAGCGCCACATCGCCATTTGAGCACCTGTAATAGAATGGTAAAAAGAGCAGATTTGAAACAAATTTTTTTGCACATAATAAAACTAGAGATACAGTTAACATCCAATTGTGCCATTATACAAGAATACTGAGCAATGGTATGCTGATGTCCATTTTATTGGCAAGCCTGCAACCAGTTTTTGCCAACAATAGTAAAAGGTTTAAATGAAGGATTAAAAGCAAATTATTTCCCTTGAACTGCATATAAAGGTTTGCTGAAAAGTTCTTGGCCCAATCCGCTTCCCCAAAATGTGGCAAAATAAAATAAGCGGATCACATTATTTTCGAAGGGGTTCTGGTTGGGAAAGCTAATTATAAATAAAAAAGGACAAGAACTTTAACATTGACTAAAAATCTGCATTTTGATGCGAAAGAATTATGCAGTGAGAAAATTGTAACTGCTTGGCCATTATGTGCACATCTGTGCATGCAGTGCCGCAGTTATTTGATGTGGAAATTGGAATTGGTGTGCAGAGTTCAAATTTTGGTTAAATTTGCTGCATTCACTTTTGTGCAAATACCCTTGAGAAATGTATGAATACATCTTCTTCAAATAGTATGGGTTAAATAGGGCAGACTGAGTTCTCTAGCTTTGGTTTGCAACCAAGCTAAGAAAAAAACAAAAAAAAAACAAAAAAAAAATCCTACTTTCTATGGAAGCCACAGTAGCAAAATGTAGCATGGTGAGCTTGTGGCCCTACTCCATAGGGAGTCTACTGGTACTAAGGAGGAAACCAGATGAACTTAACTAGAAAAAAAAAAAAATCTGTATGGTAAAAGAATTGATTCTTTGTCTATTAAACACTTTGCGTGTATCATTTCCTGTGTGCTGATGTAAGTGATCTTGTTGCTCCATACTCCCAGAGTAACATGCAACACCTTATAGATTCCTTCCCATGCAGCACATTAGGTCTAACAATTAACTCGAAAAGGTTGCTGTAATATACCAATCTGTGCCAGATAAAGGCTATTTTGACATAGGCATTTATTTGTATGCCCAGAAAGTGGAGGTTGTGGCAATTTTTGTGTACTTGGACAGTACTGTAAATATGATAAATAATCTTGATAGAATCTCTCTCTGAATCAAGAAAACCAGTCATGCTTTAAAAAAAAAAAAAAAAAAAAAAAAAAAAAAAAAAAAAAATATATATATATATATATATAGATATGTCTATGGTTTCAATATAAAAATTTTGATTGAGACAATGTTGTATTACAATATGTGTTTTGCCTTCATTGTTATACGCATGTGAGATGTGGGTCACTTACCCAACACATGAAAAGGCTGGAGTGATATCGCCAACAGTGTCTCCACCAGATATTAGGTATCTGGTGGCAAATGTACAAGAGTGACTTTGATATCCTCAAATGCAGTCAGTCTACCAGTTTAGTGTCTGGTACTTCAGCACCAGTTGCAAAGGAATGGTCATGATGAAGGATGACAGGATCCCTAAATAGCGTCTTTACAGTGAATTGGATGAAGGAATAAGACCAGTGCTCAAGCCGAAATTGAGGCATAAAGAACACACTGAGGAAGGCCAACATTATGCAAAACGAGTGGGAAAACTTAGCTGTAGTGTAGAAGGTTCATTCTGGGGAAAAGCAGTACATAATGGCAAGAAAGACTTTGAATAGAATCATGCTGTGCATGTGAAACTGGAGTGAGATGTTTTTAAGGGTCTTGATTTCAATTTCCCTGGAAATGTTGAATTTGATAATGCATATATATATATATATATATATATATATATATATATATATATATATATATGTGTGTGTGTTTATATAGAGCAGGCTACAAAAATCAAAGTTACACAAAAGTTACTAATTACATGTTATACAACATTTATATTACTACAATAGTGCTACAACATCTGTACAAGAGAACGTAAGACTAGCACTAGCAAGACAAAAAAAGCCACATCTGTGCTAACCATATTTGAGGATGGATCAAGGAATGGCACTGATGGTAATCAAATCATATTATCATAGCCATCATTTGAAACCTTATTATATAAACTGAAAATAGTGAGTATAAATTTAGAATTGTATGTCAATATAGTAAAATGGTTAAAAAGCAATGCATTATATTTTTCATTTAAGTATAATCTGTAATAGATCTTTTTTTCAGCATTAGTATATTTAATATACTATATTATTAGATACTGCTAGAAAAAAAACAAAAAACAAAAAAAATAACACATTTAAAATGCCTCCTTCAGTAAGATTTTAGTTTTATTTGAAAGATAATAACCTAAAATAAAAATAACATAAGAAAGAAAAATAAGTTTTAAGACATTTTAAAAATGTTCTTAAAAATCAATTAATCATTGATCTGCCATTTTAAAAATCAAATTCTGTTCTAGATATTAGTTCCAAAGAAAATTAGTAAAATTAAGCATTATTTTTGAAAAATATTATTTTATATTTAAAAGTAAAACATAGTAAAAACATTTGAACACAGCAAGATTGCATCTGTCAACAAGTTCATAAGTCAGTAGCAGTTGCTACACACTCAACAAAAATGCCTGCCTCAAATTTAAATAAATACAAAACAAAATACACATTCTGGTTTTGTTTACGTTTAATCATTTTTAAACCTTATAAAACCAATAAGTTAGGAATATTCTTTTTTTATTCTAGCCTTTTATGAAACTTTTTGTTTTTAATTATTTGACAGTTATTCTGCATAATTTGATTATTTTGAACTATTTGAAGTCATAAAAAATATTTATTAATTGCCCAAATGAAGTCTTTAAGAAAATTTATTAAAACAACAGAAAATGATACTATAAAGAAAAAAAAGAGGAAAATTGATAAGGATTTATAATTGAATTGAACTGATTGTCGTGTTTTCTTTTAGTTAAAAGTTAAAAATAATAGCATAAACATTTTTTTTAAACACCTTTTAAATAAAACATAAAAATAATTATGCATTATGTTTTATTTAGGGAGGTAATTCAGAATTGTTGAATCGGTGATTCCTTTTACAATTACAACTATATTTTTCATCACTTACCACATTTGAGAAAAAAAAAAAAATGTGTTCACTTCACATTGCATCATGTAATGCAGAGAAAGGTAAGCTGACTACACCCCCCAAGATCTGCAATGTTTTCTAAAACTATTCACATTCAATTCAGCATACAATTCATTAACGAATAATTGCTGCATAATTCTTGATTTTTTTTTTTTTTTTTTTAAATCTGTAGTTTTTCTTGTCTTCTTTTCGGAAAAAAAAAAAAAAAACAAAAAAAAAAAACGCATCCAGTGGTACCTAAAAAGTGTTTAACAATTTTTAAAACGAAAGAGAAAGAGGTAAAGAAAACATACGTGTAATCAGCAAAGAAAAATCAACATAAAGGAAGTGTACTTGGCTTTAGTTTGCTTTTTAAAATAATAAATGCATTTTAAAATGTTGTGTCATCATCATACAATGTAAAAACATTTTTAACTGTTTTTCTTAAATAACTATTAGGTCTTAGTTTTCAAATTTATACAGGTTTACTCGCATAATTACAAAGTTTTAAAAATCATTTGAAGTTTCAAACAGATTTAGATAATTATTTATGAAAAAAGGCATATCTATATGAAATTTTATTACAATTACAACTAAGTATTTTTACTTTCGATATGACTGAATATTTGTTGAAATAAATGCCCAAGTTCAGAATGAATTTGCAATACATTTATTGTTCAAACTCAAAATGAATTAGATGTTTTGGTAAAACAAGAAATTTCTCCGTTTTTCTTCGGAAGTTTCTTAATCTTGCTTTTATTCAAATTCAGAATTTCAGATAAAGTTGTGCAGTCATGATTTCAACAAAAAACTAAATCTCTAAAGTTTTTTTGACAGCCAATTCGTTTTTCCCGCTTAGCGTTTTAAATCTAATTTAGCAAATAAATATTTTGCTAATATTAGACTCATTTAAAGTTAAAAATGTTATTTTGAAATATTTTAAATAAAGTATAAAAAGCTCAAATACAATAAAACTATTTCCCAATTTAAAAAAAATTCTACCAAATACGTGAAATTAAAAGTAAACTTAAAAAAAAGTGCTTTGCATGTCTTTAAATAAATTGGCAGAAAGTTTCAATCACAGTGATAATCACGAAATAAAAACAAAACATCCACAATACAATAAAATACCTCATTGTAAAACCAATATTCTATTGGCAATTCAGTTCCGGGGACCATTGTAAATCAACAAATACTAGGAATCACCAAGGAAATATCACACAAGAAAACCATGCGTCCATCCTTAGTTCAAAGATACCGCCATGTTCAATCTCGATCCGGTGAGAATAAATATATTTTTTTTTAATTCGATAATATTTTCTATATTTTAATTGAAAAATAATGTTTTAAAAGATTTCATGAAGAAATATTAGCTTGAAAACATTATTAAGAACAAAAATGGAAATTATTACGTAAAGTTAACCCGCTTCCATCTGTCTCCTTACCAAAACAACATGGCAGGTCATACGGCCGGCGATCCGTTGGAGTGCTATAGCGTGAGTGAATAATATTTAATTTATTGTTCTAATTCGTTTAATTTTTTTTATTCATATTTGTACTATTAGGGATACTTTCGGTACAGGGAGTAAAAATTGCTCTAGTTTACTGTTAATATCATCTATTTTTCGTATGAATATTTGATGATACCTTTTCTCATTCTCTCCCTTCCTCTCTTTTTTTTTTTTGTTGGGTATTGTCATTTCTTTATCAAAACCGCTGAACTTGAGTAGAATTAACATTTTTAGAACCATTTATTATTTTTAACTTTGTTAAAAAAAAAAAGTAGGTTTTATCTTAACTACAATTGGTGTGTTATGTATTGAAATTAAATTATGAAAATAAAATTTTAAAATCATTAACTTTTTTTTTTTTTCTCGAGAAATGTACTACTGCTAATAATGAAAACAATACTGACATTTCGTACACTAAACGCACGTTTTGATACGAGTAAAAAAAAATAGAATCAACTTTTAAAGAAAGAAAATAAATAGGGTTATACCGTTTTGGTTGTCAGTCTCTGAGAATAAACAGTGTAAAATTCATAGAGATGACTTGTAGATATATATTTTTTTTAAATCCGAAGTATTTCGCTTTATTGAAGAAATTCATTTCTTTTTCGATTTTCCCACATTTAATGATCTCAACAAGCCTAATTCGAAGACCTTTTTTTTTTTTTAATTTTTTTTTTGAGATGAAATGGAATTTTTCAAAATGCTAGTTTTAAAAAAATGTCTCCAGATTCTTAATTGTTGTAGTTTTTTTTTTATATCTTATTTCTTTTGTTAAACGCAGACTAAAACAAACATAAGTTCACTAAAAAATATAAAAAAAAACCCAAAACACAGTACCCAACTGTTTATAAATCAGTGCAGTGTGCACTTGTTTTTTTTTTTGGAAGTTAAACAATTAAACATTGTTCTGTTATATTTTCAGTGTGTAGTAAGTGGAAAAATATTAATTCTTTTTACAGCTGTAGTTTTCACATTTTTGTCTTTTTTTTATCGATATCAATATTTTATTATTTATTTTAAATTATTTAGCTTACTGCGTAGTTACATCTTCTTTTAATCTTATTTCACACCCTTATTGTTGTAAAATATTTATATTAAAACATATTTTTTTCTCAAAATTATGAGCTGTATCAAAAACAAAAAACGATTTGGATTTCTTTTTATTCATTCAGAATTCAGATGTAATTGATTTTTTTTTTTAAGCCACTCACAAGTTTTCAACATCTAACTTTCAAACTTAAAAGTAGATTTCATTTTCATCATAATTGTTTAAGTTGTTGCATTTGTGTTTAAAAAGTTAAATGCATTCAACTCGCTTGAATAATGTCTTAAAAAAAAAAGCAAGCAGTGTGTGGTCCACCAGCTGCAATTGCGTGAAATAATGAATTAAATATTAATGTTACAACAGTTACATAATTACAAATAATGGCAAAATAGATTCTTTCTTTTTCCGTAAAAGAAAAGACAAAAAATTAAGCTGATTTTTAAAAAAAAAAAAAAAAAAAAATTATGATAGAATAAAAATGAAAGTAGACTTTTTTTTTTTTTTTTTTTTTTTTTTTTTTGAGTTTTAGAATTTCTTTATTTTATTTTATTTTTTTTTTTTTTTTTTGTTTTTGTTTATTTACCCGCGGCCAGCAACACTCATTCCATGCTCATTTTTCTTCCTTATTTTCTTCTGATTTAGCCTAGGGTTTTAGGGGGAAGATTTGGGTGGTATTGTATTTTTTGTAGTAAAATCAAAATGCTTTTTAGTTATGTTTGTCTTGAAATAATGAAAAATGATTTTTTTAATTGTGTTAGTGTTTTTTTTTTTTTTTTTGTCAGTCAATGAAATCAATTTACCAACACGCTCGTTTTATTTTATTTTTCGTGACAAGCCGTAGTTAATTAAAATTTTCATGGAAACCACAACCTGTAGTTTTCGAAATATTTTCACTTCAGTCATAAGTAAGTTCAAGGTAACGACTACCATATGTTGATTAAAGGACACACACGTTTAAGTGTAAAGAAAAAAAGATTCTGGTTTGAATCCATTTTTAAAACCATGTTTGGAAAATGCGTATAAAAATGGCATTTCAAGAGAGCAAGCATTTACTGAATAAAAAAAAAAAGTTACAAAGTGTGGGAGGCAGAAATCTAATCTGTAGTGTAAGGCTGTCAAATAAAGCTTTGAGTTTGATGCGAACTTTGTTTTTTGTTATGTTATTTTTCTAAACTTTTGATAACTAAAAAAATATTTGACGTCTTCACTAGTTTATTTCAATGTCAATAAATATATAATTCTAGACTTCTCGACATTTAAATAGAAACTGTTGATTAAAATTCAATTCAGTGAACTTTAAACCAGAAGAGACTTCGTGTGATATAGCTTCATTTCATTCAATCTTCATTATTTGTATTTTTGATCATTAAAAAATATTTACTTACAGTAGTAGTACACGTTGATAGAAATTTTGTGATATCTAAATTATATATTTTTATTTATTTCATAAATTTATTTATACATATTTATCACAACACTATTCCCAAACAAGATAGTTGTCTATTTTTGTTTTGTTTTTTTTTGCTTAGCTTAGGAATGCAAATAAAAAGTAGTAGAGAAATTTAGAAATGAAGATTCTGTTCATTGTACGTTTAAGTTGTTCCTTGTGATTGTCATCAGGCAGCTGAAAGTTATTGAAAATCATTTAAGTGTTGAAGCATGAAAAATGATGTGTAAGGTAGCCTTGATGAATATTGAATCTTTTTCTGGTCTAACAGGAAACACCTGCTGGTGGCCCAAGCCATAAATGCTTTTTTACGTTTAGAAAAATATGAACATTCAAAAATGCAGATGACATTTTTTTAATATAAAAAAGGGGGAAAAATTGTATTCGATATTCAAAAAAACAAGAATGTCTCAGTTTTACATTATTTTTAACACTTTTATTAAATCTTTTATCCCATAAGGGATAAAATCAGGTTTGGGTCAATTTGAATTAACTTTCTACTCTTGAAAATTTCAATTTGGATAGAAAATGGTTGTTGCTTTCTTAAATTATAATGTGCTACTTTTTTTTTTATCTTTTTATATACAGAAGTTATTACAGGAGCATGACGTTTCTAAATTTTTATCATTTAGTCAAGAAAGTGTCTTTTGATAAGTGTATTCAATTTAAAAAGCATTTTTTTTTCAATTGGAATCTCTCAATAAAAATGTTATTTTTAAGATTTGCAGTATGTTTTATACACTAAAAGTAAAACCTAACAAATTTTTATAAGATAACTGAATATGAATATCGTCTACATTTTAACTTAAATGTATTCTAATTTTAGTCAATTTAATAATGGAAAACTAATTTTAAAGAATCTCTTGAAGTCATGAAAAGTTTTGCTTAATGGGGTTGATCACATATCATAAATTGTTAGCTCGCTGGTGTTTAATTTCAATGTTTGCTATCACTAATGAAAAAAAAATGCTTTTAGGAGTAAAATTAACAATGTTTATTGTTTACACTTATGCATAGACAACTGAATAAAACAGGACAAGGTCTCAAGTTTGAATTGAAGTAAAAATGAATTTACCTTAAAGCCATGAATAATCTCGTCCACAAAAGAATCATTTAAATGCTTTGAATTTTCAGACAGATTAAGAAAAGTGTTTATATGCTTAGGATTTCATAATAGAAACTTGTGGCCAAAATATTTTTCATCTTTAAGATTATGTACAGACGTTTAAACTAGGTTTTTAATTTTTGTGACTTTGTATTCTAATTCATATAATTTGGAGCATAGTAAATAAAATTGTCATCACTAAGCTTGGGAAAAATGGTAATTACAATTTTCTTACTGCATAATTCTTTCACATCAAAATGAAATACAGATTTTTAGCCATTTATAATTAGTTTTCCATTCCCCTCCATTCACAAAATCTCATACTGTATCTTTTTATATAGCACACTGAGAAAATAATTTTCAATTTTTATATCATTTTTTTGTGGTATTTTGCTCTGACTTTCAGATATGCAATCAATACTTAATTGATTACTTGTATTGTCGAATTAAGAAAATATGAGGATATATGAAATGGTATTGGAAAATTCCTGAAATAGGTCTAAAGAAAAACGCTATTACTCCAGTAAATATTATTTCATATTATTTAAATTTGTCATTGTTTGTCTTCTTGCAAACGTCAAGGCTCTTGTCAAGATACTGCATTTTTTTTTTTTTCATATGGGAAAGCAAATGGATTGTTCTAATGGTCCTCATCAATTGAGTTCACAAATTCTCTTAAATATTTTCTGGTATTTGGTCACTCTGAGTGCATATCATCTTGAACCGACTCTTTCAGCCTTGAAACGTGTATCTGTTACTCAAGAACTTAGGATTGATTTAATACTCACTAAAAGCCTGACAAAGCATTTGAAAGGTGCCTGTATCATATTTGATGAGTTTCACAGGAAATTCAATGCAGGCATGTCACTTGAATTTCTCACACATTGTAAAGATTACAGAGTGGTTCTAATATAATATTACAAAACCTTATGTAATTTACCATGAGTAGATAGCATGAACTCAGTAGGTTAGGTACCCATAAGCATTAAATGTATGCACATTTGTGTAGTCTTAGAACTTTTATATATATGTATTAGTATAGTAAGCCTTTCAGCTTTTAGTTTGTCTTGTTTGCTCCTATAGGACTTGTTCAATCTTTAATGATTTTGTATGATGTTTGTATAGTGTAATGGTTATTTGTGCAGAAAGTGGGATCAACAAGCCAACTTCAAACTCTAGGCTAGCCTGTCGCATTCACTTTCACACTATTGTCCTTGGGAAGGGCATGAATTTCTCTTTTCTTCTCAGTTATGGTTAAAATAGTAAGGGAGACTGTTTTTTAGTCTTGAGTGGCAACCAATCTAAGAGAAGGAAACTGAATTCCAAAAGACGGCACAGAAGCTACTTTCTGAAGAAGTTGATAAAAAATCACAGATGATAAAGTGATCCTTAACTGCCTATATCATGAAGGTGCATGGCATTAAAAAATAAAAACACTAGGTGTTGAAAAGTTCTCAGCTTTACCTACTTACAGAATTTGACCAAATAAACATCAGAAATTTTTATTTTTTATGTACTTTTTCATCGGGCCAAACATATTTCACCATCTCTTTGTAGTAAATCTAAAATTTTGGGGATAATACATTAACTGATAATAGAAAATGCTTTTTGTGTGCAATCAGTCTTCATTTTATTTAGTGACTGTATATGTTTTGATAAGCTTATGCTTGTGATATTTTTTTCTTTTCACTTTCATTTTCTTGTGCTGGTTACATTTGAATGTCTGTATTTTATTATTCAATATTGTTACTTTATACAACATGCAGCATAGAAAGATAGTATCCCAACGCAGTTTAAGCTCCGAGAATTTACAGATTGTTTCTGTTACTATAGAATTTAAGTTACCAAAGAATTAAATTTATCTTTGAAATGGTAATTGTTATGGATAAGATTTAAGAAAAAGAAGGAACATTACATCTTTTCAAGAAATCTAAGTGTTAAACAAATTCCAGACAGTTTTACAGATTTTAGAAATTGATTGATATTGCTTTTTCTTAAACTATTGTTAAGCACAAGTCTTTGGTTATATGATTCTATCTTCCTGGTTCAAATTTAGCTTTGTATTTTTAAGTATGATTAAAGCTATAATTTTCTAAAATCTGTTATTGTACTTTTAATTGAGATGTTTTACTTGTATGTTTCATTAAAAACTCTTTGTGCTAAGCACCTTTATCTTAAAATGAACATGCCAGATTGTTTTAGACTTTAAAGTATGATAACAAGAAAGAAGCAGGGGCTTAAATTGGTACATATTAAATAAATAGACATCAATGAAAATGACACTTTTTAAATTATTTTGTTACTCAGCTGGATAATGATACAAACTGTTTTTGAATGTCTGCTTGTCTTTATGCATATTAAATCATCAATTGCTATCTTTGATCTTCATGATGCAGCTGTTGTTTACATTGTCTAGAGTTTTCAGTCTTTAATAGGATCAAGTGTCTTCTATTTTTGTGGTATTTGTAATCTTAAAGCATCAGGATAAAATTATCAATTTAGTTGCTTACAAATTTACTACAAATGAATATGTTGAAATCAGATCATTTGTTTTGAAAATAAGTTATAGCAAAAAAGAATCAAGAAAAGGGAAAGTGTGTGTATTCAAAAATTATTTTTGAACTGACTACTTCTCATCTCTTTTATAATTGCCATGATGATTTCTTACTCCATTATTTACTCCCTTTTCAAAGTCATATTTTAACTGTTGTTATTAAATAGAGGAATATATTTTTTTTTCATAAATATATTGGTTCTATAAGGCAGCTGATCTCAAAAATATTAACTTGGTAAGGAATGGCTTGTTAATTTTCATGCTTCCAAAAACAGCTCTTTTAATTGTCTGAGAGAACTCTTTTTGAATTCCATCAGCGTGTCTGAGAGGAGAGTGACTCCTTGCACCTTCTCTGGCTAATGTCTTATGCTGACAGAAAGATTATACTGAATCAGTTGCTAAGTCTGCTACTAGGAAAGTTGGTTCCCTGTGACATGTGAGACAATTTTTCTTGCCAGAATCTATCTTCGACATTTATAAGTCTACCATTTGTCCATGTATTGAATATTGCTGCCACATATTGTCTGGTACTCCTACTAAATATTTAGAAATTCTTGATAAAATGCAAAGAAGAATCTGCATTCTTGGCTTCAGTCACTTTCCCACCGCTGTAAGGTAGCATCCCTGTGCCTTTTCTATAAATATTGGTAATTGTTCTGATGACCTTTCCTCTTTAGTACTGACACTATGAATTTAAGCGTATTGCTATTTTGGCAACAAGGTTTTATCATTTTATAGTTGAAATGTAATCATAAGTTCTATACTAATAGTTTTTCTCTCACTTTTTGCCTGTGGAACTCTCTTTCAGATTTTTGCTTTCCAGTCAACTTTGGTCTTCAAAAATTCAAATGAAATGCCAATTGTTATCTTCTGCCTTCTTAATTCATATTTTCTTCTCTCTCTTTAATAATGTTTTTTGCTTTCTCATATTCTCTCATACTCAGTAACCCCTTGTGGCTTTATTTCCTTGCTTGTGATAAAACAATTAAAAAAGAAAATGAACATTTAGATCTTATCAAACAGTATTTTAGTTAAGCTTTTCTAAAAATAAGTATTAATGTTAGTCCGTTCCAAGACCAGATAGAAGTTTGTATTGTGTCAGTATTTGTAATAGGAAGGAGTTTGCCTTACTTGAAAATTAGCATTTATAATTTTGCTTGTTTTTAAATTTTACTTTGTCTCTAGCACCAACCACTGTAACAAGTGAGAATTGCTTAATGACATCTGCTTCCATAGTAAGTTCCTGCAAGAAGTATTTTTATTATGTAAAGTTCTTTTGGCATCTTGAAAATTAAATTTTAAAGCTTCTTAGGGCATGATTTCCATGGGTTTCTCATTAATTTAACAACTGGAAAATATTATCTTTCTTACTTTTTTTTTTTTTTTTTTTTTTTTCTTTTTTTTTATTTCAAGTAAGAACATTGGTTATTATGCTTGAACATGTTTTATCTGCAGATTTTTTTTTACTGATGATAGAAGGCCAATCTTTAAATGGCACACATAAATTCACTTCATATTAGTGCCATGTTTTCTTTGTTTCCCACGCTCTCTGCTTTTTGTTTAACTATACTGAAACAAATATTGATAATTTGTTCAAAGTATATATTTTGAATGGAACTATTCAACAGAGAAAACAAAATCAATGACAGTCATTCATAGTTACTTTCTACATATAGTAGAGGATCTCACCATCTGCAGATCAGCAACCATGCTTTTTACTTATCAATGGTTGACCCAATCAGCAAAACCTTCATGTTCAAAATTAAGCTAAAAGTACAAAATATATTTCAATGGGGTAAGAAAAAAAAATGTCCTTTAATAATATCTTTTTAGCATTTTTTATAAAAAGATTAATTGGTTAATATGTTGTAAGGATACAGAAGGTGCTTATCTCCCTTTTGGCAGAGATAAGTCACATAGGTTATATGACAGTTGCTTTATGATGTCACTCCATACAATGGTGAAAAGTGGCAATCAAAATTCAGTTAGTTTACAGCAACCAAATGGTAAGGTTACTTTCTTTAGTTTGGGCCCCGCCATGGTCTGGGTTGTGGCTAAATTTGCCTCACCAGTAGCTTATAAGTCTATGGTGCCATTTACCTTTTGGCAATATCTTTCCCAGATATAGAATGAAATTCCAGTTCGCAGTCCTCAATTTGGGAAAACCCAAGACTTGCTGTTTTTCATTCATGGAATATGTCCTTACCTATGTGATCGATGAATCCAGAACCTTAAAAATGGCTTCTCCAGTAAGACCCTTTCCTTTTTGTTTCTCCCTACACTCTGCTTTGTGTTTAGATATCTGATATATTATTCTCCACATGGGACAAATGTATATATGAATTAGTTTTGTGTATGTCTTTGAGAACAAAGCATGTTTTTTCCTTTCAGCCATTTCGTAATGTCCTGTCCTTGAATTATGATGTTATGTCATGGATATAATGATGCCCATAACAGGAGAGAAATACGTAAATGGGAGAATAATTCTTTCTTCCAAGTGTTCCCATTACAATGTTATCAAATCATGAGCTGAAGTTAATTAACAAAGAAAAAAACAAGAACATTGACGATTGAAATATTTTTGTCAAATTCATTTAAAATGTCACAGTTGGTTTATTTCTTAAATTGAATATATTTCTTAGTAAAGATAGGTGTTGTAACTCTTCTGTCATTCAGTAGGCTTGTTGTAAAATTTTCTGGACATGCCTAGTTATTGTTTATGGTTTTCACCATATGCAGGAAACCATCTACTGTATTTATTCTTTGTTTCTCTTTCTGTCAAGTCTTCTACTCTTCTGTTATAAACGTTTGTGACATTTGTTCTTTAGGCAGTGAATAAAGTATATTTGGTATGTTGTCATGGTACCCATAATGTCATGTAGTTGCTATAAATTAGTAGCTGCTCATCATTGATTTGTCTAGTAGATAAAAATCTTTAGTAATTTACTTCCTATCTTTTGCACTACCTGGTGGTAACTATTTGTGGTTTTGTATTTTATTCCCCTCTAGAGCAATATATATATATATATATATATATATATATATATAGTTAGTTTCATTTATGAATGTAAAAGACAATAGGAAAACTGTAATATTAGCTGACGCATTTCATCCAATGTGGACTTTTTCAAGGCAAAAACAAAATGAATTTATTAAAACAAAGTAACTAATAATAACAAAGCAAAATTTCCTTAACAACTGGAAGAATTTAGAAAACACTTATATTCATATTGTCAGCTAAAAATTGCATAAGGTACTGTCATGTGTGGAAATATTTTTTTTATTTTGTATTGACGGATTCAACCATTTTCTTTTGATTTCTTGATACAGTTGTGTTCGTTTGCTTGGAATCTGGAATTGTTATAGGTTTCTATCTAAGAGCATTAGGAATCTGCAGTCCCCAATATTCACTTAAAGAAGACACGTACATAAAAAACATATTCCAAAACCTACAATACTCGTATCATTTCATCCACAACGCAAGAAGAAAAGCATACAAAATATACAACCGCAACAAAAATAACATAATCTGCAATAATAAATTATATGAAAACAAATGCATAATACTACCGACCAACTCTGTCACGTCTACTATCCAGAACAACCTATCCCATCTAAATAATCTGGAAATAGTCACAAACACTTCCAAAAACATTATGGATATACTTAGATCCTCAAACACTAATAGCAATAATATTTCTGAGGCAGGCATTTATAAAATAAATTGCCAAAAACTGTTCCTCCCAATATATTGGAGAATCAAGTATAAATTAATAAAAAACACATTTATGAACACAAAAGAGACCTCACAAAAAACAAGTTAACTAATGCACTAGTAATACACAGAAATAAATTCAACCACAATTTTAATTTTTAAAATTGCTACACTCATAAAAAAAAAAAAAAAAAATAACTCACTCAGAAGGAAAATTCTCAAGAGTGCCGCAATTGAATATTGTCCAAAATTTAATCTACACCCAGGCTTTTTCCCTATTTCACCTTAAAAGAATTACTACTCTCCCAAGCAAATGTACACAACTGTATCAAGAAATCAAAAGAAAATGGTTACTTTGTTTTAATAAATTCATTTCGTTTTTGCCTTGAAAAAGTCCACATTGGACGAAACGCGTCTGCTAATATTACAGTTTTCCTATTGTCTTTTTCTACAGGTTAACTGAGAATTTTTCATATAGCTTCATGTTAATAGCATCTTTTTCCCTCTGTGCAAACAAGTATGAAATGCAATATTTAGTAGCTGAAGAAAATAATCTATAAAGATGACAAGTTTACTGAAGATTGCTAATAGATAAAATAAAAACAATGGCTGTTGTAAAAAAAAAAAAATATTTAAAGTGTCTTTCAGTCTTGTAAAATCTGTGATATTTAATTGCTGGACTCCTTGAGAAGGCCTTTACTCTTTGTACATCTAGGATTTTTATGTTACTTGATTCTAGTTTTGTATAGAAAACATCCAAATTTTTCACTTAATCAAGTTGGAGTAGAACCAATATTGTTGCCTCTGTTGGCATTCATCCTATATAAGTGTCTTGGATTCTTTACTGTTGAAAAGAAACCATTATTCGGGTTTGAAAAGGTTTAAAATCTTAGCTATGATTTTTTTTATAGTGTTTTGTTCTATTGGTTAGCTAAACTTGCAAAGGTTAGACTTTTGTTTTACTGTAACATTTTAATATTGAAATGCAAACAATGATCTAGAAAAAGAAAACATCTAGTATAGTTATTTACTAAGCTTAGCTTTATCTGACACAGGGCTACAAGTGTAGAGTGCCTAGTGTGGATCAAACTCATTATTGTAGTTATCTTTGAGACTTGGTTACTCTGATACACAGTATATGAATAAATAATTGTTTTTGGATCATTCCAATTAATCAGAAGCAGATCTGATCATTGCTATAGCAGAAATATTTTAATGGAACTTTCTATCTTTTAATTATCTTCTTTTAGTGAACTTGTATGAAAAAAAATACAAGAAAAAAAATATAAACAATGTGAAAATATGTCTCCATTGAAATTCTTATTTAAAGAGCAACATTTAGTCAAAGGGTAGTGTGCTTATATCCTTTCAACAATCCTATCAAAAATATTAGAAAAATTGTGCTACACCCATACAGAGTTTTAGATTTTCAATTTTTTTTTTTTTTTTTTTTTTTTTTTTTTTTTTGATCTTATCAGGAATTTGGTTTATCAGTTGCATATCTTTTCTTCCAGGTTAAGATATAATGCTGTTAAACATGATTATTTTTTTTCAGCTTTTCATTAACAATTGAAAAAAATATCCTACTGTTTTCTTTTAGAGAATTGAATATAGATAGACTTATTAAATTTGAAAATGTTTGTTTTATCCTCAGATATTTGGATTGATGTTAAAAAGTAAAATTATAAAATCTTTCAATGGAAATATGATTTTTCATTATTATAGTTGAAATTAAAAAGAAAGAAAAATAAATAAATATCTATAACTATACATGTATTTCCAATATTATGAACAATACTTGATAAAATCAAATCTGTAACCTCCAACTAAGTTATAAATATTTCTAGAAAATATGCAGTGTATTTATCATGTCTTGAAAATTTTATCAACATTGGTTAGTTAATACCAATTTTCTTATAATGTTGACTTGCATAATAGAATCTGATACAGTGTAGTTTTTTTTTGTTTTTTTTTTTTTGCTTGTCTGATTCAAATGAAACTCCTCAAACTTTTTCCTTCTCATTTATTCTGAAATTATTTGAAAGACTTCCCAGCAGTAATTTGGAGTTTTTTTGAGAATCAAATCTTTAACATTTATTGATGATTTTGTCCAACATCTGTTTTTATCAACTGAAATCTATTTGCAATTTTAAAAAAAATACTGTTTGAACATTATCTCTGAAGAATTTGCAGCTTTAGTTCTTGAAGGCACTCATGGAAAATCATGACTTTGAAGGCTTTCCATATTTGCCTAAAAATAAATATAAATTTGTTACTTTTATTGTATAATTTAAAAATAACAATTACAAATGTGATCATTTAAAAATAATGTATTTAAATCTAAATTGTCAAGTTCATGTTGAAAACTGAATAAATGTGGTTATTTTTTCTTTCTATCAAGTTGAAAGTGCAATCCAATGATTATTTAAAAAGTGGTATCATATTCTTGTTTGAATATTTATCATATGTTAATCATAATCTTTTTTGTACATGTAAATTTTTAAAGTAAAAAAAAAAAGAAAGCAAGTCTAGAATTGATGAAATATTTGAATAATGTTCTGAAATTATAAATACTAGCATAATTCCTAGTGATTGAATAAATTACTTGCAATTTACATGGCTATTACATCATTTGAGCTTAAAAACTTTAACACACTATTGTAATCATGATTATAATATGAATGCAGGCCATTATTTAAATATGTAAGAAGGTACAAATGAAGATTCAAAATTGACATGGTTTTCTATTTCACTGAAGCAGGTGTTAAATGCAGTACTGCATTATTACCATCTGTATCTTTCTTACTATACTTTCTTTTCCTCTCTAAAGGTAGTGTCTCCAATATACTTTTTGCTTTCATCTTGTAATCAAAATGGAATGGTCTATTATTTATCTGAAGTAATGAGAGGTCATGAAATAAGTAGATACTTAGCATGAGACTTGTTTTTTATACCCTTATTTCTAGTAACACACACACACACACACATCAACAGTGAGGCTAGCTGGAAGTAAACAAAAAGGTTAGGGATTTACTGTCTTCTACTGCTCTACTTACAATTTGGGGACAGGCAAGCTATAACAGTCCATAATACACATGTTGGCTTACTATTTGAGGAGCAAACAAAATTAAGATGATTGGTCTGTTGTATGATTTAATGTGTTGGTTGAATATTAGCTGAAAGTAGTAAAATGAATTTTGTGACATTTTGGTTGTATGTGGATAAGAAAGAATAATGAATATCATTTGTAGGTCTACTTTACTATTAAAACTATGTAAATCTTGAATTGTCAAAGTACTTTAGTTCCTTGTTTTAATTTTTATACTTTGAAATTCTTTCTGTCTTCGATAATGTTCTCTTCAGCTTAGATTTTCATAAACCCATAGTTATACCATCACATCTAATAGAATTAAGTTCATTTTCTTTGTTTTTTAATTTTTGATAGTTAACATCAAAACAATAAAACCAAGCTTTTATTTTATTTTTACAATGCAATTTTTTAAGGTGGCTTCTATTTATAAGTATTCAGTGTTTTTCTCCCATTAACATTTATTTTTTTTATCTTTGAAATATTGTTTTATTGGAGATGAATTAGTTTGAATATTCTCCCTTTTTTAAAAATTGAATGATCTCTAAAAGTTGCATATTGTATATAAAATTGCCATTATTAATCATTAGAAGTGAGCATTTTTTTGTTTGTTTATTTAGCAATTACCATGAAAATTTAAATATGAATAAAAAATAAACCTGTTTGATTAAACATTTTTTCACATGAATTTTCAATGTTATTTTATAGAATTGATTTACTAAGTTTGTGAGCAGACTGAATTTTTGTTGTAAAAGAAGTTATAAATTGTCTTCTTTAAAGAACAAGAAAATTGTTTAATTTTCAATGTAAAAGTAGCAAAAAAATGGCATAAAATTACTATAATATTAGTATGTTTTTTTTCAATAAACTTGCTAGCCACTTTATTAGAAATTTAAATAGGATATATTCTATCCTATGAATTATTCAAAACTAGTCTTTTCATCTTTGTTGTAATGTCTTGATGCTGGAGAAAAACTCTTTATAAAGTTTCAAATTCTTATGTTAATGAA
Organism: Acanthosepion lycidas; assembly: GCA_963932145.1. NCBI lineage: Eukaryota > Metazoa > Mollusca > Cephalopoda > Sepiida > Sepiidae > Acanthosepion > Acanthosepion lycidas. The sequence continues at coordinate 131,772,359 of OZ010580.1, read as the reverse complement.
TCTTAACTCTCAGGTGCCTGGTTTAGAAAATATTGGCCATTTTAGTTTGCTTCACTTGCATATAGTATGAGAGTTGACAATTTGTGAGTGTTGAAAATTACTAGGTGCATTACTAAGACCATGTGCCAGACTAAAGTGAATAAATAATGAGCTTTAACTTTTTTTAAGTTATTCAAACTATTTTCCTAACATAAATAGGCAACATTGTTTTTTCTAATTTTCAGCTCTTCAAAATGTACAAAAAAATAAAATAAAGTAGTTATGAATTTAGAATTGTAGAAAACACATTGCTTGAAGATTTTCTTTGAAACATTTTTAATTTAAAATTTATTTATGGCTGCCAGATGAGCCTGATTGAATAAAATGCAAATAAGAAATTATGGTGGAAAAATCAATGACAATGAAACAATGGCAAAAAAAAAAAAAATGCAAGTGTTATGAATTACTGCTGCTGCTGTTTGCTTTTTTTTTTTTTTTTTTTGAGTCTTTTGATGTTTGTGGTTTTGTGTTTTCTCCCCCTACTTTTATTATCTTGGAATCATGTACACATGCATGGCTATCTGTGCCAAACAATCTCCATTCTCAAGTGTCCACAAAAGCTTGGTTACTTTCTGTCAAGGGAAGAGGGAATTTCCATTAGTAACCATAGCAACCTAACTTTTTTTTTTCCTGCCTCTTGACACACTGGTTTCAGTTTATTAATTCTTTGATTATTTTTTTAATTTATTTTTCTAGCATATAAATTATTAAACTGAATGTCCACTCTGCATTTGATTAATGAGAGAATGATGATGATGTCATCAAATTTCAAAGTGCTAAGCCATATAGTGTTTGCAATATGCTTTTTGATGTGTCCTTGATATGGCATCTTCGTCGCCCTTTTCTATCTTCACTTTATATTATTTTTTTCTCCTCCAGGCATTGAACTCCTATTAACCCTTGTAAATAACTCAAAGGCAAGAAAAGGGTTATTATTCTTTGCTTGCTTCCCTTCTTTATCTACCAAAAACCACTTCATATTTTTTTTATGTTTTATTTTTAAAGAGCTGGATTTTTCTCTTTACTACTTCTAAGTTTTCTTTCTAAATAGTCTGTAAGGAACTTTGGAAACCAGAATATTCCTTTATTCCAATGAGCATTATTTTTCTTGTCATTTCATTTAAACTTTTCCTTCTGTTTAGATGTGAGGTCTTGAACAAATGGTTAATTGAAGTAATTCTATTGATTAGGAAGATGATTCGGCTGTTATAAATTGTCCAGGGTATTTTGCATTTTTAAGTGATGCCTATTTCCTTTCCAGTTGGCTACACCCGATTTTAATATTTGTAAAAAAAAAAAAAAAAAAAATTGCTCAAAAAGCTGTCAGTATTTACTTTTAATTTTTTTTTATTTTTACAAGCTTGTGTAGACTGAAATTTTATTTCTTATTTTAGACACTTGTTCATAAAATATTGTAAATTTAATGAAAGTCATTGACTTATTCATCATGTTAAAGTATTACAGAATGTATTTTGTTGATCCAAAGCAGTTTCCTTTGTTTCTTGCATTGTTGGATAACAAAGTAATAATTTTATTTAATAATTATGCTCAGTTTTTACTTCTGAATTTTTTATATTATCATAATATTTAACATGTCATATTCAATTAAGGGGACCTTTTTAATGGTGTTGCTAAGATTTTATTTATTTTTAAAGTTATGAATCTAAATGTGATTTCCTGACTTTCAAGATAAACTTTTTAATGTGGATAATAAAATAGTAGGTTTAAATAAATAAGCATGTTCATGTAATCTGAGTTGAAATGTAAAATATCAGACCAGTGAAATTTATATAATTATCTCTCTTCTACACACACTTTATTGATACTTTTCACTCAGATCATGTAGTACCAAACATTGTAGTGATTTGAGTACCCAAGCTTCACTATGTGCTCATGGATGTGGATTTTGATAAATTTAGAGTTCCTGCCAATTCCTGCATTGTGTATAATGTGGGTTATTCTCAATGTCTTCATTTGGTTGACATCTGTGGTAGTGGGGAGGGGGTCTACCTGAGCGGTCTCCATCAATAAGCTACAATCACCAGCTCTAAACTCAGCAAACCACTTCCATACAGTTCTGTTCTGTCACTGTACATATCTTTTTCTTTTTTTTTTTTTTTTTTTTTTTTTTTTTTTTTTTTTTTTGTTGCTTGTGAGGTATTTTTGCCTTTTATGATTAAAAAGAGCATCAAATGTCTAAAATACACCTTAAAATCTTCCATTTTCATAGGGATGCAAAATTGGCAGGAATTAAATATATTTAAACTTTCTTTCTGAAGAAATAGTTTGAAGTGTGCTCTAATCAGAAATGTAAACATGTTATATCTGTTGATAAACTTGATGTGTTTCTAACATGTTGGAACATGAATGACTAAAAATTGGAATGAACTTCCCAGACAACCCAATAATATTGGTTTAAAATTTGATTAATTTTAAATAAGTTAATATTCCTCAAATAAAGTTTCAGATATATTTTATTTTTGAAATTTGTTTTTTTTTTTTTTAATTACTGTATGGCAACAGATGGCTAAAAAAGACACTAAAATCAGTGATTTTTTTTTTTTTAATGATTTAAAAAAAAAGAAAAACAAAACTCCTTCCAGACATTTTAAATTAGTTTTGAAATACAACAAATATTTTGCTTATTGGAAATATTAAATTTAATCTATTAGCTTGAAAGTAAAACTAAAATAAAAGCTTCAAGAAAAATTTATGGTGTTTCTTTGAAGGTATCTACTTTTGTTGTATTCATAAATTTACTTTCTTAATAAGCTGTTTTGTTAACATTTTATAGTAACTTGGTGGTTATTGTATTTGACAAGATTTCTGTTTACTCTCTACTTAGATAAAGTGTTTTGATTTCCTTGGATTACTTTCAAATCTTATTTAAGTCAGTGGTAGTTCATTTGATTGGATAATTTCAGAATTGTTAAATGATATGTCCTGTATATAGGGACTATTTGATAAAGATCATTTTTTGTTTGATATAAGAGATCAAATTTCTCTCTCTTTTTGTGCTATGTTTTTAATTTTAATATCACTCATTTAATAACTATTTTTGAATTTTTGCAGCAAAATAACATCAGTATAAAGGTTATAAAATGAAAGTTTGAAAATTTCCTATCGTTTATGCCAATAAATCAATAAGGATGTAACTTAATGATGTAAGAATATTTGTGCACAACAAATATTCAGAGAAGAATACTAATCCAATAGGTTGATTATTATACAGTGAAAATTTCAGATCAAATTCAGCTAATAACTACATATCTGGCTATTGACTTGTTAATCTATCCTGGTATTTGTATAACATTTCTTTATTATTGCCTTTTGTTTTTTTTCTCACACTTCTGGTAAATAACTTTCTTTTGTTCTGGAACATGATTTCACTTTGTTAAGAAAGTTTGTCCATTGGATCAATTCCAAACATCTCTCACCAAGCAATCAACATGAAATTTCCATTATATTTGGGAGGAATGCTGATCAGTATTTGTTTTAAAAAGAAAATGGGGGGGGGAAGGTTTATAAAAGTTCAAAGAAATTTATAAACCATTGATTGCTTGTGTGAAAAGCTTTTTAGCAGCAGTAATATTTATAGGTTACTTCTCTCTTGTTGAGTAAATAAAATAGTAGTAAGCCTAAAAAGACTGACCCGGCCAAGAATTTTTTTCTTAAAGTGTGGAAGTTTGTACATCAGTTTATACAGCAAATTAACCGATATGGCCTGTTATTTTAGGCAGGACAAATCAACCCAATTCCAAATTAGTTAGTCTAATAGAAGGGTCCTTAATACAAATAATAAAAATTACAATAATGATAATAATATCAAACATAAATGAAGGGATTTTAAATACAGATAAATAATAAAAGTAAAATTAGAAAACTAAAACTAAAAACTGAGTAAGGTGAGGTATGGATAATTATACAAAAGATGTTAATTAAGAATTATAAATGTTGTATAGATTGGCAAGATAGTCATAGATCCAACTACATATGAAGAAACATGCAAGCTAGCCAAACTCTTGATTCCTGCTCAGCCTGCAGAGGCAACCTATGCAACTATGCAGAGTGGACCTTAGTATTTCTAGGAGAGAGAGAGAGTGTAATCTGGTGTGATTATATTTATTTATTTTATTTTTTATCAAAGCCTTGTGATTTCGTTGTTAGTCCAAATATTGATGGCTTCTGAATAGTTCCATCTTACCCAATCGTGTGTGTGTATAATGTTTTAAAATTCACGTCTTGATAGGTAAATTATGAGAATCATATTAATAATTCCTTTTGTATTATAAATATTATTTAGAATATTTATTGTTGATTTATCCTTTTATGCAATGATATCTCACTAAATTTTTCAAGCTTTTTCTGTTCACTGGTTTCATAGTAAATTTTAATTACATCCACAAAATAAATTTAATTTTTAAGCTGCAATTTTAGTGGTACTAATTGCAAATGTGTTGAGGAAATTTCTCTCAACCTGTCACTGATTAAGCATTGTATGCAAGAAACTCATTTAGAAAATTTTCTTTTTTGTTTTTGGACTTGGCATTTGTGTTTATTTCATATTGTGAAATTTACAAGAACACAAAAATGACACTTTACTCTAATAGAATAAAGTAAACTTGATATTGCTGATTTTATGAGTATGTAAATACTGATCCTGATAATGATAATATTGATGCATTAGACTGGTTATTGTAGATTTTACTAGTACAAAAATGTTTTTAATATATAGTAAATGAAAGCTAAAAACTGGTTCAAGTTTAGATTTGTTTTTACTGATTTTATAAGAATTCAAATGTAGTAAATGTATTGATAAATGTAGACTGATATTGGAATGATTGTATAGACTCAATATGACTGGTGTTTTTTGCTTTTTCTTAGGGATGCTAAACAAATTAGGTCAAGTGATCATGCAACTTTTTTTTTTTTTTTCTTTAAGCATCTATTTCTTTGAAGTGCTATTTGGTTCAGTGACCCTCTTAGAAGTGTAAGCCATGGTAATCTTGTTGAGACTGGCTTCCCTGTGATTTTTGCCTGTGTTTTTTCAACAAAATGTGTGTAGGAACAGCAGCTGTGACTGTCATCTTGTGAATAGAGCCAACATATTCTGGTATGGTGCTGTTAGTCGTAAAGTGGTGCAGAGCTCGTGACTAGAGTAGAGGGTGTTGACAAAGGGCAGTGTTGTTGTGTTTATGAGTAAGAAGGCTGAAGGAGAAGTATACTAGCTAAGTACTATTTAAAGGACAATATCTTGGCTTTGTGAATGACAGTCTGAGCTTGTTATAGAAATTCTTAATGTGGACTATGATCTATTTTCCCTTACTTCATGTGAATGGCTTTAGGTAGTGTTTATGAAAGCTTGTTTAGATTTAGGTTGTTATTTCACTATCTTGCAATAATGGAATTGACAAACAGATTATAATTTTCTACTGGTATGCAATATTCAGAATTATGTAAATTTGTTTTTTATACTTACATTTTCAGACAAGTGATATTTTGGTTTTATTTTTTTAATTCCTTATTTTAGAAAGTTCTGTTTTAAGCTAAAGAAACTTGGAAACAGAATCTTGTAAATTTAAAAAATATGTTGCATCTGCTCAATGTAAAATCATTTCTTGTTGCAAATGCAAATTATCACTATGGTTAATTGTTATCATTAAAGTACTCTCTGGTTTGGGCATTATGGTTGACTGAGAGGAATACAGGTAGATCAATATTATTTTCTGGTTATTCCTCTTAATTTTTAAAAAATTAGTGAAATGAGTCTGAAATTAGCAGTTAATAAACCTGGATTTATTTCCCTTGGATAAGCATTTTCTTTGTCAGTTTAAACTGAATCTGGTGAATTTAGTCTCTAATTTAGAGTATTTTAATTATATTGTGTAACAAAATATGTGCTACTATGTGCCTTTTTCTGACATACAATAACAAACACACAGAAATTAGGTTATTGTAATACAGATACAATTTAAAAATTATATATATAGTATAATTGAAAGATTTTTCATATTAGAACTTTGAATTGTCATCACACTGACCTGCATTTGAGAGAAATTCTATTTTTGGATGTTATAATCTGTTTACAAAATTCAGTGTTTTGAATATTTTTTACTTTTTCAATATATTTTCCATGCTGATGTGAGAAATTCTTATGATTATTAAAAGTGACAAAAGGATTAAGTAATGATAAATTTTACACTATATTTGTGTCAAGGGAAAAGCTGTATAGAATTACAGAACATGTATATATGATGAAAATTATTTATCCTCTATGGGGATAGAAAAAAACAATGATCTATAGTTGAATTTTACTGTGAAATGAATTAACCCTTTTTCTAACTTCAGAATATCTGTCATAATATAATCCATATTAAATGTGGTTGTATAGTTTTGCATGTTTGTATTTGGGAATCTAGACAAGCATGTAGATTTACAGTGATTTGAAAATTACTCTATCTATATAGATAATATTTTATTAAAAAAAAACAACTTTTAGTGTGTATGTTGTTGCCAGAAGCAATGGGATTTAAATGCATGTCAACATTTTTATGTGAGGGCAGATCAATAAGTTTGTGGCTTGATACATAGTTAAATTTTAATCTAAAAATTTTACTGTATGTTAATTCTGTATAATGTTCACAAATGAATTAAGTACATTGACAAGGATTAAATTATGTTGAAAAATTAAATATTTGTGTAAAATATTTTTATTCCTCAAGAGGCTGCAGTCTTATTGAAATATATGCTTTGGCAGTTTTTTTAAAGACCATTGGTAAATTCTGTTTTAATTTTTATTTTTATTTTTATTTTTTTATTTTTGTGTGTTTTGTATACAAAACAAATTTTCTCTGAATTTCTTGGATGAGGAGTTATTATTTATGCTAGTTATATTTGGACTATTGTCCTCATCTTTGTTGTTTTTATTACAACACTTTGGCTGTTGTACCCTCTGGCCTTCCTCAGGTGTATATCAATCTGGATAACCTACCAGGAATTCTGAACTGAACCCTTTATTTAATCTATTGGGTAGACTGCTTTCATTCCAATGCACTAATGTCTCGGGATATTGTCTAGTTCTTCCATGTAGGTTACTTGGAGTTATAGACACAGTGTAAATAACAGGTTCTCCATAACATAAACTGTAAAAGAAAAAAAGGAGTACAAATACTTGATGCCATAACTATAAAAACAATAAGTCTGCATTAAATAAAGTATCTTCCAATCTTTGAAATAGTATATTAAATAAATTCAATAATTAATAAACAATAATTAAATCTGAATAATATTGTAAATATTAGGTTGGTGCAAAAATAATGTCGTTTTCTCACATAGTAACATATGTGATTTAGTTATTTGCCATCGCCTGAGGAGACACGTTTGTAGTGTTGAAACACAATTGCTATTGTGTAGCGATGTTTTTGTTTTAATCTTCTATAATAAATTTTATATAGTGCACAGTGAGTTTTGGTTGTAATAAAACTGTGTTCGGTATATAATGGCTAAAATTTATACTAATAATATGCATTTTGTCACTGTTTGGTACAATTCTTATATCTTGCACATTGAGTGCTAGTATTAATAGTGTTCAATGTCATATAACAGAACTATAAATTATATAATAAATGTGCATTTTTGTTCTCACCAGTAGTATGACTCAGTTTCATGCACAATGCAATCTTCAGCACCTGAAGATTGCATTGTGCATGGAACTGTCGTGTTACTGGTGAAAGGGGGGAAATGTATATTTATTAATAAACACCTACACATTTCTTTGGAAATAGCCGTTAACTGATAGTAATTATAAAATATTAAAATCTTTGGCTGAGTTGAGAAAGAAACTTGACATGACTGTCAATTTTGTAAGATATTAAGAGGAAAATCTTTGCTCTAAAATTGGCTTGCCTACTGTATTATTGTTGTGATCTTTTGTTGAAAGCAAGAAAGAGGATTTGTCACTGCAAAGAGAAATGTTTTGATGCTTGTTTGTTTTTTTTTTTGTTTTTTTTTTTGTTTTTTTGTGACATTCTTTTGTCTCATTACATTTGTTGTTGTTATAGAATAATACACACACATACAACAAAAGATCTCTTTTAATTATCTTAAAAACTAATTTAGTAAAATTAAATTGGACATCATTATTAAAGATTGACATTGTTAGAACAAGTTTGGTTGTCGGTTTATATTCTTTACTAATATTTTAAAAAAATCATTCAGAATTTAATCTTTTAAAAAATTGAAGACCATTTATGATAAATTGAACACCACTAGTATAAGATATGTAACACTATGAATTCTAGGCAAAATGTTGTTGAAATTGTATTTATAAAAATGTTTAAAAATAAACTACTTGATTGTGTTTAACTGCAAAGCTTCTTAGATATGCTTTTATTATCTTTTCAAAAGTATGAAGTCATTTGCAGTTGATTATAATGATAATTTTTCATATTTCATCATTAAAAAAAAAAAAAGTTTACTAGTAGGAAGTTTCTGGTTAGTTTATTTACTTTTGAGTTTTATTTCTTAAATAAAATAAAGGCTTATGGACATATGTTGAAACCATTGTTATTGTACGATCACTGAAGTTAAGTAACGTCCAGTCTGGTTAGTACCTGGTGGGTGATCACTTGGGAATACCAGTTACGGTAATTGGATGTGTGAATGGTGCAATGGATAATGATTCAGTTCGAAATTTGTGACCCGAGTTCCAGTTTGATTTGTTCTATTCACTTGCACATAAATACCCTTGGGTTAGATATGAATCCACCTGTTCTATCCCCAGCTATAGGTTAATTAGTAGGACTTGTATCAGTAAATTATTATTTCTAAAAAAAAATCCTTGCAATCTAAAAAAAAAAAATTCCAGTTTTGAAATAACCTGCAAAAAGGTTGATAAGCCATAAAAACAAATCCATCAATGAAATAAATTGAATTTTCTAGAGAAAGTAATGGATTTTTTTTATTAATCCAACAAATTTTTTATCACTTTAAACATTTTTAGTGGATACATGTATTTGTGCTCCATTTATTTATTAAACAGTATATTTATTTATTTATTTATTTTTGTCTGAATGTTCAAGAAATCTTATTAAAGAAAACTTTACACTCTCCAGCAGGTTTTGAACTTGTGTCCCTCTGGGCAGAGGGAGCTATCGTTTAAATCTGATGCGCTCTGACCAATTGAGCTAGAGAACTAGGTTTGAATCTTGCCAGAGAGATATCTCAGACATTCAGGCTGGTACACAAAAATAAATAAATATACTGTTTAATATACAAATGGAGCATCTCCTCAAATATGTGTATCCACTAAAAATAACATTTTAAAGTGATAAAAAAAATAAATTGTATGAATTGCACATAATTTGAGATTTTATAACAGTTGTTAAAATCTGAATAAGTTAATGGAAATTAGCAGTTCAACCTTAAATTTTACATTTTCTAAACAACAATTTCTAGTTTTAAAAAGTAACAGAAAAGGACAAGCCTCCATTTATTTGAAGATAGATACATTCTTCATACAAAAGCAAAATTCATTTACAATGATAGTACAAAAATAGATGGATTTAAATATAGTCTTTTTATAATGTTTAATCGTCTTTTAATTTAAACTTTTCTCAGCCAAAGGAAATTTTTGTCGTGATGTATAAAGTGGTAAGTAAAATAGGAAATAAAAAAAAAAAAATTAAAAAATTAAAAAAAAAAGAATATAATTAAAATATATAGATTAAGGAACATCAAAGCTTTCAGATTTAGCAAAATTTCTCAATGGTTTAAATTTCTAATTTTAGGTGTTTGTGATTTCAATTATTGAAGTATTTTAGATTGAAAAATGTAAGCAAGCTCGTTTTAAAAAAAAATGTAAGCAATGATGGTTTTAAAAAATCACAAAATGCATGAATGCAAAACATGAATTATTTTTGTGGTTTCTGGAGTTTACTGCAGATATATATGAACAAAATAAGTAATAAATGAGAGAGACTGAATTTGTTCATTGTCTTGGTTTTTGTTGTTATCACATTTTAGTTATACATTTTCCAGCTACCTAGTGTAAAATTTGTAAAAAAAGAAAAGAAAACAGAAGGAAGTGGCATACATTAATCTGTTGGACAAGTTTACAAGTTAGACCAGTGTGGAATTAATTGCTTACCTTTGATGGAATTAGAGCATCTTATGTATAAACATGTCTGTGTTACATTGATTGCTGAGAATGCTATTGTCTGTGACACCTGCTGCTGGGAGTGAGCCAAATCAATTAGTATATTAAACATTATTTTTTTATATAAAAATATTTACATTTTAAAATTTCTTAATCACCTGAAATATTAATTCTATTTACCACTTGAAATTTATGTAGATCCTCTACATTTAACTTTTCTAAATTTAAATTGTCTAGTTTTTTGTTAATTATGTTTTGTGAATTTTTTGCATTTTGAATCTAAATTATAAGATTTCAAATGTAAATGATAACTCTTGCAAGCAGAAATGGAGCTAAATTTTAGCTAAATATGAAAATAAAAAGTTTTTAATTTTCCCAGTAACTGTATATTTCACTGGAAAGATTAATTTGAAAATAGCAGAACAAGGCTTATTTTTTTTGTAATTTTTAAATTTCAAATTAAGATAAACATACTGAAACCTGTTGATTTCTTGTTATACTTTTTTACACTGTGTGTTATAAAAAAGGAGGCACGGTGGAGTAATGGATAGCAGCTTGGAGTGAGGAATTGGAGAGCCAAGTTTCATTTCCAGTTGAATCCATTATATTCACTTATGTGCTAATACCCTTGGGAAAGGTATGAATTCTCTTCAAAGCTATGGGTAAATAGCAGGACAGACCAGGTTCTGTAGACTTGGATGACAACTGGCCTACCGCAGAAAGAAATGGCAACCTACTGCGGGGAAAAAATCTGCCTCATCAGTCATGTTTTGAAAGATACATGATTGCCTAAGTGTGTATCACACATGGCACATAACTGTGTTATAAAAGGGAGTGTTGTAAGAAAAAAAAAAAGTTAAATTTTGTGAAGTGGGTCAGTGCAAAATTATTTCAGCATTCCCTTGTAACTTTAATAAACTATAAATGACTCATTATAATGAAAAGCTCTCCATAACTTGTTAAATTGATAAATCTTTATTCACATACTGAGACTTCAATTCCAGACTTTTTAATTTAGCTGAAATAAGATTAGGTTTTATAATTTTCTTCCTTTTGTTTTATATCTTTCTGACAAATTTATTTGACATTTAATTTCTGATTTTCTATCTGGACAATATTAAGATTTAAATTTGTTAATGTTACTTGATCAAAAATAATAAAATCTTGAAAATATTCCTCATTTTGATGAATCTGTCAATCTCCTCTTCTATTTTTTTTTTTTTTTTTTTTTTTTTTTGGTATTTTGAGTAAAGAGACAAAATAAAGATTAATCTATTTTTAATTCTGAATTTTGTTACTGGCCACTTCATTTATTTAAAGTTCTTTTTGATGCTGATGATAATTAGAACTTTCTTGCTTTTCGCTTAATGATAATTAGAGATCTTATTCAAATATTAGGAATAAAATAAAGTTGCATATTGGATTGCATTGCTGATGGTTGAAACTCTTTGATAACTCAGGTGATGAAGAAAAATTATGACTCTGAATAAAGATGGGAAATTATTTCTCTGGTAATCAGCCTTGTGCTATTTATAGTTAATGGAAGAAATTACTTTCATTGACGACGACGACTCTTTACTAATATCAAACAAAACTGGAATTATAAGATTGAAGAAAACAATGAGAATAATCATTTGGAGTTTGTTACCCTCTGACGTCATTGCTGGCTGCCATTAATATTGATATTGTCATTCTTGTCTCTTTCTATATTTTATTCATTTCTTGTGTTTCCAATTTTAGTTTAAGCCAAATTAGTCATTTGGTGCCTAGTTACAGGTAAAGATACTAATTTAGAAGTCACCAGGTAAATGAAGGAAAAAATAGCTTTGGTATTGATTGCCACAAAATTTATTTATATTTTAAATTTTTAGTCATTACATATCCAGCAAAGTAGTAATACCACTAAGACGCAAGGAATTACCGTATGTGAAATAATATGAGAAAAAGAAAAACATTAAGGAGGGAGAACAATAAAAGAACAGAAATTAAGAAGCCAGAAGATAACAATTGACATTGCATTTTTATTTTTGAAGACTGGAAAGCAAAAAGCCTGAAGAGTTCCACAAGTGATAAATTCTAGAGAAGAAACTGTTAACATAGAACTTACGGTTACATATAGCCATTTCAACTGTAAAATGATGAAGCCTTGCCACCAATCCAGTATTATACTTAAATTCATAAATTTTAGGTAACTAAAAGGAAAGCTGATCAGAACAATTACAATGAAAATATTTATAAGACAGTCACAGGGAAGCTATGTTATGGTGGTGGGAAAGTGACTGAAGCCAATATGCCAGGTCAGGATCAATAGCACTGCAGATTCTTCTCTGTATTGTCCTTTTTTCTTTTTAATGTTAATAGCTTATTGTCAAGATTTCATTTTTAATTTCTTTGTGATGTTTAATTTGTTCAACATTCACTGTTATAATTGGCATTAAATAATATTTATTCTATTTTTTATTTATGTACAATTATTATACTTTTCTACTGAGAATTAGTGTACTATCTGTACCCGATCCCTGGTCATTCTAAGCTGGAATCAGTTAAACTTCCTGACTTTGGAAGAGAAAAAGGGTGTGAAGAAGAAAATGTTGGCAGTAAGAAAGCCAAGAAAAATGAAAACTTGTTGAAATGTATTTCTCTTTGTTAGTCAAATATTCAAGGCTGCAGATTCTAAGAGTTCTTAAATAAAAACTTATGATTATGTCAGATTTTATTTTATTGTTGTGATGTGTGTAAAAGTTTGAGGTTGCTTTTCTGTTTATGGTGAACATTCAGTCTTAAACTGGTATCAGTTTAGATTAACAGAATATCAAGAAAATTGGTTAGTACAAAATTGACAAAGTCATAAAATTTCACGAAGCAATTATTTTTCACATACACTAATTGCTTTTACAAATTAAGATTTGTCCTACCTATTAAGTTCTCTCAGCAATGTTTTAATCTATTAGGTTGGTGCAAAAATAATGACGTAATGTTGTTTTTGACGTATTTGTAACGTTAAAAAACGACATTATTATGTCATTATTTTTGCACCAACCTAATATATCTCTATCCCCCCAAAGTATTAATCTATATCTCTATCCTACCCCCCCAAAAAACTATCAATCTATATCTCTATCCTACTTCCAAATATTACACATAATTAGATAATATAAAGTTAACAAAAATGAACCTACAATTCACATTGGAAAAAGAAACAAATAACAACTTACCTTTTCTTGTTATTCTGTGGTTAATATGACAAAGCTTCTTCAGCCTGTTCTTACTAAACTGATGTTGAAACAATGTGACATATGAATTTTTTTTTTAAAACAAATGAATATATAAAATTAAAGCTGAATTGAAATGAATCAAATCTAATTAAAAAAAAACAGTTAATTAATAAGACTTGTATCAGTAAACCATTTAAAAAAAATTTTTTACAATCTAAAAATATTTTCTGGCTTTAAATAACCTGCAAAGTGCTAATAAGCCATAAAAACAAATCTAACATAGGTAAATTAACTTAAGTTTGTAAATTTGAGTGATTACATTTCTTAGTCTTTTTAATAATCTATACAAATAAAATATTTGTCTGCATTTAGACAAAATTAGTTCCCATGCAAACTGAACCATTTAATTGATCAGTTCCTTTACTCCTATGCTTCTTAGATTGCAGACTTATTTGTTCAAGCCTTTCATTTGAGGCACTAAGATGCCTTTGTCTATGAAGTGATTGTCTTACTTCAAATTGGTCTTGAAATAGGCTTTCTCAGTACCATCTTTGTCATTCTGTTGCTAATCTTTTTTTCTTCAGATAGATATTTCTATTTCACTGTTTTAAACACAAAATTTTTAACCTGAAAAGATAGTGAGCAAACAATGATTTATATAATGCCAAAAGTAATCAATGATTCATTCTTACCACTGGACATCTGAAAAAATATAAAGGGAATGGATTAATTAAACGGTTAATTTTAGCTGTGAATTCTTTTATCTCCACTTTATTGAGTCTCAATGTTGTTTCAAGACATTTTCTTGTTTGTTTTGAGGGGCTGGATAATTATTTCTGAGAATTACTGCACATGTAGGACATTGCAAGTTGGTGGCACTTTGATGTTGGCAACAACATTCAAAGGAAAATTCTTATACTTATAGATCAGGCTTTGGATGGTTGTATAATATAGATGCTTGTTAAAAGCAATGTCTTGTAAAGACGGCAGTGGCAGACCACATGGTCTCCACAGCACAGATTGGAGCAAATGTGGCTCCAGTTATGTAAACATGGACCATTGAAAAATGTTTTTGTTGCAGGACTACAGGTCTATGCACTTAGGCTATAACATCATTGTCTACACCTTCAGTAGTATCATGAGTGGGTCAGTTAGGAGGATTAGATGGTCTCTATAAATGTGTGTGTGTGTGTGTGTGACATGACCTGGAAAGAGATATCTTCTGGAATATATTTGTCCATATCACACAAGCCCAAAAGTTGGTACCAAAAATTGCAAACTTACTCATTCTTGGTGTTTGTGGTGGGAATTTTGAACAGCCCAACCCATTCTGCTTCTACTGACATGCTCTTCCAGCTGCCAATATGATGTCTGTGCTAGTTGGCATGCTCTGTAAAGTATTCAATAACATTCCTATCCAGCATGATTGCCAAACCTTTCCCCAATTGAGCCTGTATGGGAAAAGATGGGACGACTTGCTCACTGAGCTCACCTGCAACTCTTGTTGTATTGCATCAGCAATTGCCAGCTGTGTTCACTAATATATTGCAAGGATGATAGTTACATTCATATGTATGCAAGAGTACACACTTGTTAATGTACAATGAGGATCTACAGTATTTTTATTTTAGAACCTGCATAGATATTGATCTGTATATGTGATCATTTACTGTAATCCACTATATTACTTTTACATTTAACCTTGAGTAAATTGAAACATGCAGAGTGTTACAATTTTATCTCCTGCCAGTATATTTATGGGGTGTTAACCAAACATTTGCGGAACAGATTGATTAATTTGATCAGCTGTCAAGTTATGTAATATCTCGTGTGTCTTACATTTCATACATTACTTAAAATTGTCTCACCTAGAAATAAAAAAAAAATTTTTTTTTTTTTTTTTTTTTTTTTTTAAATCAATGTTTTCTTTCTTTGAGGAAATTATATCATGACTTAAATTTCTCAAACTTGGGTTGTACATTTTAGACATAAGAATCTCTGCTTTTCTGACTTCTTAATGTCACTAATGAGTTTACCATGTCATACCCACCTTGAGTATCAGGTAGACAAAATGTCGGCTACGTTTTCTCTGTACATTGTTGATTTATTCTCAATACTGTAAGTTCTGAACAATTTTGGTTTTCAATGTATGCCTTGTTTCTGAAAAAAAAATTTTTTATTCAGAAATAAAACAGTTTTTTTAACCTTTATCACTGTGATTTCATTTGCTGTTCAAAAAGTTTATCCTTTCACTAAAGGTGACTCTGATCCCTGAATTTGTTTGAATTCATAGTTGTGTTCTCATATCCTGCCATGGCAACAAAGAACACATTTCAGTGAAATTAACAATAAGGTTACTGCAAGTGACAGGACTTGAAAAAGAATACAGTATATTAAGGTTAAATAAATTGTCAATTCTGAGGGATTATTATTTTTTGTACTGTTTGTTTTTTTTTTTTTTTTTTTTGCTTCTGGGGAAATTTTTTTTTTCATTAAAAAATATCACTTCCCACACAACTATGATTCCTATATACTATCAATATGTGATAACATTGCAAGATATCAGCTAGTTCTAATTAGTTGGAGTGATTTTTTTTTTTTTTTTTTTTTTTTTTTTTTTTTTTAATGTTGTTCACTTTTATATATCACTAGCAGGCTTTGCCCACTTGCCATTGCTTTGCAAAGTAAGATATATTCACTATTTTAAATCTTTGCAACAAAAATTTTAAATGCCAATTTCATTCATAAATTGGTTTGTTATAATTAAGGAAAGTTTTACAAATAGATGCCAACTTGTTGAAGGCCAAGTAAAATGCAAATTTCAAACACTTTTCTGTACTATATAAGACAATATTCCTAAACAGAACAATTTTTTATATGAAAATCAAAACAATCCTTGAATAAAAAAACATTAATGAAGGACAGTTAATTAATGAAATATACGTTTTTAAAATCAATGTGCAAATTAGCTAAACCTGGAGAGTGATATAACATAGAAGTAGATAATATATAATACAGATATTGCACTTTTAACATATCAATTACTATAAAGTAATTTGTACACATTATTTATCATATCTCAGTTGTCTCTGTCTTTGTACAGAGTGCACTAGGGGGCTTCTCTGTCAAAGGACGGAGGTGCAACTGAGAAAATTATACTGTGAGGTGTCCAGCCCTGGGGAACAGCTGCCGGAGGCCGTGCCCTCCAATGCGCAAGAGGGAGGGATTTGTGTACGTGCTTTGGTCCCCACTTTAAAATGACCTTGTGTCGCATCTCGTTCTGGTGGGGGAATGAGTAAACACTGTATCAATTACTATAAAGTGGAGTTAGGACTTTTTAATCCCAGAATTTGTTGGATAATTGTGCTCCAATTTCGCATTTATTCATATAGATTCTATAATATAGGTTTTACTTAATTAGCTATTATGTTTCTCTAACTCTTCAAATGTTGAATGTATAACTAATTCTAATTTCTATTTTCCCATCTTTACACTATATTAGTTTTATCTCATAAATTGTCCCCTGTTCTGTCACCCATAAAAATAATAATTGTTTGTACAGAAAAATAAGTGGCATTAAATTAAGTGTCAGCAGAAGAATTATCATTGAACTTTTTAAAGGAAAGCTTAAATATTAATTCAATACTTAAATGCAGCAATCAATTTTGAGTTCTATCATTTATTGATGTCTATCGCATCTACTCCTCCCTAGCTATTGTGATGATGGCCAAACTAAGGGTCCTCCACAGGAGCTAGCTTAAATACTGCCCAATAGGGTGACTTTTAAGCCTGTATATAATAAAATGTTCACTGCAATTTTGGATACAAAAGAAAAATAAGTTACAGCCTTTGAACCATGAAAGCAACAATAATGGCTAGTATAATATATTAATATATATTTTTAACCTCGCATAATCTGGCAACCCTGAATCTGAGCTCAATGAAAATTGTTCCCTGTGCCTAACTTTTCTATGGCTCTTGAATGAGCTATGATTCATTGAAATCGGACCAGTGTGAGTGGAGGAGTTGCACAAACACACATACACTGTACTCTATGTATAAGATTAATAACCATAATGTTAGTAATATTTAGTATCTAAATTCCTTTATGTGTAGTGCACTCGGAGTATAACAACACGTTTTGCATGGTTTAATATTAAAAAGGTTTATTTTTGGTCAAAATATGGTCAACACAATTTTTGATTGAAACATAAAAACAAAATTGTAGATTTCCATGATATTTCCAACAAGTTATAAGTAAAGGTGGAAGATTCTTTTTCTCTCTTGATGATGAAAATCAAATATTCCTGGTTAACAGATTAATTGGCAAAAGAAGTCTGTGGCCATTAAAAGTGGTAAAATATATTAATAGAAATGAGAATTCTCTTATTCTCCAGAACTGCCCATGGCTCGTGGAGACTAGATCCACTAACTGCAGATTCTTTTATTAAATTGTTTTATTTTATCCATTCCTCAATAACTGTTTTGGTGAAAATAATGGGCATGACTATAACACTATAAAACTAGAAACTTAGCAGTCAACTTCAAAAGAAACACTAAATAGGCTGTGCATGGTTTAGCAACTGCAATAAAATTTGAAACTCTCCTGAGAAGGAAGTGTCTCTTTTATCTGAGGCATGTATTTGAATATTCATAGCATGCTTAAGTATAAAAAGATAACAGTGACCTGGGAGAGGGATCAGCAGTCTGACCGTGGTGAGAGAATAACAAATTTTGTTGTAAAAATGAGTGTGATGATGAAAGTCTAACAAGATTTGCAGTGTAAACAATAACTCTTGCTCTAGTAATATATATGAGGCTTACAGCTGGGAGAACAGCTGTCAAGTTTTTGTTCCTTTTTTCTTCTTTTCTTCTTTTTTCTTCTTTCTTTTCTTCTTTTTTCTTCTTTCTTTTCTTCTTTTTTCTTCTTTCTTTTCTTCTTTTTTCTTCTTTCTTTTCTACTTTTTTCTTTCTTTTCTACTTTTTTCTTTCTTTTCTTCTTTTTTCTTCTTTCTTTTTCTCTTTTTTCTTTCTTTTCTTCTTTTTTCTTCTTTCTTTTCTTCTTTCTTTTCTTCTTTCTTTTCTTCTTTCTTTTCTTCTTTCTTTTCTTTTTTCTTTTTCTTTTTTCTTTTTCTTTTTCTTTTTCTTCTTTCTTTTTCTTCTTTCTTTTTCTTCTTTCTTTTTCTTTTCCTTTTCTTTTTTTTTTCTTTTTCTTTTTTTTTCCTTTTTCTTTTTTTTTCTTTTTCTTTTTTCTTTTTCTTTTTCTTTTTTTCTTTTTTCTTTCTTTTCTTTTTTCTTTCTTTTCTTTTTTCTTTCTTTTCTTTTTTCTTTCTTTTCTTTTTTCTTTCTTTTCTTTTTTCTTTCTTTTCTTTTTTCTTTCTTTTCTTTTTTCTTTCTTTTCTTTTTTCTTTCTTTTCTTTTTTCTTTCTTTTCTTTTTTCTTTCTTTTCTTTTTTCTTTCTTTTCTTTTTTCTTTCTTTTCTTTTTTCTTTCTTTTCTTTTTTCTTTCTTTTCTTTTTTCTTTCTTTTCTTTTTTCTTTCTTTTCTTTTTTCTTTTTCTTTTCTTTTTTCTTTCTTTTCTTTTTTCTTTCTTTTCTTTTTTCTTTCTTTTCTTTCTTTTTTTTCTTTCTTTTCTTTTTTCTTTCTTTTCTTTTTTCTTTCTTTTCTTTTTTCTTTCTTTTCTTTTTTCTTTCTTTTCTTTTTTCTTTCTTTTCTTTTTTCTTTCTTTTCTTTTTTCTTTCTTTTCTTTTTTCTTTCTTTTCTTTTTTCTTTCTTTTCTTTTTTCTTTCTTTTCTTTTTTCTTTCTTTTCTTTTTTCTTTCTTTTCTTTTTTCTTTCTTTTCTTTTTTCTTTCTTTTCTTTTTTCTTTCTTTTCTTTTTTCTTTCTTTTCTTTTTTCTTTCTTTTCTTTTTTCTTTCTTTTCTTTTTTCTTTCTTTTCTTTTTTCTTTCTTTTCTTTTTTCTTTCTTTTCTTTTTTCTTTCTTTTTTTTTTTTTTCTTTTCTTTTTTCTTTCTTTTCTTTTTTCTTTCTTTTCTTTTTTCTTTCTTTTCTTTTTTCTTTCTTTTCTTTTTTCTTTCTTTTCTTTTTTCTTTCTTTTCTTTTTTCTTTCTTTTCTTTTTTCTTTCTTTTCTTTTTTCTTTCTTTTCTTTTTTCTTTCTTTTCTTTTTTCTTTCTTTTCTTTTTTCTTTCTTTTCTTTTTTCTTTCTTTTCTTTTTTCTTTCTTTTCTTTTTTCTTTCTTTTCTTTTTTCTTTCTTTTCTTTTTTCTTTCTTTTCTTTTTTCTTTCTTTTCTTTTTTCTTTCTTTTCTTTTTTCTTTTCTTTTCTTTTTTCTTTCTTTTCTTTTTTCTTTCTTTTTCTTTTTTCTTTTTTTCTTTCTTTTTTCTTTCTTTTTTCTTTTTCTTTTTTCTTTTTCTTTTTTCTTTTTCTTTTTTCTTTTTCTTTTTTCTTTTTCTTTTTTCTCTTTTCTTTTTTCTCTTTTCTTTTTTCTTTCTTTTCTTTTTTTTCTTTCTTTTCTTTTTTCTTTCTTTTCTTTTTTTTCTTTCTTTTCTTTTTTTTCTTAACAAGCTGTTTTGGCAGTATAAAGAATAGCAGACAAACAATTTGATTTCCTGTTGGATCTTGAATTTTAACAGTCCAGCAACTAGCCAATCTGTAATTGAATGGAGTGAGAAGATGAAAATTTGATTTTTCATGGGAGACTCTTTCATTGCTAATGAACAACTCTTAACCTGAAGCTTACATACAAGTGAGTCTGTGCATACCTTGTAGTTATTATTGGTTTCAATCCTGCTAGGAATGACTGCAAAACACTTGTCCCACCTCAATTTATAAGCAGAAGCACATAAATGCATGCTGGCATTTTTCCTAGCAAATAAAATGTCAGTTCTCAGTTTCATCTGACTCGGTTCCAGTCTGTCTTGAAGTCAGAATGCTACGTTCACTAGCTAAACTTGCTCTTGTGTGTCAACCCCAATTCTTAGTTTGTGAATTTTTTGCTATATTACTGTTGCTTTGCCTTGAATATATTGTTTAGTGTGCATGTTTCAGGAATCAGTCCGCCACATCAGGCAGCTCCTTTTATGCCTTGCCCGGGATGGATTCAATTACAATGAACCAAGCACTGGATAGAGTCTGGGTTATAGTGAAAGATGAGCCAATACCTACGGAACCAGTTATGGCAGTTGCGTGACCCCCCCCCCTCTGTCAGCAATCAGCATAGCGGCATCACCTGCTATAGATATTCTGGATTCCAATCATCAGCACACAAGCAATTCATAAAGAAGTGTGGTGCTTTTAAAGCAGTAAGGTAGTTTACATTTCTCCTGAGTATCAGGGGAAATGAGACCAGGAGAAAATATATCAACACCAGACCCCCCCCCCTCCCAGAAGCAAGATATGAATGGGTTGCTACTGGTAATTGAAATGTGTCAATGGAATCTAGAGCACGTCCTTGGTGGATACTGATTGTTCTCAATCACCCATGAGCAAATCAATTTGTTGCATTTGGAAAAGGCGGATTAGTACAGGTGTCAGGATAGTCATGGGAGAAAAGTCATAAGGTATGCTGTTTTATGGTAGGAAGAAAGTAAGAGAAAATAAGTAATATTTTCATTTAAAATGGCTAATATTTGATATATCTTAAAATAATAAACTATTTACTTTAATCACTATAATTTATGACTTTTTGCAAGCATTTAATTTATTAAAATTTTTACCTATTTTCTACATTATTGGACAGTGAATAAATTGGTATCACATCCTACTTTTTTTTTCTTTTTTTTTTTTAAAGTTCCATTATTTTTACCAACACACAGAGGAAATAAAAAAAGAAATAGTTGTGTATTTGTGGATATTGAAACTATTCTATATTCTGAAGAAAGATTCTAATTTCTTTCATAAATTAGAGCATTGAAGTTTGTTAAATTTTCTTGCTTTTGGGAGTGTTAACTTTAAAAGAAGTATACTCAGAACTTCCACCTTTTTATTTATAAAATTATCTGTACTATCTGTTTCAGCTAGTTATTTAAGAAAAAAAAAGAAGCTTACTCCACTTCCTGAGGTGGGGTAATTATTGAAGATTGCATTTGATATTTTTATATAATATTTTGAATTGTATATTTGAATATTTCATCTCAATTTTTTTAATTTTCATTTTAGTAGAGAATATTTATTAAAACCAGACAAATATATTTTATAAAATTCTTAAGGACATTTTCATATTGAAAATATATATAGAAGTTGCCATATGAAATTATAGCTTGACATTATATGCTAAATTGTGAAGTGAATTCATTAGTTAACCATTACCATTAAAATGAAAATCATATTGTCTGGTCCGCACTCCTTTTATGTCTATTGAACAGGAGCAAAGGTTCATCTCTTGTTCCCTGATCAGGATATGGTTTACCTGTTCGGGGTAAGTGTCCCTGCATGTATTTCTGGTGGGCAACACCACACGCTGGTTTGTACTGCCATTGACAACAGATAGTGATAATTATGGTGGTCGTTTTTCTCTTTTCTCAAAACATTTCTCATGGAAATCACAACAAAAAGAAATAAAACTAAACCATTATCTGTCTATATTTCTGAGATGAGCTCCTAAAATTGTCAGCAGATATCTTTGCCCTTTGTGAAACTAATTTGAATTCTTCCATTGCTACTAATGAATTCTTGATTCCAGGGAATCTTCCCATTTGCCAAAAAGATTCCAGCATTCACATGCATGGCTTTGGTGTTTACATCCGAGATAATCTTCTGATAGCCAGGGAATTGTCACTTGAGGACACTGACTACTCCTTATGTGCTTCCATCTTTTGCAACTAAACTCTGTCAGCTGTCTCTTTTTCCTTTACTGCTCCCCCTCTTCCAAAAACTGCAGTTTATTAGATGCAATAGTTGACAGTATAGAAAAAGCACTTTCTTTCCATCCATTTGGGAACATCTTTCTCTTCGGTGACTTTAATGCTCACCCCGACATGTAGCTGAAACATTCTAAAGGTACTGATGTTGCTGGTATACAGACATTACATTTTTCCATTGCCCAATCTCTCCCTCAAATCATGGACTTCCCTACTCGTTTCCCTAGTCAAGTCGAGCAATAGACTTCTCTACTGGATCTGTTTCTTACCTCCACTTCTCACTCTTGCTAAGCTTCGCAATACTGCCCTCTTGGTAGCTATGACCACATTGTGATAGCTATTGATATCTCCTTCCATTAAACAGGAACCCCTTATCCATGAGACTTTCTGTTACCAACATGCTGAATGGGACTCATTCTGGGATTTTCTTTGTGACACCCCTTGGACTGACATTTTAAACCTCCCTATTGAAAATTGCACCATGAGTTTTCTTTTTAGGTTAAAGCTGGTATGGAGGCTTTCATCCCTTCTCAGAAATACTAGGTGAAACCTCAATCCTCTCCATGGTTCACACTAGCGTACTCAGCTGCTATAGCACACAGGAACCACTATTTCCAGCTATACCAGCATGATGGCTCTTGTCATAACTAGTGCCTATTTGCTACTGCTTGTAATAAATATAAGCAAGTCCTTGAAGTCCCTCTTTGCTGATAAAATGAAGCACTGCATAGCCTCTAAAAACTTTGGCTCTCATGATTACGGGTGTCTCTATGATAGGGTACTAAATAAGAGCAAGGCTTCTATCCCCCTCTTCAATTGGTTTGGGGTGTTATCATCCTTTGCTTATAAAGCTGACTGTTTTGCCTATAAATTCTCCACAATCTAATCTCTACTCTTGACTCATCTGGAGTATTCCTACCTAACTTCTCACTTAGAACCGATTATCTGTTGAGTGATACGCATATAACACCTTCCATGGTTTCTGCTATCATCTCCAACCTTGATCCCCACAAAGCATGTGAACCTGATGATGTCCCTGTAATAGTCATTGTGCTCCTGAACAGGTTTCTGTTCTCTCTAAACTGTATGATAAATGCCTTGCTGCCTCCTGCTTGCCTGCCTGCTGGATGTCATCATCTATTATTCCAGTTTTTTTAAGAACTCTGGTGAACTGTTTGACCCATCCAACTATCAGCTTATCAGGACTTCTTCCCAAGCTGAAAAGTTATGGTATCTTGAAGCACATTTTTGAGCTGATCCCTTCGTCCCTCTCAAATCGTGAAATGAAGGTTGTCCTGAACAGCCACTCATCTACATCCTTTCATATTAACGTCTGTGTTCCCCAGGGCTTCACCCTTGTTCCTATACTTTTTAATCTTCATTTACTCCTGCCTTGATAGTAAGGCTGAACAGTCCAACAAGGTCAAAATGGCAGATAATGTACAAAATGACCTCAAGACAGTCGTTAACTGGGGCAAAAGATGGCTTGTCAATTTTAATGTCTCTAAAACTAGACTTCTCTCCATTAATCATCTGAGAGACCCCTCTCTGCCTTCCATCAGCATAGCTGATGCTATCCTCCAGGAAAGTGACTCCTTGTACCTTCTTGGGCTAACGTTCTCAGTTGACATGAAGTGGAAAGGCTATATTGAATCCATTCATTGCTCAGTCAGCTGCTGAGAAAGTTGATTCACTGTGTTGGATGAGACAATTTTTCTCTGGAATCATCTTGCATATCTATAAGTCTACCATTTGTCTATGCTTAGAACATTGCTGTCATATATGGTTCAGTGCCCCTGCTATTTACCGGGAGCTCCTTGATAAAATCCAAAGAAGAATCAACAATATTATTCGTCCTGATCTGGCGACTTGGCTTCAGTCACTTGCTCACTGCTGCAAGGTTGCCTCTCTGTGCCTTTTTTTATAAATATCCTCATGCTAATTGTTAGAATGAGCTCTTCGCTATGGTAACTACACTGTATGAATTTAAGCATAATACTAGACTGCTTGCGAGATCTCATCAATTTCCAGTTCAGCTAGCTAGATGTAGCCGTAAGTTCTATGCTAACAGTTTCTTTTCTCATACTTCTTGCTCATGAAACTCCCTTCTGGCTCCAAGCATTCCCGCCAACTTTAATCTGGAAAAATTTAAATGCAATATCAATCACTATCTACTGTTTTCCAATTGCTTTTTCTTCTTTTACTCATTACTAATATTTCTGTTCCTAATTCCTCCTCACCCTGTAACTCCTTGTGTGTTAGTGGCTTTTTTGCCTTGCTTGGGGTGATACTGATTAACAAAAAAAAAAAAAAATTCTGATATTTACATTACAAAGATATGTCTAAGATTTGACAAATATAGTGTTATACTGGAACACACCTATTCTATAGTTAATAGACTCTCCCACCTATAATAAGTAGGAGTAGGAGTTGGCTGAGAGAGTTGGTCAGTCAGTCGATGTCGGACGACCGTTAGTCAGATATTAAAGTATCAGCCACTACAACTAGATTGCTGCGTCATTAACTATTATATCAAGTTCCTAACGTTTTGTATGTTGAACCTATTTTAGGACTGACTTAGTACAAATACAAGCCTCCACTGTTAAACCACTACATAATTTGGCAATGAGGGATTCGGATTCATACTGAGGAAGAAAACCTTTCGTACACTACATAACAATTTGGCAACGAGGGATTTGGATTCATACAGAGGAAGAAAAACCTTTTTCGTACTACATGGCAACCGAGGATTCGAACTCATATGGAGGAAAAAAAAAAAAAAAAAAAAAATTTGTTCGCCATATATATATAACACTTGGCGATGAACGTATTCGAACTCATACGGAGGAAGAAAAAATTTTTGTATGCCATACAACACTTGGCGACAGTATTCGGATACATACGAAGGAAGAAAAACATTTGTACTCCATAACACACTTGCCCACGAGGATTCGAAATTCATACGGTGGGAGAAAAAAAAAAAATTTCACTCACCATAACAAAAAAGTATGAGTATTCAAACTCATACGGAAAAAAAAAATTGCGTTCGCCACAGTATTATTTGGTGAAAAGATTCGGATTCATACGGTGGAAGAAAGAAAAAAAAAATTTGCTTGCCACCTTATTTGGTGACGAAATTCGTACTCATACGGAGGAAAAAGAAAAAAAAACTTGCTCGTCAAATTTTCGGCGACAACATCTCGGATTCACATTAAAAAAAAAAAAAAAAAAAACTTGGCAAAGTTTTTCGAAAAACAAGACGTCAACTTAGTGACAAAAAAAAACAGTCGTATTCTCAACCGAGAAAAGAAATTTTTTTTTCTCTATAAGAGTTGTCTCAAATAGGTCACGAATTGCAAATTCGTTTTGCATCCCCCCTCTACAATATTTAAGCATTGTGTAAACTTTTTGTGAAGATGGAGGAATGCAAAAATATATTCCAGGAATTTTTTAAGTCCCAACGGAACAACAGATGACAATATTAGAGCAACAGCAAACATTCCAGATGCAACTACAGGAGGAAACTTTTAATAGATGCAGTTTCAACGAGAAATGGAACAGAGGCATAAGGAGTTCCAAAACAAAATTCTGGAAATAACGGGGAAGAGGAAAGAAAAAAATCTACAAAATGATTCTTTCCTAGAGAATACAATATGGAATTCAATTGAAATATTCATGTACAGTCCAGATGAAGAGATAACTTTTGAGGAGTATTATAAAAAAATATACAGACGTGTATAATGAGGACTGCCACTCGTGGTCTGAAGGAAAGAAGGTGAGACTTCATTTAAGCAAGTTAGGAACTACTGAGCATAACAAATTGGTAAACTACATTTTACCAAAAAAAAAACTAGCGAGTTGACTTTTACTGAGGCGGTAAATATATTAAGTGAATTATTTAGTAAAAAGACATCTTTGTTTCACAAGAGGTGGAAATGTTTGAATCTGATGAAAGATGAATAACAAGACTATATAATGTACGCAGTGAATAAGCATTGTGAAGAATTCAAGCTGGCAGTTAAGCACTGACAATTTTAAGTACTTAGTGTTTGTTCAAGGGCTAGTATCAGAAAGAGACGCAGAGTTGAGGAAAATAGTACTGTCAAAATTAGAAAATGAATCAAGGATTTCGATACAGAGGTTGGCAGAAGACTGCACAGATATGTTAGTGTAAAGAAAGATTCGAAAAAGATAGAACAGTCTGGCATTTCGCATGTAAGGAAAATATGCTACAAAAAAGAAAGTCGGTCTACCAAAAAGAATTCTAAAATTGCGGATTATCAAACAAAAAGTGAAATACCAGAGAAAAATAAATAAACGACTCCCGAAGCCATGTTTTGCTTGTGGTGAACTACACCGATACAGATATTGCAATTTTAGGAATAAAAAATGTTTGAACTGTAAAAGAGTGGGTCATAAAAGCTCGCACTGCAGGTCAAAAAATAAAGATAATAAAATAAGAAAATTAAAGTCCGAAGTGAACTATGGAATAACCAGAAAATTTGTTACCGTCGAAATAAGTAATAAAAAAATAAAAATGCAACTAGACACTGGTTCCGACATTTCTATCATAAATTTGCATACGTGGAAGAAGTTGGGGAAACCAACTTTAATGAAAACAAATAAAATCGCGAGGTCAGTGACGGGAGAAAAAATACAATTTATTGGAGAATTTGTTACAAACGTCACATTAAATAAAAAAACGCGAAAAACTAAACTATTTGCTATAGAAAATACCACAAACTTACTTTGTACAGATTGGATAACAGAATTCCAATTATGGGATCTACCGATAAATTATTTCTGTTACAAGGTAGATTTTTTAAACTACGAAGCCCAAAAATTAGTAAAGAAACTTAAGGGAACTTTTCCTACTGTTTTTTTTCTCTGGGTTTGGGAACGTGTACCAAGATGGAGGCAAAATTCCAGCCAAAAGAAAATGCTCAGGCGGTATTCAAAAAGAAAAGGAATGTGCTGTTTGCTTCAATTGAACAGATAGATAAAGAATTGGACAGATTAGAGAAAACCGGTGTATTTAAAAAAGATGAATGGGTAACACCGACGGTATATGTGAAAAACAAGCTCCAGAAAGTAAAAATGAAGCCGACACCGAGAAAAACTGGGGAGCGAGTTACACTGCAACCAAGGACATGCAGTATTATTAAATGATTTAAGTCAACTGAAGTCACCACAGAAAATGTTAAGAAGCACAAGATCAACAAAAGGGAAGCTAGAGGCTGAACAAATAGAACCACAAGAAGAACCTACAGAAACTGTGACTTAAGAAGCTCAAAGCGGAAGGTTGTTTCTGGTAACACTATGGAGGTATAAAAAAAAAAAAAATAGAAAAACGGATTGGCTATATGATGTACTTGGTGAAAGGCGAAAAAATCACGTGCAGTAACCAGATCAGACGACGTGGTTGACAGCAGTCCAGCGGAAAAAAACGCTGATGGAGGTGATTTTCAATACGTTTGATCTAACAACGCCTGCAACAATTTTACCAGAGGTACGCCGATCAAAAAGAAAGGCAACTGATCATTTAAAAGTGGATAAAAAAAACGTAAAAAAATGATGTTGCTTAAAAAAAAAAAAAAAAAAAAAAAAAATGAAGTTTTTTTTTTTTTTTTTTTTTTTTCTTCATATTTCCTGTAAAAAATGAAAAATAAAGAAAACTGTTTACTCCTACGGAGTAAAGTTTTAGTGGGGGGGGATGTTATACTGGAACACACTTATTCTATAGTTAATAGACTCTCCCACCTATAATAACTAGGAGTAGTAGTAGGAGTTGGCTGAGAGAGTTGGTCAGTCAGTCGATATCGGACGACCGTTAGTCGGATATTAAAGTATCAGCCACTACAACTAGATTGCTGTGTCATTAACTATTATATCAAGTTCCTAATATTTTGTACGTCGAACCTATTTTAGGACCGACTTAGTACAAATACAAGCCTCCACTGTGAAACCACTACATAACATATAGGTAGACTGCTGGGGTTTGAGGACACTTTGGATTTGATAATTTAATTTCTCAGAATGAGTTATCGTAAGGAAATTGATATATTTGCAAATGTTCCAATCTTACATCTGTTTACGAATATTGCAACTAATAGGCTACCATGACTTCAGGTTCTGCGCTTGTATATACTTTCATAAAATAATGTTTACACACATTAGTTTTTCAGGTTATAAGTTTTTTTTTTTCCATTGTTAGATTCAGTTACTTTTTATAATGGCAATGCAAATTAAGCTACTATCTGTAGCAATTCTGTTACATAGCAAAATGTTCAGTTATCAGTTCCTGTTAATGCAAACCTGTCTTTGATAAGTTGATATTTATGATACAATTTCCATGGATGTTTTGCTTAGATTAAAAATAGTTGCATATTTAATAAACCTTATCAACTTTGATATATTGATTAAGCAGTGAATAGTCCCTCTAAAAAAAAAAAAAAAAAAAAAAAAAAAAAAAAAAAAAAATACACACAATTATCAATATTTGTTACCTCACAGTACCTAAAAACATAAACTTGACCCATTGCCTACAATGCAAAAATAGATGTAATAATTTTCTTATCCATTCAAGATATTGGGTGATCATGACTCTCCACAATTTCCTGTCTCTTGAAGGTCTATGCAATGTTTGATTCTTTCTCTCAAACTGCTATAGATTCCTAATCTTCTAAAAAATAATGGCTGTAACAGGTTACATTATTTTTGCATATTTAAAATTCATGACTATTTTCATAAGTTTCATGTAGAAAACAAATAAAAATTATCTATATAGTATATATTACTCTTTTATGAGCCATGTCCCTTCAGGACATAGATGGTCATAACTCTCCACAACTTCCTATCTCTTCTAGCTCTAAGCAGTGTTTAACTCTTTACCATACTGCTTCGTCCTCACTTTGCCATCCAGTCATAAAAATTGTTAGGTTACTCATTGTTTCCCCTCTGTGCCTCCTGCCTTCAGTATGTCTTGTGAGTGTTAAGTTCTCAAAGCTCTCTTTCCTCATTATGTGTCCCAGAAATTTCAACTTTCAGATTTTAAGTTTTAGTGTCCAGTCTGTTAGCATCTCTGGAGAACCACATCTCTGCTTTGAGTCTCTCCTTCATATATAAGGAAATTATTCAGCATTTTATCATATAAGAGGATAGATGTATTATAGTAGTTTGCCATTCTTTTCTTGATGTGAAAATTCACTTAATGATTTTAGCTTTTTGGAAAGTCTTTCACTATTCCATATACCTTTGCATATTCGTGTCACATTTTCTGTATATTACTGCACTGCCCAAAATAGTTTAAATCTTGTACCTGCTTGTTTCTGATATTTCCAATTTGTAGATCACACCTTGAGCTGTTTTTCTTGTTGATGGTGGATGCACTATATTTTTCAAAATAGATGTCAGAAATTAAACTAACTTTTTCTAGTATCATTACATGTCATTGATACATTTTAGTTGTAATATTTTACTACTCAAAACTATTAGGTTGGTGCAAAAATAATGACGTAATAATGTCATTTTTGATGTTAAAAAATACGTCAAAAAACGACATTATTACGTCATTATTTTTGCACCAACCTAGTACTTGTATTTGCTTTTTGCTATGAGTTCTTGAGAAACAACACTAATTTGTAAGAAATGTTTGAAAGAGAACTTTTCTGTTTATGTATTAAAGCATTAATTTATTAAAGTATTTTTATTATTATTATTATTTTTTAAATTCCCATTTTAGCGGTAGCAAATTAAATTATTTTAAATAAACTATTTGTATAGACCATAATGACTGACCTCTAGAAATTTTCTTAAGTTTCATAAAAAAAAAAAGTGTTTGTAATTGAATATTAAACTTTATTATCTTATTCAAGCTCTTATGTTTTTAAGTCAGGTTGGTAGCTGCTATCATATCAGTTACTCATTTTAAAAATGGATGATGATTTGTTACTGTTGCTGCTGTTGTCCTAGCAGCAGTAGTAATAGTAAAAAAAAAACCCCAAAAACTCTTAAAAATAATTTTATCAGTTAATATGTAGACAGTCAGTCAGGTAACATACTTTGTTGGAATGTTTTGTTTATTACCTCAGTCAAACATTAAAAAATAGTTTCAATTACATCTTTGTAGGTTACTGCTGAATATTTAGAATACATTTTTTGAACAAAATAATGTAAAAAATTGAGTTTTTGAATTTGATTTTCACCCTTAATGTTATTTATCGATGAATATTAAATTACTTTTTGATGTTTAATTAAGGCTCCAAAATAAACTTAAAGTTGCCTGTTTTGGTATATACAAAAATCTAAAAAATGTACAAAGTCTATCAAATTAAATTATTTTAAACAAACTACTTGTACAGACTGTAATGACTAACCCTTAGAAGTTTTGTTTCATAAAAAAGATAGCATTTGTAATTGAATATTAAACTTTTTCATTATTTACATTATTTGGACTATCGTCCTCATCTTTGTCGCCATGTTTATCGCAACATTTTGGCTATTGTACGCTCTGGCTTTCTTCAGGTGGTTGGAATGTCGAACTGAACCCTTTATTTTACTCACTGGGATAGACTGTTCTAGCTCCACATGCCATGTCTAATGGATGTTGGTGATCTCCTGTTATTTCCCCTCTTGTAAACTACTTGTACAAACCACAATGACTGACCCCTAGAAGTTTTCTTATGTTTCAGAAAAAAGATAGCGTTTGTAATTGAATATTAAACTTTTTCATTATCTTATTCAAGCTATTATGTTTTTAAATAAGGTTGGTAGCTTTAGTTTTTCTCTTCAATATTGATGTTGAAAAAGAATTTTAGCTGTATAAATATTGTACTTTTAAGATATAAATTCTTAATCCTCTGTAAGTAATTGGTGAAAGTTGGACTAATTAAATACAGAAGGAGAATAACATTGAAATGTTAACTGGGAAAGAGATACATCTGCAGATGACAATTGTCTTAAATACACACACGCATATATATATATATATATATAACAAAAGATAAACTTAGTAAAAGTTATTATAGAATGTTTTTATTCAAATTAAACTGTCATCTTCAGAAAGAAAACAAAAAAAAATAGGAATTTTGTTTTTAATTCTGTCAAAGACATTATACTTTAGCAAAGATTTTCCTGGAGGCCTGAAAGCATGTTTTCTGTTTGGCTATTGATACATCGTTACCTGTTGAACAAAACTTTTCTTACTACAGTCCCAGTTCTTGTTTTTGTAGTCATATTACTTAGGGAATAAATAATACAGCCATTCCTCAATTAACAGCTGGGTTCTGTTCCAATGAAATGGTTACTAAGCTTTACCTGACTGCTATTTCAGGCATCCCACATATGTAATAGGTTTGTGCTAACTGGCTTCAAGTTGCTTTAAAGTCACTCTTGCATCTCTTTTTTTTTTTTTTTTTTTTTTTTTTTTTTTTTTTAAATTTATTTCTAAATGATTATACAGTAGTGTACTGAAATTTTAATTTAATAAGCAAATTCAAAAAACAGCTCTATATTCTGTACATCAGTTTGCATACTGCACATATAGTACATCATCCTGGGTATGATGATAAACTACGTCCAGCAGCAAGAATTCTGATCGGGAGGTTTTGAGAAAGGTAAAACCACCTTTTAATTGTTGTTGTTCCCAATTAAATTTCGGCATTGAATGGAGTTGATATGCCACTAAACAAACAAGATATAAGTAAATTTTTGTTTACATTATACAATGTGTTCAGCAGAGGAGGAGTGAATTCAACATTTGATCATTTTGCAGCAATGCATGCTTAAAGGTCATAGGTAGTTTTGGTCAACACTTCTTTTCATGGTTAGCCGTAAAGAATTGTAAATGTAGGACTACCTTACACTTAAGTAAAATAATAACAATAATAATATTAAGAATTTATTACAGGAAATATCAAGTTTTATGGAAACATTGTTGGCAATTATGTATTTGGTTACATAAATAAGTAAAAATAATATAAATTTTGATGCTATATTCAATTTTTTGTTAGGCATTTTTCATTTTCTCCTTTGTTATTGGCAGCATTTTTAGAATACTTTTGCTGCAATGCTAAGTTTCCCCAAGTTGAACAAACTGGAGCTATTTCGTCTATGCTTTGTTACTTCTCTTT
Source organism: Acanthosepion lycidas (assembly GCA_963932145.1). Taxonomy (NCBI): domain Eukaryota; kingdom Metazoa; phylum Mollusca; class Cephalopoda; order Sepiida; family Sepiidae; genus Acanthosepion; species Acanthosepion lycidas. The sequence continues at coordinate 131,739,963 of OZ010580.1, read as the reverse complement.
TTACCATTGTTGTTTTTAGATCACTTTCTTCCAGTCATGGGCAATAGCGAAATTCTGAAATTTAGAATGGTCTTATTCCATTTCAAAAATAAAGCATATAAAAAGGAATATTTTAAATTAATATATGACCAAAAATAAAATGCTTTTGACAAAAAACCTTAATGATTCCACTATAATTATGTAACAGTAATGTAATCATATTTCACAGAAAATCTACGGTTTATGTTACTTCATCTTATTGCATGGTTACGAATTGTAAACTTAAATTGAAATATTATGTAATCAGCTCTAATTTTCTGTAGAATACGAGGGTATGATATAATGAATAATTTGCAGTGGAAAAAAGCAATTTTTTATTTTTTATTTTTTTTGTTGAATATGCCCCTCCTCTACTGACTGTCATTTATGCTTGGACTATTGTCCTCATCTTTGTTGTTATTATCACAATGTAATTTTCTATATATTTTTCACATTATTTATTCATTTTGGTTCTTTTTGAAGAAAGAAAATAATTATGATCAAAATCTTTGTATGATATCCAATACTGACTGTGACTGGTTGGATTTTTATTTATTATTTTGTGCCATTTTTTAAATGGTTAAGTGAGGAGTGATTGCAATTAGAATTAAACTAGTCTTAATTAAAACATTTTTTTCTCAATATTAAATATTTCAAGCATAAAACAACATTTGACAGATCTGGATCTTCCCAGGCAATAACAATATAGTTGTTAAATTCTTATCTATATTAAAGCAGTTTCAACCTTTTGAACTTGAGTTAGTTGCTGAGAAATAAACTAAGCCACATATTGTCAGCAATTACAAATGTCCAACATAAAATCTTGGTAACCAAGCCTTACATTTCTATCATAGAAAGGGATGTACTAACTGCATTCTTTGCTTATATATGTTAGTGGTCATAGTTGTTTTATGTTTAAAAATGTTCTGTCAACTTTAATGTAGAAAGTAATCAAGTCACAAACAAATTTTATTTTTCACATTATTTCTCTATAAAATAAAAATTAATGCATTTACTACAAAAGATAACTAAAAGTTATTATGTAGGAGTACTGAAAATATTTTAGTTCAAACAAGAAAACCTTTACCCACCAAAATTTTGATGTTTTGTCATTTGGTTAGATTTTGTGAAGTGGGTTGTGCCAAGAACATTCAGCACCCCTCTCATACTGATTATTGTAACTTTCAGGTCTTCCGCCTGTGTGTTTTTTTTTGTTTTTTTTTTGTTTTTTTTTTTTTAAAATTATACAAAGACTATAATATTAGAATAATTCCGTGTCAGCAATTTGCATCATTTTAAAATTTATTTTTAATTTTTTTTCTTCTAGATTCCTATTGTTCTTCATAAAGAGCCAGAACGAGATGACCATGGTAACCCTGTGGTGGGTACAGATGGTAAACAGAAATACCGTTGTGGTTTTCGAATTGGGGGTGGGATAGACCAAGACAACACAAAAAGTCCTCAAGGATACCCAGATAAAGTGAGTCCCCATTACCCGCTCTTATTTTTTTTTTTCTTTTTTTTTTTTTTTTTTTTTTTTTTTTTTTTTTTACTCCATTTTATTTTCAATTAGATATTTTTGTTTTCTTTCTATGTGTGTTTAGCCATAAGAACCCTAATTCCTTTTGGTTCATGAAATGGAATCTAGATTCTCATCATTTTGTTTTCAACTGTCCTATTTTAAATCACTCTTCAAGTATTTTATTCTTAGAAGTAAATTCTTTAGGTATATTACCACGTCCTTAGTGATACTAAAGTTGGGTTTGTTATATTCACTTATATGCAAATACTCTTAGGAAAGGTATGAATCTACCTCTTCTCCCTCAGTTAGTATTGCCAGTAAATCATTAACTCAAACAAAAACAAAAATTCTTATCTAAAAATATTTTCTGGTTTTTAAATAACTTGTAGTGGGTTGTAAAAAAAAAAAAAAAAAAAAAAAAAAAAAATTTCAATTGATATCTTTAATGAGGTATTCACAGACTCGGGTATTCAATTTTTTATTTTATTTTTATTCCTCAGGGCATTTATGTGACATTTATACATGAAAATGGCCCTGCAGCCAGAACTGGTCTTCAGGTACATGATAAGATCCTTCAGGTGAGTTTTCACATCTAACTTTTACATTTTTTGATAAAAAAATTCTAACTCACTTGAGAAAATAAATTAGGGTTTTGGCCAGTATATAGTCAATGCTTGGAATATTGAAAATTGTGAAAACAATTAAAAATGTTTGTCAGTTTTGAGGTCACAGAAAGTATTTTGCAAGTATTTCAATGCTGACAAAAATACAAATGTAGTTCATGAAGATTGTTTTACTTCTGGTTATGGATGTAAAAAGTGATAAAATGATGACCTTTGTGCATTTATTTTTTGTTAAGAAGTATTGTCCTTGCCTTCTTTTCTAGTATATTTCCTTTCATTCAATTTATCAATGTCTTTTTAATATCTACTATCATATTTGTAAGTTATAGGTGCATGGCAGTGATTAGAATATTTAATTTCTGACTGTGACCTGTTTGGTCAGGGAGGTGACTTTGTTGTATTATCAGCATGGTACCTTTAGAAAGTGCCTGACAACCCTACCATAAGTTAACTAGAGTTTGTGAGTGAAAAACTGAGTAGACTCAACTGTTCAGAAGCCATCAATGCTTGTCCTAGTTAGGCATGACATTGTGACTGAGGGTTTGGGTGTACTGACCTTGCTCAAAAACATTTATTATGCCAGATAATGTGTTCTCTCTCAGAAACTGTAACTGCTCAACATTGTGGCAGTATAAAAACAGAGAAGCCATCTGTAATGGGGTTTGGCTAGCCCCACTGGCAGGTTGTTGTGCTCAGAAATGACTAATAGCCAGGAATTTTTTTATTTCATATTTGTATACAAAATTTTTTTTTTTTTTTTTTGGAATGGGAAATGATTGAAGGGCTTGTGTATGGCCTTAAAAATATTCTAATTCTGAATGAAATGATATTCAAAATAAATAATGTTTCATACACAAAAAGATTCATTTTTTTATTTAAGTGCTATCTGCAAAGATGATACAGAGTATTTAACAAAATTTTATAAACTTTATTGCCAAAGTAAGTTCTCTAGGGTTATTACCATTTCCTTAGTGATTCTAAAATCAATTGAAGTCTTATGATCATGTCACCTTGAAACGGCAGTTCCCAATGATCACTTAAGTTAAGCAATACCTAGAGGAGTGACTGCTTGGGAATTCCAGGTGCTGTAAGCTTGTATGTATGGCTTAGTTTACTATGTGTGGCATTATTGATTTTATAATAAAAAAATGTTTTGTGTTTTGGTCTATGGAAATTTACAGGTTGATTGTTATATTTATTGACAATATTTTACACATATTTACAAATCAAAATGTCCACCCTATTGCTTTCACCATAGCCCTTAATCTCTTCTCAACTGAAGTGTGTAATTTCTTCACCATCTCTTTGCTCCAATTGAAGTAGAAATGTGTTTTTTTTTTTTAAATCATTTGGTTTATTTAAAAGATTTGTGTTTATAATTTTGAAGGATGTAAATGAATCATTGAATGTTTCAAATTTTGCTTTAGCTATTATTACAATTGGTTTGAAGTGATTATTTTCTTTTTATGTAAGTATTAGATATATATGTCTATGCATTTTAGCTTTAGAATTTTGCAGTTCTTTGATATCTAGATTAATTAGAAAATATGATATTTGTAATGGAAAACAAGTAGATGCATCTAATTTTTGTCAGATTTTAAGGTGTTTTAATCATTGTTTATTGGTTCATCAAGAATTACTTTCTTTATAGTATTTGGAATTATCTGAGGATATATATGCTTCCTCCCTCACCTGCCTCACTTTCTGTATCTCTCCTCATGAGTTTGTGACTTTTGCCATACCTCATTGTGATATATCTGGACACGTCATCAGTGATGTTTCCTTGGCTCATAAGATGGTGAGCATCTTTCCTCAGACACTGGCTGAGGTTGATAAAGTCCTGGATTGTGTCCACGTAGTGCTACTCGATTCACAATTCTCTTTTCCTGAAACACAGCTACCTTGAAGCTATTTTGATTTTTGTGTCTAACTTTATGGCCTTTCACCTACCTGCCTTATGGTGCCCAGCATGTTGAAGGTCCCTGCACAGGGACTAACCTGTGAACATTCTCCATTCTATCCCTTTGGCATTCTTCTCTGCTCTGTGTGGCCCATTAAAGGAATGATGAATTCCTAAAGAATGGTCTGCTTGGAGGCATCCAAGTTCAGCATGTTATCTAGCCTTAGCATAATTGGGTTAATAATTGCTGAAGAAGCAACTGATGCAAACTTCATTTGCTTCATCTGGTTGATCTTCAGTTTCCAGTCTTTTATGTTATTGGTACCAGACTTATCTTCTCTCCTCAGTCTGGAAATTACTTTCTTCCCACAACCTATGTTTTCTCACTAGGCCTTGGCATGTCTGATTTATCACTTGAATTTTTGACCTTGGGAACCAAATTAATTTCACTACAGTAGTAAGACCTTTTTATTCCTTGTAGATAGAGAAATCTGAATCAAGTGAACCATCTATACTAAGCAAATATCAAAATATTTTCACCAGGAATTGACACCTTTCCTTAACCTTAAGATACCTGTGGCAACATTTAAAATACCGATTTTTAGAAACTAAATACAGATATTGATTTCCTCAAACTGAAAGAAAAATTTCCTGCAAGCCAAACACCTTAGTATTACATATTAATACCATGCATGAGATTACAGTGGTAAAGATGAACAAGTGGTATAATTTTTTAAAATCTGTTTTTGTGTTCAGGCTCTATAATGGTCATGTTTCAAAGAAAAATTAGCTTGAGATTTTTTTTTTAAATGAAGTTGCATGCTCTATAAGGAAGACTGGAGGAGAAAAGACTAGTAAAAAGCAACATAGACTAAGAAATTTCTCTACCAAGTCTGGCATATATATTTACTTGTTTTTGATTTTATAATAAAATAAAAAGTTTTAGGTTTTGGTTAATGGAATTTCACAGATTGATTATTATATTTACATATATTTACAATTCAAAATGGCTACCCATTGCTTTCACCATAATCCTTAATCTCTTCTCAACTGAAGTGCAGGATTTCTTCATCTCTTTGCTCCAATTGTGCCACAATGTCATAATAGCTTCTTTCAGGTGTGAGGCACTTGAGCATGAGATATGTGAAACATAGTCTTCTAATATGGGTTATATTACTAAGTCAGATTAATGTCAGGGCTTGGTGGGGGCCAAACTGACTGGTTGAAAAAAACCCACAGAAATGTCTTTTACACCAGTTCTGCATCAAATTGGTTGTTTGTGTGGGAGTTCTGTCTTTAGTGAAGACCTAGCAACTTCCAAATGTTGCTGGCATCACACCCACTTTCTAACAGTTGCTAGTAAACTCTGCTATTCACTTTCACTACTACTTCAATGAACACCAAAGGTTTACTTTGAACTGTTAGAAGCAACAGCAGCTCCAAACTATGTTACCAGTTAGTTTCTGTCACTTGAAATGGGTTCTAACACATTCAGGAATGTTTCCTGGTGAAGTCGCATCATTTTGTTAGTTGACTAAAAACAGTGAAACATTTCGGTAGTTGACCTCTACAGTGAAAAACTTGTCATTCAATCAAAGAAATACTTTGTGTTTGCAGCACGCTGCATCTCTTCCAACATCTTCCCTCTGCCAAGCTGTTTTGGCTTAGAGACATTTCAGAGCAGCTGTTGTTGAATGTTGTATGATTTTTAGCTCTAAATCATCTTTCACAATCCTCCTTAGCAAACTGTCTGAAATATCCAGCTCTTTTGTCATCTAAATGCTTCATTGTGGATTTCTCTTCACCTTCTTGATGATTTCAATGACTCTTCCTGGTAAAAGATTGAATGATTTCTTCATGGGATTGGATTTAGTGAGGTTTAAACTTTTTTCACACATTTAAAACAGTTTCTGCAAACATTCAACTGTTTTATCACCTCATAATTCTTCCTGCCAGTGACAATTTGATCACATTTTTGAACCACCATATTTAATTAAACAGTAAACAATAAAACAAAATGCTAGGATGCCTAATACAAAATTTGAAACTCCTTTTACAAATAGCTATGTTTTAATTTACATTTAAATAACAGGTAAATATGCTACACTCTGTAAATGAACAATGATTAAATTTATTTAATGTTCCAGAAATGGACAGATTTTGCCAAAAGAATGTCATTAGGCTTACTTTGGCTAGTTGTGAATATTGTCGTGGGCAGTACTAAATAGCAATTCTGTATATGAGCCTAAAGATGTTTGCTTATTTTCTTAAATTTTTTTGCTTTAATGATAGCTGCATACTCTTTGTTAAAATGACTACAAAGCTTCTTTCTTTAGTGAGATTAAATGAAACTGAGCATTTTTGTTTGAAGTAATTTTGCTATTTCTCAAAAGAAGGCATGTTTCTTCCATATTGTATATTTAGAATTAGAATATCTTGAATAAATATTTTGATGAGAAAGGGAGATTGTGGTGGTAGGATGAGGAGGTTAGTAAAAGGAATCTGATTTGCAGCAGCCATAGAAAATGATAACAATTTAATAACAATATTGTCAATAAATAATCCTAAAGAGAAACCAGGAGTAAAAATCAGCAGTGATACTACAAACTCAAGTCTCAGAATTTTCGATAATAAAAGACTATCCTTTAACTTGGTTGTTGTAATTTGCATTCACTTTAGTGATTAAATTTATAGTGACACAACAAATACTAAAAGTATATAAAGAAATAATCACTTGTGAAAATTTACATTATGCATTTACTATGTGTGAATCAAAAAGTTGAAAATTTAATATTAGGTTGAGTCATAAATAATTTCCAATTTTTGTTTATCAACTTTATTCTGAAAAAAAAAAAAAGAAAGTATAATTACAATTAATTTACATATTCACCCTTATTTACAATGACTTTTATCACTTTTCGTCATATGATCACCAGTTAAGCAATGTCGAGCCTAGTCAGTACCTAGATAGGTGACCGCTTGGGAATATCAGGTGCTGTAACCTTGGATGTGTGGGTGGTATAATAATGGCTCAGAATTGCTAATTGGAGAGCTGTTCAAATTTTAGTTGGGTTTGTTATATTTACTTATGAAAAATACCCTTGGGAAAGGTATGTACACCTCTTCTCCCCCCAGCTATGGGTTAATCATTATCTCCCCTCCAAAAAAAATTCTTATATAAAAATATTTTATGGCTTTAAATAACCTGCAAAGGGTTGATAAGATGTAGAAAATGAATCAATTGTTGCCACTTATGAGGCAGCTCTTAGGTACCTTTTGAGTAAAATTCCACAGGTTTTGAAATGAAAAAGTTTTTGATGACCTCTTGAATGTGGTTTTCATTTCCCATAAAAAAAAAAAATGTAGAAGGTGGGTAATAATTGGTTGGTATAAGGTTGGATAAATAGGGTGAGTTGGGTAGAAGAGACCAACTGATTTTATGAAAAATTTTTTTCTTGTGTTATTTTTTACTGTGTTTAACATTTTTACCTTTAATCCACAGTGTATGTTACCTTGCAAAATCTAAGTTATTTTATTGTACTTCTAATTTATTCTTGACTATCATGTATGATTACATTTGTTATTATAATTGATTTCCCAAAACAGAAATTACTTGTGGAAAAAAACAATAATGCAAAAAACCTGCTTAGAGACTACATAGGATATATTTTGGTTATCCAACAGAAATTACATAAACCCACTTTTAATAATGTTCTTATTACATTTTTATATTATCTTGTCAAAACGATCTATGAAGACAGTTTAGGATTTAATGAAAATAACTGTTAAGTCATGCTTAAAATTAAAATATAAGGTCTAACCATTATATTTTGCAATTTTTGACCTAAAATTGGTTTGCTCAAACTTTTGCACACAATCTATATGTCAGGTATTGAAAAAAATCAGAAAAAAGTGATTGTCAGTGGTCAGGAATTAATGCATGTGTTATTGGCAGAAAGAATAGGGCTATTATATGCAGGCTTTTTAAAATTTATTAAGTAAGGCTTCTTTTCTATTGAGAAAGCTGCTGGAATAAATAATATTATTAAAAATCTGATATGACTGAAATGGTATGTGTATAAACCAATTTAAAATAATGTGAATTAGTCATAATATTTAACTAATACCAAGTCACCTGAGAGCAATAAGAAAGTATCAATTAAAAATGATTTTAGATTCTACCAAGAATTAAAAGTAGTAGATATATAACTTTTGTCTCCCTCATTTGACTCTTCAATTAATATGATGAATTGGAGGGTGCTTCTATTAGAATGCAATTTAGTTGAGTGTCATTGTGACAGTATGAACTTTGATTTAAAAAAAATTGGTGTTGATCTTGAAAAGACCCATATACAATTGTGATTAATTCTTGTTTAGTTGCTTTCAGCTTTTGTCATGTATTGCAGTTACTAAACACACACAATTGCTTTAGGATGTACTATGCCATTAGCCCAACCCTGACCCAGAATGTTACACATGTGTCTACACCTACACAAAGGCATCTTTGGAGGATGGGCTAGATGGGTGTCAAGCAAGTTTTCATCAATGAAATGTAATTTATATTATGTTACATTCCAAAAGAAGTAATTTTCATTAATTAATTATTATATTTAAGATTTGTTTTGAAAGGGGGAAATACAGTTTTATTTTTTTTTTTTTCTCATAAATTTGTGTTAACAAAACAGTAGCTATATATATATATATATATATATATATATATATATATTTATTTCAGATAGATTATATGCATATCTGTAAACAGTGTGAATAAAAACAAAAGGAAAACTTATCTTGGCTGATGTGTTTGATAGTCTCTCAGAGGATGAAACATATTGGCTAAGATAAGTTTTCCTTTTGTCTTTATTCGTGTGTGTGTGTATATATATATATATATATATATATATATATATGCACACACACATGTAAAATATTTTCAGATAGTGTATCTGTAAAGGGACAGAATGAATAAAAAGACAAGTGGAAAATCTATTCTTAGCCGATACATTTCGTCCTCTGATAAAGTCCCTCAGAGTACGAGATGCATCAGTTCAGAATAACTTTTCCTTTTGTCTTTTTATTCACAAATATTACATATTGAGTGCCAGGGCTAATAAAACAGGGCTCAATGTATAACAACTAAAATTTATAATATACATTTTTTTTCTTCATGGGTAACACAACTCTGGATTTCATGCATGATGCAATTGTCAGGTGCTGATTGAAAACTGTTTCAAAATTTAAATATAGTATGAGCTTGTTCAGAAAGCATTTTGATCAGATCACACACTTCTTGCAAGACATGAGCTGCCTTCTCCTTGTCATATAGAACTCAGCAGTGCTCAGCAATGACCCTCAATAAATTTCTGGGATCACATTTGATTATGTCCTAGACTTGCTGAATGAACTTGGCTGTACTGATGATGTCCGACAGCTTAGAATGTTTCTCTTGGTCATGGATGACACATGCCTACCAGAGGCTCTCCAGTTCAATCATGACCTTGAACACTAAGGATCTAGCCAATCTCCGAGTTACTGTAATTGAAAGCTAGATCTGAGTAGTGTGCCTTTTCATTTCCTCAGAGATTGAAGGTTACAGTATTACAATATATTGCAAAGAGAAATGAAAAAAAATTACAATTTGGCACATCCTGTGAAAGGTTACCTTTCATTTATAACATGTTGAAGGTGTTTTCTCAAACAACTGGCTTACTCTGCATGTGTTTGACACTCGGAGCTGGGAGAAAAATGAAAGAAAAGGAATAGGGAGAGTGCATAAGGAGACAAGAAAATGATGAAAAGGAGAAATAACCACAACATTCTACCTAGTACCAATGAAAAGCCCATAAATCATGTTTTAACTTAATATAAAAATAACAAAAATGAGAAAATCAACAGTCAATCACTGAAACCTCCTGATGACCGGACCAAATGGTTACCAAAGAGTTCATCTATGAAACTCTGAAGTCTGGGTGCTGAATATAACATCAATCATTGCTAATCATGCATTACTTTTTAAGTAATACACATATTTATGTCGTTGTTGTTTCCATTCCTTATATTATGGCCGCTACTATATATATATATATATATATATATATATATATATATATATATATATATATAATATATATATATATAATAAAAGATTATTGAATGTTGCTTAAAGTGGTAAATGATTTGTATAAAAACAGAAACAGTTTAGTATTTCAGTTTTTATTCAATTGACTATGAAAGGCATTTTTCTACAAATAAAAATTAAATTTTTTCTTTTTCAAATGAAAAAGATCTGTAAAGGTTTATATATCGATTATTTTCTAAAGAATTTCTCACTTTTGAATTCTCTCTCACACACACATTAATAAGTAGAAGAGTATTACCTTTCTTTTAAAGAGTATTTAAATGAGACTTTATTTTTGAGTTATAGCCTGTTCAGTTTATCAAATTTAACTTCAATCAGTTCATTGATATGGGGTAGATCTGAAATTGTATTACATCCTTTCATTTGTTATATAAAGGGTGCATGTAATATATAAATTATAAATCTCATTTTATTTGACATTTTGTTGAAAAAAAAAAAAAAAAAAAAAAAAAAAAAAATGTCCTTAGTTTTTGTATAACTACTAATTTTGTGTTTGCTTCAGGTAAATGGTCATGATTTGACTGTAGCAACTCACAAAAAGGCTGTGGAGTACATACAACGGAAACCTGTTTTGAATATGCTGGTTTATAGGAAAGGGGTACCACCATTGCAGAAATCACCCAACCAACAACAGACTCAGTTCCAGGCCTACAACCAGCAGGAGTACTCTCCTCAAGCACAATACCAACAACGGCAATACTGACTGACACCACCCACCACCACTAGCAGCAGCCCAACTAGTACTACACCGCCATCACCATCGCATCAACCTCTCAATAGTAATTCTAACCATTTTAAGCAGAGTGAAGAAAACACTCCTGAGAAGAAACATAACTTTTTTTCTCTCCCCCAGGACTTTTTTTACCTGATGGGGTCAGGAAAGTAAAACCCAATGATGCATTTTCCAAGTAATGTTTTTTTTTTTTTTTTTTTTTTTTTTTCAACTCCAGTTAAATTTAAACAGAATCTCTTGAGGGAGGTTAATTGTTATAAATGTGCCTGCTCCAACTGGCTGGACTATGATTGACCAAATAGGGATTGAGAAAGAACCAAAGATTTTTTTTTTTTTTTTTTTTATTATTAAAGTTTGATTTAAAATCTATTGAAATATATTGTTGATCATGTTCCAGTTATCTGGATTTAAAAGTGAATCTCTTGAATGTGCATGTATATTTGTATACATGTCACGTGCTTACAATTATTACATCCTCTTTAGAAACTGGGGTTATATGTAATTATGACTTGTTTATTTCCCTATTCAGTTGTAAGAGTGCTTGTTAAATGTTCAGAAACGAGTAAATATATTTCTAGTTTGTTCTTTATGCCTCACAGTATCATAGTTATATCATCATTATTGGAAAGCATGTATTTGAATTATGTCAAAAGTTCTAAAGGAGTAGGTAATTAACATATTAGAATCGTACAACTGATGACACTAAAATGTTTTAGGAGTTGGATGTAAGGTTTTCTCCTATTTTCTCAGTTAGATTGGTACATTTGAGTGCAAGTAAAATTGGATCTTAACATTATTTTAATATTTTTTGTGGCTTCTACAGGACTTGTCACTTAAATAATAACATAAAACATTTTTATATCTGAGTTTTTTTAAAATATTAATTTTTATCTGCCCTTACAGTTGTGTTGAAATATCTGGAAATTAATATCAACCTCATGAAAGTTATATAATTATAAACACAATTTAAAATTTTGTTGGTGCTATTATGATGATTGACAGGGTTTTGAATAAAAATAGAAACATTTTCTTTCGAGAAGTGAACAATATATTTTTACATAGAGGATGTAGGTAATTCAGTAAAAAGATATTTTTTAAGGAAAATGAGGAAAAACCAATAGAAATAAAGAAACAACTCCTGACAAAGAAAAAGCAAGCATTTAAGATAACCTTTGCAAAGAGGGCACTAAAATGAAAGGGATTGTTGCTAATTCATTTTGGTCCTTTCATTACAATTCTTGAGTTTTTGACATTTTTTTTTTATTTAGTAACCACTTGGTAGAAGCAATGATTGTTCAGAAGTGGTTGACAAAGTAATTTACTAATGATATCATACATTGGTATTAATAGTAAACCCAGATAATTTTGAAGCAAATCCCAGTGTCAAGGAGCTAAAGAGCAAAATAATGTCAAAATGTCTTATTCTGAAGGTTATTTGATAAACATTAAAAATTATAATAAAATTTAGTAGCAAGCATATTAGAACAAAGCATGTGGAATAACTTAACCTTTTATTTATAGTAGTTTGGCATAGTTATTGTATTATTAGTTTGTTTGTTACTTTGAAGTTACTTTCTTGATTGTTGAAAAGAATACATTTATTAAAATTTCTGGGATACTTGTTATTTTGTCACCACATTTTGTGGAATGGATGACCTTTTTGTAGAAATTCATGGCTTTGCAAATATCATTTTCATGGAAGTGAAATAAGTTAGGTTCTTGGAGCTTTCTCTTATGTGTACTGTTTCTGTGTGTTGTTCTTAAGGTATTTTGTTTTCTATTGATAGAGGTCAGAAAATGACCTGATAGCCATATGTACTACCTAACAAAAAAGAAAAGTTTTTTTTTTTTTTTTTAAATTTTTTAAAATTTATTTATTTACTTTTACTTTATTACAAATCCTCTTTTCATTCCCTGTGTCAACAAGCAAGCATCTTTTATGATGTAGGTGTATCATGCCCAGACAGTTTGGAATAACTACATCTAAGGCACTTAAACTTGGAAAATTGTTATTGTTCATTCATATCAGTGATGGTGATTGTAGAGTATTTATATATATATATATATATATATATATATATATATATATATAATAAATACACACACACATACAAGATGTGTTATATTTCAGTTTTTTTGTTACAAGATTAAAAGTATTAGTGGTGGTGGGTCTATTCTGTAAATATGGAGCAGGGAGTCAGTTCTGTCAGTTTGAAAAACTAGTCCTTTGGATAAATACGGGCAATTTCTATAATCTTTTTTTTTTTTTTTTTCCATACCCACACGTGTTCTTGACTTGTAGTAACAAAATATAACAGACCGATTATTTGCATCTGGCTAAACCTATAAACTTATTGCTATTATAATGGGAATCTTTACCCATTTCTATTTGGAAGATTTTTCTCATGGAGAAATGAGAAAGAGAAAAAAATGATACATGGAATGAAAGTAGATGAAATATTCTAACTGCTGAATTTTTTTTTCCCCCTTGGATTATGAAGTAAGCTGGTTTAATTTAATTTTTTTTTGTACAGCAGGTGCTTTCTATGTTTTGTCTTTAATTTTTGTATCTTTTTTTCCATTATCACCTTTTGTCCATCCCATCTTCCCTCAAAAAAGAGAAAAAAAAAATAATCCCTTTCCTGACTGAACTGTCACATTTTTGACATCAAGAGCTTTTATTTGCTAACTTGTGATATACCTTTCCTATGTGATTTCATCCAACACTTACACACACATACACAAACACTATTTCCACATGCTATATATTTGTGGAATATTTCTAGATGTTTTTGTTGCATTAAAATGTTTCCATCCCTTTATACATTATCAGTTGATTTAGTAATAGACTTTTCATTATATAAACTAATATATTTTTGTCTTCCCTAAGCAATCTCTAGGAATACCATTGCTTCTTGCTAGTGGCTTTATATATATATATATATATATATACTTTCCTTGGTTTCATTAAGAATACTCTAAGTGGTATCTGTTAAAACAAAAATAAAACATTTTTTCTAATTAAACAGAGCTTAAAAAAAAAAGCCAAATTATTTTTAATTATTATACACTTCAGCTTTCTTTGTATTAGCAGCCTTATCATGAGACTGTGATGAATAAATGAACCTGCAGTTTTTAAAACATAATTCTTCTTTTGGTGACCCAATCATTGTTCAGAATAATATAAAAAAAAATATATTTATTGTAGCTGTTTTTGGTCTTAATTTAATTTCTAATCATATTTACAAAAACCAGTAAGAATTTAAATTAAATTGCAGTGTAAATAAAGATATTTTTAAATAAATCCTAAAACTTAAATTTAGTTCATATATTTGTTTTTGAACTATTTTGCAAAATTATATTCTCTCAATTTTCTCTCTATATAGAAAATGGTAAAAGATTTAAATTATAACCAGAAGGGGCTATCAAACATGTGCAGGTATATCATGAAATGTAGAATGCTATGTAAAATTATCAAAAATATATTAATAAGAACAAGATTTTATTTCCCTTTTGCATGTTGGTGATACAAACTATAGCAGTGATGTAATGTTCCCTATAATGTATTTAGAATCCTGTTCCCAAAATAATTCAAGAGTTTCATGAAAAATCACTTTTCATTATATACATTGATGTTGTTCCTTTTTTTTCTTTTCTTAATAATAGTTTGTATTTCTTTCATTTTGAAAAAAAATTTGTAATTTAAACTTTGGAAAAAAAGAAAATTGTTTGATAACTGAAATGTTAATTTTTAAGTATTTTCAAAAACTGCCTCAAAGAGTCATTCCTTTTATTTCTGTCTATAAAATGCGTTGTTTCTTCTTTTTGAAGTCTTTTACAATTTATGAGATCCTGCAACAACTGCAGCTGCAATTAAATCTTTGCTTTAGAAAACTATGGTAAAAGATATTGGAAATAACAAAAACATTTTTGCTACTTCAGCAAAATAGTTTGCTTTTTTTCTTTGTAGTTTCTGATATCTTTTGTTTTTGTGATCAGCACTTTTTTTGGTTTCTAATTTTTTTTTATATTTTTCATTTTATTTTATTTTTTTACAAAATGATCACTGTTTAATTTTTCTCTAAAATTTTAGTTCCATAAATGTCCGAAATTATTTTGTCTTCTTCAAAATTATCAGATCTTTTATACTGTGGCATACACACATAAATTTAAATGAATCTCTGAAGTCGAACAATTTTATTTTTATAGATTCATTTTAGAATTTCCTGTATTTTTGTGCCTCTTATAATAACTATAAAAACAATGAAAGATATTATGTAATAATCATATGTATAATGTAAATTTATTTATTTGGCTCAGACTATGGAATAACATTTAATGGTATTTGTTTTATTTCTTCTGAAGTGTATTGATAGAATGCTATAATTTATATCACTCATTTCAATACTTTGTGCATATTTCTGTGTCCTGATCTGGCAATGTTTTGTTAACTGATTTAGAAGTAATCATTTTTCTTGGTGATTTGAGTTTAAGAAAATTGATTAAGCTGATAATTCTTTGATTTGCGTTTCATGTTTACTAATTTGTACAGAAATGCTTATTTTCTTGATTACAATTGGCACAACACATTTTAGGATCATTTATTATTTAATGTACATCCGAATAAAAAAAAAACAAGAAACAAAAAAAAAAACAAATGGGTTAATTAACATGGAATTTAGATCACTAACTGGGGCCTGTTTATGAGTTATTTCTATGACCTCCAGAAGGCACTAGGAAAGTTCCTTAAGTTTTATATTAACTTCAAATTCTGTTTGTATTTCTATACAAATCTTGCAAGTAATACATTTATTTATATGTGACTACATGGAAATAAAACTACTGGGGTGGGGAGATTACTGTATTTCCTCTGAATGCATTTTTTTTTTACCTACTCTCTAAAATGTCTTAAAAATTGACCCTGTATCCTCTGTCTGGATTCTTGCTTTTTCCATCAGTCTAAACTATTTCAATTTTTTTTTTTTTTTTTTTTTCCAAAAGTTGTGCATTCTTGAACCTGGGAAATACAGCAGTTTTTAATTTGTATGAAATGTTTTATTTTTAAATAACTGCTTCAGAGGTGCTTTTTACTGAAAATCATTTTTTTTTCTTTTTAAGGAAATCTTTCTATAATATGGTTTAAAAAATTAAAATTGCTGCTGTCAGTTGTGCATTATAGGATTATTTATTTTTTTTTATGTTCAACCTTACTATTTACGAAGTTTAATTTGCCTAGAAAATCAGCATTCAAGGTTTTTGTTTTTTACCTGGACTTGAACACTCTGACCTATTTCATTTGGTCATGTTCAGAACCTTTTGAAGGAACTTTTAATCTTCTGCATTTTAAATATTAATATTCTGACTATTACTATGTCATATTGGTGTTTTTACTGATTTTGTGCTTTTTAATTGTATTTTGTTTTTAAATGTTGAAACAAAACCTGTCAGTTAAAGCAATGTTTAGTTTACATGATGCATCATTGGAGATGGTTGTCTTGTATAATCCTTACTCATCCTCCAAATAATTTTTGTTGTGCATGTTGCTTATATTGAAGTGGTTATTTTGTTGCAGTATTATTCACTGTGACTTATTGTCTATTATTAAAACTACTTCTGTTATTAATCTGCTCTCAATATGTATTACCAAAGATTTGTTATAGTTTTTACACTATTTTCTTGTTTCTTTCTTTCTTTTTTTTTTTTTTTTTCTTGATATATCCTTTGCTTGGAGTAACTGCATTGTCTGTAAAAAATTCTCTTGCTGTAAATTCTAATTTTTTTATTATGTGGGGAATGGGTGGGGTTTTTGTCTGAAAAGAAAGAGGTAACAATAAAAAATTCTTCCATTTTTAATAAGTTTTGTTTTTATTTTCTGTTCATATTTCCTTCTTTTATGCATCTAAAAAATATATAGGCTTTTAAAAAATAAAATAAAACAAGCTTATAGAGTTATTGACTAAAAAATAAATCAGCTTTTTTTTTTTTTTTTTTTTTTTTAAGGAAAGCAATAAAAAACCATTTTTTGTATTATCA
Source organism: Acanthosepion lycidas (assembly GCA_963932145.1). Lineage (NCBI taxonomy): Eukaryota > Metazoa > Mollusca > Cephalopoda > Sepiida > Sepiidae > Acanthosepion > Acanthosepion lycidas. The sequence goes on along the minus strand of OZ010580.1, from coordinate 131,722,995 downwards.
ACAGCAGCAGATAAACAAAAATGGTATAAAGAACAAACAAAAAAATCTGTGATTTAGCATAAAAGTAAAAATAATTTTTTAAATTTCATCCTTTCTAATTTCCATTATTATTCAGAGGATTTAAGTTTGTCTATGACATTAACATCTTTCCTCAAAAGTTTTAAAATCAGTTAAGATTTCCTTTATTGATCTAGAATATATTCTTTGAGATATATATATATATATATATATATATATATATCAATTTGCAAGTAAATTTTTTTTTTTTTTTTTTTTTTCTTTTTGAAGCATTTCACCCCAAGCAAGGCAGGAAGCCACTAGGATGCAAGGGGTTACAGAAAATTTAGAGCAAGATCAGATAGAAGTGATAGAAGAAAGGATCAGGAGAAGGGTAGTGGATAGATCAAGGCAACTAGAGATGTCGATTGACATTACACTTGAATAGCTGGAGATTATAGCTCTCATGGAAACTGGAATAGGGAAGGGAGTTCCACAGGCGAGAGGTGCGAGACATGAAGCTATTGGAGTAGAAGAGACGGCTACATTTAGGAGTTTTGACAGTGAAGGGATGAGAGCGGGATGCCAGCCTCATAGGGCGCTTGAACTCATGAAGTCTGGGGACCAGCAAATGCAGCTCCTCAGAGCAATTGCCATGAAAGTATTTGTAGAACAGACAGAGGCGACTGCGCGTCTGTGAGAAAGTGACTGTAGACGAGATGCCAGAACAGGACCAATTATATTGCATATCCGCCTTTGGAGCCTATCAAGAACCCCAAGGCAAACAGAAGGGGCACCAGACCATATATGGCAGCAATACTCCATGCTAGGGTGAATTGTTGACTTGTAGATCTGGAGGATCGATTCCGGGGCGAAAAATTTCCTGGCGCGGCACAGGGAGCCAACTTTCCTTGCGGTGGACGAAGCAATTGACTTAATGTATTTGTTCCATCTCAGGTCAGCAGTCAACGTGAGACCGAGCAGCCGCAGAGAGTTGCTCTCAAGAAGTTGAGCGTCAGACATTCTAATGGAGGGTAGGGAAGGATGTCTTGTTACCTTTGTCAAAATTGGATCTGATAATTACTTAACCAAGATTAATGGTGATCCTGAAATACAGGTTTAACTAAACATTAATGAACTTTGCCTTGAAATTTATAAACTCTTAATTGTAACTATTGACAAATATTAGATTGATACAATAGTTCACTTTTTTGTTTTCATTTAAAGTTCTTTGACTTTTGTCTAATTTTTGAGATGACAAATTATTATACATTGATTTGAACTATTGATTTCTTATTGAGATTATATATATATATATATATATATATATATATATATGATTAATACAAATAAAATTTCACTTGATTGATTGATATTATATTCAACACCTTGACTCCAGAGTTCCATAGACAAATTTTTTGTGATTGTTCAGCCCACTCATCACATTTTAGCAATTGAGTGACAGTTTTATCATCTTTTTGTTATATAATGCACAGTGAGTGTTGGTGGTAATTATACAGTACTTAATATAAAATAATAGCTAAAATTTATACTACTAATAAATATACATTTTCTTCCTCAGTTTGATACTGTGCCAAGTAGTGAGGAAAAAAAAATGTATATTTATTTTACATATATAATGTGTATATATATATTTTTTCTTTTAATCCAACATTATTAGTATAAAAGTTTATAATTCTTTGTTTGCTGAAAGAATGAGGCACTATATGGCCACTAATAACTTTGGCTCTCATGACTATTGCCGGCACTGTAATAGTGTATTAAATAAGAGTAAGTTTTCTATTCCTCCCCTCTTCACTCAATTTGAGATGTTAACATTTACTGATAAAGCAGAATGTTTTGCCCTTAAATTTTCTTTAAACTCTACTCTTGATTCATCTGAAGTATCCTTGCTTGTCTTTCTACTTAGAACTGAGTCTCTGTTGTGATATGCATATAACTCCTTCCATGGTTTCTGCTATCATCTCTAATCTGGATCCTCACAAAGCATATGGACTTGATGATATCCTTGCAATAGTCCTTAAGAAATGTGCTCCTGTTCTCTCTAAACTTTACAATAAATTCCTGACTGCCTGTTGCTTTCATGCTTGTTGGAAATCCTCTTCTGTAGTTCCAGTCTTGAAGAACTTAGTTTGAAGGGTCAGACAGTTCACCTATTGGCTTATTAGCCTTCTACCACTTTTTGGAAAACTACCAGAGGCCCTAATCAGTTCTAAATTGGTTAAGCCTCTCTCATCGCAGGGCTTTCTTTTGGACAAGCAATATAGCTTTTGCTTCTCTGGGTCAACTTGCTGATGCATTAACAATTATTGCTGAAAGCTTGGGCTGTTGCTTTGAACATCACAAAAACGTTTGACAGGGTTTGGCATACTGGTTTTCTTCACAAGTTGAAATATGGTGTTTTTGAACCGATTCAGTCATTCTTATTAAATCATGAAATGAAGGTTGTCCTGAATAGCCACTCTTCTAGATCTTTTTGTACTAATACAGGTGTCCCTACTTTGTTCCAAATTTTCATCAATGACCATCCTGATGGCATCAGTTCTCAACTTGGTATCTATTTATTCCAACTTGGTATCTATTTATTGCTGTCTTGATTGGTTCAATTAGGTCTAATTAGCAATTGATCTCAAATCTAACCTGCAGCCTGTTGTTAACTGGGACAAGGAATGGCTTGTCAATTTTAACACTTTCAAAATGCTTCTCTCTATTTGTGACTTCTATTGGCATGGCTGGTGCTAACCTCCAGGAGATTGACTCATCATGTCTTCTTGTGTTAATATTATCTGCTGACATAAAGTGGAAAGATTATATTGAATCATTTGCTAGGTATGCTGCTAAGAAAGTTGCTTCACTGTGTAGTGCTAAACAGTTTTTCTCCTCAGATTCTATCTTAAATATTTATAAATCTACCATTCATCCATGCATTGAATATTGCTGCTATATATGGTCTAGTGCTCCTGCTATATATTTAGAGATTCTTGATAAAGTCCAGAGAAACTGCAATATTATTGGTCCTGACCTGGCATCTTGGTTCCAGTTACAGTCACATTTGCACTACCATAATGTACCTTCTCTGTGCCTTTTCTATAAATACTTTCATGGTTATTGTTCGGATGAACTTTATGCTATGGTACCTAGACTCAAGATCACATCAATTTACAGTTGAATTGGTTAGATGCAACAATAAGTTCTATGCTGATAGTTTCTCTTCTCACACTTCTCACTTGTGGAACTCTCTTCCAGCACCATGTTTTCTAGCCAACTTTGATCTTTAAAATTTTGAATGCAATCAACTGTTTTCTTCTGTCTTCTTGATCACTCCTCTTTTCTTTTTTTTTTTTTTTTTTTGTTCTCACTCCTTAATAATGTTTCTCTTTTATTTTTTCACAGTCTGTAACCTCTCATGTCTTAGTGGTGTGATTGCCTTGCTTAGGGTGAAATGATTTAAAAAAAATAATAAGTTGACCCCTTTTAAATATTTATCTGAACATTCAAAAAAAAAAAAAAAAAAGCATGTTCTCCAAAGATATTCTGCTATCACCTGACTCACACTCTGATGATGTATAACCTTGATGCAGCAATGTTAATTTAATATTTATAGATATGTCTGGGAAAATCCAGATGTAATAAAGAACTTTTACTTAACGAATGAACATTCGAAAAGTTTATTGCTTACCAATGTTAATGGTAATATTTGCTGTTTCTTTATAAGAAAACATTTCCAGCAAAAGTCAGCCCTGTTTCAGATCTGAATGTGCTGCAGCCATAATTCACTGTAATCACAACTACAATATCTGTCACAGGGAATAGCATAGTAGGACACTTGCTGCATCCAGAACTGTCCGTAATCATTGCAAGAGAGTTCTATAAAATGCAAAGTGCAGGCCAAAATCGAAACTACTTGGATCCCAGAAGATCTTCAACCAAATTCTAAATAGAGGCAAAGTGTCAGTGCCTATTATCATAAATGGTCCTGAGGTCATTTCATCTTTGTGAGATAAGGCAAAGCTCTTCACCATGATCTTTGCTTTTAGATGACAAAAGCAATCCTTTTTTCGACTTCCCCTGTCTCCCAGAGCACAATATCAGTAATATTTTCAGGAAGTTTCAAGACTTATCAAAAGCCTTGACCCTAAGAAAGCTACCGATCCAGATAAAATCCCAGTGGTTGTCCTTAAGAATACCAACTCTGAGTTATCCCTGATCTTAGTGAAAGAAGGAGTAATCTGCTGCTTGAAGAAGTAATCCTTCCCAAGTCTGTGGAAGGTGTCAAGTTGTTTTCAAGAACGCAGGTGTGCATTCTTTGCTGTCTCGGTATAGACTCATCAGCCTCCTCTGTCATTAGCAAATTTTTTGAAGCTATAATAAAGAAGGTGGTAGTTGATTACCTTGATAGAGATAGCCTCTTGAGAGACAAGTAGTATGGATTTGATCAGCTCAGTTCACTGCTGGTATGCTGTCATTATTCACAGAATCATTGAGGCACTAGTCAACAAATACACTTCAAGGATGATTGCATTAGATATTTCAAAGACCTTTGACGAGGTGTGGCATAGAGGGTTACTGCACAAGCTCTTTAGCAATGAAATTACTGGAAGATTCTTCTCAGTTATCAAGTATTTCCTAACATGTAGGTCAATGAAGGTAATTGTTAATGGTCTGAAGCCTAGGTGGTTAACAACAGATGTTGCACAAGGCTCACTTCTCAGTCCAGCCCTCTTTCTTACTTTACATAAATGATCTGCCTAAGAGTATAATCTGATCATTATCATAGATGCTGGAAAAATGGTTGGTTCTCTGTACTGCTCCAGTAGTTGACTACTCGTATTATCCTTTATTTTGACAAGATCCAGCTCAAACTGAAAATGGAGTACTGCTGCCATATATGGGCTTCACTTTTCAGTTTCAGTTGAGTTCAAAAGCATCTCTGCATCCTTGTAAGTGATGAATTATTTTCCACCCTACAATCCCCTGTCTACAGACAAAATATTACATGCCTCTTACTGCTCTATCACTATGGAAAGTGTTCAGATGAACTACATTCTTTAGTTCCACCAGTTCTAATCTTCATGACCAAGACCTGCCATGCCATGCACTTTGTAGCAAGCCGCCATCATTCACTTCATATTCCATTGGTGTAAGTTCCACTTGAGTAGCTTTTCCCATGAACCATTGCATTGTGGAACTGACTCCCAAGAAGACGCTTCCCTGATCACTTCAGTCTTGACCTGTTCAAACCTAGAGTTAACCGTTATCTACCCCACAAATTGTTCTTACTCTGTAACTTCTAACTTGAGTGGCTTTTGGACCTTGTACAGGGTGAACATTATTGTTAAAAAAAATAAATGTGTGCTTCTGCTGTACTTCAGTGTCAAATGTAAAAACTTCTATGTAATGCATTTTGTTCTTCAAAAGGACATCGTCAGACTAAAATACTGTTCTTCTAGATGAAATTATATATGTAGTTGGAGGGGGGCAAAAATATAAACAAAAGTCTTGGTTGTGACGATACATTGAGAGGAATTTTGAAGACATAGGAATGTTAAACTTTAAATTTGAAATTTTTGATATCTAATGTATCTAGATGTACAACTTAGCTGACTTTATTCATCTTCCTAATACTTTTGTTTTTAATACATTATGATAGCAGTGTATATGTTAAGAAAGGTGAAATGTGGTTTGAACAGGAATGCAAATTTACCATGAAGACTCAGAAATTTGAGTCCAGGTTCATACTGCATTTTACCTTCTTAACCAATCTACTGCTATTACGATATGTGATATTTAAAACCAACATCAATAAAAACAATACTGTTGGTAAACTGAAGGAAATGAACATAGCTGTACATCGAGAGGCATCAAATGGCAGAAATTTAAAATTTAGTGTTCCTCCACCTTCAGCATTTCTCTTAATGTGTCATTATAAGCAACAGTTTTGTCTATATTTTCACCCCCTCCCCTACATATATATATATATATATATATATATAATTCCTTCAATAAGGACATTATTTTAGTCTGATGAAGTCCTTTTGAAGGTCAAAATATTCCACTTTGTCATTCAATTACCCACCACTAGTATGATATAGAGATTTTATACATCATATTTTTCCTAAGTACATTCATATTTATCTATCTTTGTAAACAATTATTAACTGGTACATTAGTGTATAAGGATTTAATACCTTTTCTTTCCTGTTCATGTCTTTTTAATCTTTCAACATGGTTGTCAGAATTTTTAATATTTCAAGGACTAATTCTTCCAAAAAATAAGGTTAAAATTTTTGCTATAGTTTTCACTAGTCTATGGAAAATGCTTCCAATCATAGCTATATATTATAGGAATCTATATCTATAATTCTTAAAATGTGTGTGTGATCGGATGTTGTTTATGTGTTTCCACAGCTTTTGTCTGATTTTGATAAAATTTTTTTTGTTTGATAGATAATTCTTCAGTGTTGGTTTTGAGTCCAAATTGGCTGGAAAAAATTACAACCTTGAAGGTGAAAAATAAAAAAAAAAATGATTTTTTACATTTTGTGCAAAAATCAAAGGCAAAGTTTAATGTCTGTAAAAAAACAGTGTACAATCAATATAGAGTTGAAATCTAATGCAAAAGATTATTAAAATTATAAAAAAAATTATATTATAAATAAAAATTATCGTATATTATTATTATGATGATTAGGGTCCATGGAAAAGGTTTCTTCCTTGCAAGATTGAGAATGCAAAAACAGCCCTTTTCAGGGCCAACCGCTGCTTCAAATTGTTACTCCCACCCCCATTTGGGGATGCTCCTCAGTTGCACCCAATTGTTGTACTAATATTGATTTTTGGGTGGACTGACTAAACTTAAACTGCTTTATAGGCCAGGGAAAACTATAGAAAAGATTTTAACAATTTCTCAAAACTATTAGCTCTTTGCATATAAAAACATTCCAGTGACCTTGTCAAAAGACAAATACAAAAGTTAAACTCATGACTAGTTTAGATATTAAATCCATATCTGTCTTTAAAGGAGTATTGCACATACAGTGCTTGCTGTATAATAACAGCTAAAATTTATATACTAATAAATATATATTTTGTTCCTTACTGGCAATACAACTTTGAATTTCATAAAAATGATGCAATCATTAGGTGCAGATTGAAAACTGGCTGTTGTGTTTGTGTGTGTATATATATATATATATCTATATATTTATGAATAAAAATGACAATAGGAAAACTGGTATATGATTATTGTATTTTGCTTTGATAAAGTCCACATTGGACGAAACGCATCAGCAATTACCAGTTTTCCTATTGTCATTTTTATTCATAAATATTGTCTTCTCTCCTGGTTAAATCAGAGAAATTTTAATATATATATATATATATATATATATATATATATATCATCTGATCAAAAAGTATCAGGACTGTTGATATGGTAATGGAGTTAAAAGTACAGAGTGAGGCCACTTGACATAGATTGATCTTGAACTCTGTTGTGCATACACACTAAGTTATAATGTTCTCATTTCTGTTATTTATAGCAATGTTTGGAAGGAAAGTGTGTAGAGTATGGTTGTCTCACCACAGCACAGAGTTTCCATCAGTGGCCATGGCTTGTGCAGCAGCTTTTGTTGAGCACAACATTTTTCAGATCTGACAACCGCCATATTCTCCAGGTCTTGCTCATTGCAATGCAAATTTTTCCTCTCCAAAAATTAAATCCTACTTGAAAGGAACAAGAACCTGTATCCTATATGGAATTGTCATTCTTTTTTAAAAATGTCTTAAAATAATTGTCGGACTTTGTTCATTTCATAATGTGTGACGTCATTTGTTTACATTTGGATACGCATCGAGCAGATATGAATGCATGTGAGAGAATCATGGAAGATTGTAGTTTAACAGCAAAATCGACCTTGCTAACCGAATGCTCCTCTGTGGCGAAATTGGTAAAAGCACATCAGGCTATATGATGGTTCCATATAGGATACAGTTTCGATTCCTCTCAGAGGATGCATATTTTCTATGACAATTTCTTGGACATTCAGGCCAGTAAATGTTGTTAATACTGTTTATTATAAGCAGGGCATTTACTTAAATATTTGTATCTATTGTATCTATAAAAAAAGAATGTATAAATATAAAAATGTCTTAAAATAATTGTCGGGTTTTGTCCATTTCATATATATATATATATATATATATATATATATATATATATATATATTTGAATTGTGAATGCTAGTTTCATGCTTCAATGTAACCTACAGTTTAAGACTTTGGAGATTACATGGTGAATGTCAGTTTCATGCAGTGTTGATTCCTATGTCCACACTGTTGATATCTAGAAATGCTCTACCTGTTATTGAACCTTCCCCTGTAAATATAACAAATTTTAAAGATGTATATCTCCTGCAACAATTTTTCATCATAATTAGATATGGCAAACATTATTTATAAATACACAAAATATTATAAAATGACAACATTAACTCATAAAAAGGGTCTTTGCAATTTATTACAAGTTTTCATTGACAAAATATCAAATTTAAACAAATTTAGAAGTGACATTGTTTTTTTCTTTATCAAATTTCTTTCCTTGTTAAAATCTTTTGTCAAAGTTTTCGAAATTCTCTATAGCTGTGCATTCAGACGACAAGAATTGTATACAAAATTCTTTACAAAAAGCTCAAACAAGAAATGACCTAAGAAGGATTTTTTTCTCTTTTTAAAATGTAATTAAAGGTCAAAAGATTTGGTTTGGTGTGTGTGTGTATATATATATATATATATATATATATATAAAAAGTGTATGTGTGTGTGTATCATTTTTATTTGTGGTTGGTCACTGGTGTTGTTAACTGCTACATCTGTGCTTGTTTACATAAATTGGACAAACTGAAAAAAACGTTTTCGATGGAGGGGGGGTAGGTGAAGAATACTGCAATTGGGGAAAAAAGGTTCAAGCAATGGTTTGTCATTTTTTCTTTTTTTTTTTTGCTCTGAAGTAGAAACTTTTCAAACTATTTGAAGTCTTTCAAATTATAATCTTTGTAGTAGTCATCAGAAAATGCAGGTAAATCATTCAGTAAAATCATTTTTCTTTCTTTTTTTTTTTTTTTTTTATTTTTTTTTTTTAAATAATATTTACTACATTTGGGTATTCTGGATTTTACAAGAGCACAAAGTGCTTTTTGGCTCAAAGTCTAGATGACTATTCCTAATGTCAACGCCAACCATTTTATCATACAATTATATATATATATATAGTACTTTTTGGGGTATTTTACACAATACACAAACTGACTCATGATTTTAAAAGAATATAGATTCTTGATCTTCAGCTCAAAACTATACCAACAAAAATAACTCCAGCTACCCAAGACAGTCAGTTTCGTGTTATAGCAGCATTTATTGTGCTCTTTGAGTCACAGCCAAATAGACTTTCCATTTCAATATTAGCAATAGACATGAAGAGTTATATATTTACTGCTAATTGGATTTCCAGTTTAAATTAATAATTTACAATAAGAAGAAAAGCATTATCAAAATTGCTCTTTCAATAAGGAATTATTATTCAATTCTACAATCATTAATTAATATTCCCATTTATTGGAATCCCTTGAATCCAGTGACATTAAACATTTGGCGGGTCGGTGTATCCACCAGAGCAAGTTGGGAGGGGTGGTTAAAAGGATGGTTAAGTTATATATAAATTGGTAATTTATATGAGGAGGGTAAAAGTTGATTGGGGTAAAGGGAAGGTTAAGTTATAAATTGGTAATTTATCTACAATTTGGGAGGGAGGGATAGTGGCTATGTTATCTTTCACAAAATAATAACTCAGTAAATAAAAAAAAAAAAAGGTAATATACAAGTTTGTCACAAAATAGCAACAAAATGAGACAAAAAAAAAAAAATTTGACAATATCTTTTGTCATTTTTTTCCTTGAAATACTAACAATTATAATCAACAAACAAAAAAAATAAGACCCAAGAAAATGATTTTTTTCAGGTACAAGATATAACAACAAAAATTCATTTGGAATCAATTATGAATTATATATATATATATATATATATATATATATATACCTTCAAAAGCTAAGAGACAAATTTGAGCTAGGAAAAAAATCTCTAAACAGTTGAAGAAAATATTTGTTGATAAAAAGACGAAGCTGTAAAAATGTAAGTTGAACTGATTTTAGATATAATAATGTAAAAAATATAATTTTTTTTCTCAGGTATTTGTTTGCATCAGGAATATTTTGGTTTGATTTTTAAAAAAAAAAAAAAAAAAAGTCATTATTTTTTTTTTTAATTAATTTGGTTATAAGAAAAAATGCCGATCACAACAAATCCATAAATTGTAAAGATATTTCTTCAGTGCATTCGTAAATATTATTAACTATGTAAATTCAGACTCAAACTTCTTTGACATTATTTGTTTTGTTTTTTTTAAATCTTCAGAGTTACAAACAAAAGATTGAATCTTCCTTTATTTACGTTTTCTTTTAATCTTACCTTGTTCTGAGTTAACACTGACAGCAACAATAAGTTATTCTCATTAAAAACTTGTAAAATGGTTTTAAGAGTTGAAATATAAAAATACTTCTGAGATAGATTAATAAATACAGATTAGTCACAGAAATTCAAATTGAACCATCTTTGACATTATCAATTATTTTCTGATATTATTTGTTTGTCTTTCCTGTTAATTTATTTTATTCCTTGCCGTATTCCATTTTTTTACTGTTATTCACACAATACAAGCCCAAGAGACACTCAAAGTAGAGTAAATGAAGTTGTTGTAAGGGTGTACAAATGATAATTATGTTGGTAGGATTTTTATTATAATTAACTGATCTCTTGGACTTGTAATATATCAATAATTGAAATTATAGGCAATATTTTTCAACATACTCTTTTATAATAACTTTATACTCTATAAAATCTGGTTTCATTTTTGAGTTCTTTGTGTTTACTCATATAAATTTGTTGATTTGCAAATTTCAGGACGTTTAGTTGTTAAATTCCATGAATTAATTCGGCATAAATTTAAGATATGTTTATTTATTTTTTTTTTGCAGGTTTTTAAAAAAAAATGTTCAAGTGATCAATTCTGGTATTTTGTTAAGATTAATGATAATTTGATCATTTAAAAATGATTTAAAGAAAGTAATATGAACAGTACAGTGAAACTGCTATGAACTTACAACTAGAGAATGAGTTTAACAATCAAGAACACTCTTGAAAAAAATCAACTCAAAAGATTCTAAATTTCCAAGGTGACGTTTTAATAATAGTAAAATTAACATTAGTAATGATAATGTTTATAGAATCTCATTTTAACAGCTCACAACCAGATTACAGCAATTTCCTGGGTTATGACAGCCCCGACTTATGACTATTCATGGTTATGACGCAATCTCCATTAAACTTGTTTTGAATTACATCATTTCCCTTCCACCTTGTCATTCAATGCAAATGATGAGGTGGAAGAATACGTCGTAAAACGCTAGAGTGAGGAAGGTGGCCTGGGTCAGTTCCTGGTTGTACACAATATTGGATTGTTGGTGAGTGAGTGCTTATTCATGGAAAATAGCAGGTATGTTCTAACTTACGAGGAAAATCATGTTATGATGCATCGTAGGAAAGGAATACTGTCATAAGTCGAGAACCCCCTGTATCAACAAACATTTCCTCCTTTTGAATTTTTTATGTTTGCTCAAATCAATTTTTTTTAGCATATGTTTTTAAAAAAAGAAAGGAAAATGCAATTGCCAGAGACCTTTTTCTGAGATGTATTGATTTTATGAGAATTGAAATATTATTGGCAAATATCATGTTGGTATTGTTATAATTTTAAAAAAATTAATTGATTTGAAGCTTAATTTAACTTAATGACTAGATATTTTAAAAAATATTTTCTCATTTTTTTCATGTAAGACAAGTTTAACAAAGCCACTGCCAAAATGTTTTTGTCAGTATTTAAATATTAATACTAATATTTTTGATTTCCACAACTTATATTTGGACTATTGTCCTCATCTTTGTTGTTGTTATCACAATGTTTTGACCATTTTGCCCTCCAGTGTTCCTCAGGAAATTCTGAACAGAACCCTTTATTTAATCTATTGGATAGTATTCTACTTTTTATTTAGTAATGCTTGTCTTCCTACTGAGTGCAAGTACATACTACCCAACCCAGGGATTGAACTCACAGTCACTATGTCACCAACCAATACTTTAATTCGCTTGAGTTCAGATTAAGATTAAATCAAGGGTTCAGTTCAAAATTCTCTGTAATATACACCTGAGGAAGACCAGAAGGGAGACCGGTTGAAATGTGATAACAGTGACAAAAATGAAGACAATTGTCTGAATATAAATAGTGTAAATAATGATAACTCCTCATCCCATAAATTCAGGTGGAAAATAATATTTTTAGGGAGCAGTTGATTTAGAAATTGGGTCTATTGTGTGCTAAAAATGTTTTATGTAATTACAAAGAAATCTTTTTAATTAAACAATATTTATTAATGTTCTAGAGTGGATGTTTTTGGGTTTTTTCTGTTGTAGAAAAAAAAACATCCTGGGAAATAAAGTAACATTTTCATTTGATATAGGTAATACATTGTTCTTTCAAGATGACAAAGTTTTCTAGTGAATACAATAATTAAAATTATGATTGTAGGTACAATGAAGAATATTTCCGCAAAAATAAAATCTGTTGGAGACAAGCCAGAAGAGGTGCTCGAAAACAATTGCAAATAAATAGAAGACGTGGATGGTTTAAATTTCTTTTGTCTCTTACAAATTGAGGGAGAAAAAAAGCAATTCAAAGAAATAGTTAAATAGAACATCATCACAGTTCTGTAGAAAAATGAAATTATGAAATTTTTGTACCTATTAAAGAGGTACATCTTGTCAGCATATAAAGATTCAAACGATTATTTACACCTGTGGAATTTGTGTTCCCCAAATCTCCTGCTGTGAATTAGCAGGATAAAAAAAACAAAGGATTAAACAATTTTCTTTTCAATATGGTCAAAAATTTTCTTTCTTTGAAAATAGTCAAAATTTGCTACACTTACAATCATAAAAATATATTTAGAGCTGACAGACACAAAAAGTTAAGCTGAAATTAAACATTACCATGGCTAATTGAAGTTGGCTGCAAATTACTTTTGATTTGTTTTTATGGCTTTTCAACCTTTTATAGGTTATTTAAAACCAGAAAATATATTTAAATTGTAATAATTATTTTTAAAAAATAACAATGATTTTTACTGATACATGTTCTACTAATTAACCCATAGTTGGGGGGTGAGAAGAGGTGGATTTATACCTTTTGCTTAACTTTGGTGATTGTACGAGAACTGGTGTTTCAATGTGACATGGCCATAAGCAAAATTACTTGCTGAACAAAAATAGAATTACAAATTTCTAAGGTTAAAACCATAAAGTTATTCATTCATTCGTTACTTGTTACAACCTTCAGTAGATTGTGAAGGAAACAAAAAATATAATTTTTAATTTAACTTCCTTTCTGTAAAATTAGAGGGAGGACTTCTGTATAAGAATAAAAGACAGTGTATATTAAAAAAAACACTTTAATCTTCATGTTAATTGTGAAATTAGCTGTTTCCTTATAAGGAAACACTTGGCATTCATTGACTGAACAGTTAGTGCTACTGTTGGTTGAAATATCTAAAATCTTTTCTTAAAACAGTTTTTCAAGAAATTGGACTTCTCAAGTCCAATAAATGTTATAGCTCTTTCTACTATTGATAGGAGTTTCCTTCCAAACTTTTTGCTTTTGGTAGTGTGGAAAGTTAGCATCTTGATTATATCATTATTTTTGTTACATGTGCTATCCATTTTTGTTGTTGCTGCTTTTGGAAGTCTTCAACAGATGCGGTTTTTTCTATTGTTTAGTAAATGCTCTGTTTGTGATTTTGTAAAACCATTATCCATTATAAACTAATGTTTCCAGAAAATTCTTCATTTGAAGTCATCTTTTTAGAATTTAAATAACTTTAAAAGCTTTTAATTTTAAAATAAGACAATTTATTCATTTTTAATGAAACAATCATTTATTTAGAAATTCTAATGTACAAAATTGAGATTCATAGTTTTTACAAAAATTTTTAAGGGATACTAGGTTAGTTTGTTTTTGTTGAAAGCTCTACCAAAATTTAAACTTATTAAGGACTTATGCAAATGTATTAAAAACTTAGAAAACAAAAACAATAAACAAATGTTTATTAAGTATTTTTGGCCAACTTCATTAGAATCCACTGGTACCATCAACATTCAGAATTGAATTCTGAACAAAGCCAAATTTCATCTTGGAATCGGAAAGTCAGTCTTACAATGCACGTATGCCCTGAACTGCAAAAATTGACTCTAAAAACATACAGCAGCCGCACTTGACTAAAAAATAGAAACATAACATCCAGGTGAAATGAAATTTAACTGCTGAGTTAATGGTATCTGCATTTGGCTGAAACTGTCTCTATTGTTATTTTTTTAAGAGTATGGGAATGCCACTCTTCTTTTTAGAGTTAAAGATAGATAAAAATATAAGAAAGTCAAGAGAGAGTGGAATAAGAAAGCTGGAAGAGAGAGAGAGGTTATTGGAAAATATACACATTTCTTGAAATATTGAAATGTTTCAAGACAATAAATAAAAGGAAATTTGTAGGCAAAAAATAGAAACAGGTTTTAAAATGAGAGATAGCAAGAGTGAAGTCATTGGAAAACAAAAGGAAACATATATAAAGACGAGAGCGAAAGAGATTGAAGTTGGTAGTAAAAATAGAAACATATCAAGACGAGATAAAAAATCGGTAGTAAAAGTAAAAACAAATTTCAAGGCAAGATAAAAATAGGAAGTATTTTAAGCCTGATTAAAGATTTTACATAAAAGATGTAAAATTTGTTCAAGACTGGGATAAGTGGTTTTCATCTTGGCTAAGAGATATCTGTTTTTTATGATTAATTGGAAGAACTTGTGTTTTTAAACCAGAAGAACCATTTTACCTGAAGAGATAATGGTAAAAGTCTGCAGAAACAGTTCTTTGACTGTAAACTTGTTCTTTGGTTGTGAGTGGCAAATAAGTCAAAGAAATGTCTTTGAGAATTTGTTAATTCCTGGATTTTTGGAATGTTGTTTTAAATGCTGGGAGTCCAAAAGATTCTGGTTTTAAAAGCAAAACATAGCAAGTAAAAAAAAAACAAAAAAAAAAAAAACGACCAAAAAGCAAAACCAGATATCAATTTTAAAAATGCAAGGAAACGTGAAGAAGGAAATATTCTTCACAAAAAAACAGGGAAAATATGAAAAAGTCAAATTGAAAATCAGACCCCCCCACCCAAATAAGCCGAGTGAGGCACTGTAAAAAAATATAGTTCTTTGGGTGCAAGTGGGCAGTGTGCAGTCAGTTGTGAGTGTAGCAATATATAAATAAATGTGAAAAAAAACAACAAACAAACAAAAACCCATTAAACTGGAATGTCCAACAGGCCAGTGGGCATCAATTATGAGATCCTGTAAAATAGTAACCAATTACTTTCATTTAATAATTCTTTTTCATTGATGATGTATAAAAATCAATATAAAGGCTAACAATAGGGAACTTCTTTTTTTTTTTTTTTTTTTTTTTTTTATTATAATGGAGGGATCAAATCAAGAAGCATTACATAAGAATTTATTAATTTTTCTTATTATTTAAACTCATACTCATAATAGAAGGCTATTCACCTTTGTCATTGAAAAGATAATATTCTGGGAATTATATATATATGCGGTACTTAGTGTAAAGTGATCAATATCTGTGATAGAGTTGATGTATTCAGTTGTATGGATATTAGTTTGTAACCCTGGGTTTCTTGCTTTTGTGATCACCAGACAAACTGGTTTATTTTTTAAAAAGTGGATCTATTTATGCTTATTTGTGTTTGATTATTTGTGTTGGGTGGAGGGGGGAATTTTCTTCTGTGTTTGTTTGGGACAAAAAAACAAAGAAGAAAATTCTCCCTTCCACCACACACGCATTAATCAAACACAAATAAGCATAAATAGATCCACTTTTTAAAAAATAAACCAGTTTGTCTGATGATCACAAAAGTGTGAAACCCAGGATTACAAACTAATATCTATACAACTGAGTATTTTATATATATATATATATATATATATATATATATATATATATATATATATATATATATATATATATAATGGGATAACGATATATACATTTTTATATAACAAGAACAATTTTGTGAGGAAAGATGTATGACAAAGTGGAAAAAAAATATGTTTTTGTGTGACATGTTTTGTCCTTTAGGACTTCATAGGACTTGGTTTGTTTACATTGATGTAGCTTCACATGAATGAGAGTTGGTAGGAATTTTAAATTTAGAAAAAAATATTTTTTTTATATGTGTTTTGGGTATGTAATCTAGCCAATTCCATTTAGATTCATTGTTTCTGTTGTTTTTGTTACTAAATATCCCACATTATGATAACGAAAGATCCGCCAAGAATGGTGAAACATTGGATGCAAATTTACTGGGGATCAACTGGCGATTAAAGGACTTTCTAAACATTTTTGTCTTAGTTAATTGTTTTCTCCTTTTAATAGGAGTAGCATTTTTTTTATGTCAAAATTTGTAGTCAGTCAAAGGATGAAATATGTCACACAAACTTTTTTTACACTCTCTCTCTCTCTCTATATATATATATATATGACAATGTATGTATATATGTTGATCCTTATCTCAATCAAGGTTAAATATTGTAAGTAAATCTTGAATTCAAATAAAATGGCTTGTGATAGCTTGTTAACCATTACTCTATGACAGATGACCAATAGTGCACTAACTGAACAGCAATTTGATTTAAATTTATGCTACTTGTCCTAATAATTGTATTAATACAATTTGTTTTATTAAAGAATTCTGAGAATACTATTGCTATTGTATGTGATTAGCAAAGAAATTTTAAGAAAATGGAAACAAAATGGTCACTTATATTTAGAATAAGAAAAAGAGGTCAAAGTTTTGTGACACATAATGAGAAAAGATGGTTTAGAAAGTTTGACACTCAGAGGATATTAAGGGACAAAGAGAAATAGTGAGTGAGCTACCTAATAAGTTTGTGTAAATGGATGGTTGATCATTGAGTGTGAAGGGTAGTAAAAAAAGCAAACATTATTAAGAACTAAAAGGACAGGTAGTTGTGGGGAGCCATAATTGCTCATGTCCTGAAGCACATATAAAAAAAGAAGAGGCTAAAAGTATGTCAGTTTCTATATAATGTGCATGATTCATAATTTTAAGTAACCTTTTTCAATATGCTAATGTAATTGTCTTCACTTTGTCAATTACATTGCAAAAAATTATTCGTTATTATTGTACTTGTTAAAGTGCATAATGTGTGTTAGATTCGATGAATAGCGAAAATAATAAACAGAAATCATCATTAAACTTTTCAGTGTTGGTCTATTTCTTAAAAAAAAAAAAACTTTGTTTATTTTCTTCTGTATACATCTTACGTTCTGCTCCAAATAATTTGGTAATAAATTGGCTTTCATATATTTTGTTGGTTGACTCATTTTCTATGGCTTATCAACCCTTTGCAGGTTATTTGAAGCCAAAACATATTTTTAGTTTGTAAGAATTTTTTATGAGATAATAATGGTTTAGTGATACAATTCTTGCTAATTAACCTATAGGTGGGGAATGAGAAGAGGCAGGTTCATACCATTCCCAAGGGTATTTGCCCATAAGTGAAGATAATGAACCAAACGGGAGTTGGAATTCATCTCTGATTAACAATTCTGAACCCTTATCCATAACACGACCTGCATATCCAAGCTTACAGCACCCAGTATTCTCAAGTGGTACTTTAGGTACTGAACAGCCTTGGCTTTGCTTAACTTTGGTGATCATACAGAAACCAATGTTTCAATGTGATGTGGCCATAAGCCTGGGGTGTCTAAAAATCCCCCACACTACAAATACTGTAACACTGCCCCACAGTACTAACAAAGTGGTTATAGGAAATTGAATGAATTTATCATTATCAGTAAAACAATCTCACAGTCATGGATGGAGAAACAGTAAATTTCTGATATCCTTTATTTCAATGTGGTATTTTATGAACAACTGAATGTGGCTGTTTTTCTGATGCAGAAATATAAATATTTAGGATATTAAACATGAAACAGCTACACAAAAAAATAAATAAATTCACCTAGATTTTTTGTTTTTGCATTCATTATATTAGTACATCTTATGACTACCTTAATTCAGTAGTTTTTATTACAATACTGTTTTGGCTACTTATAGAATACATAAAGATATATAAAATCTGATTTTTAGTATTGTATAGACATACAACTAACCAAAAATTTATATCAATGTTGTGCAATGTAGAATCTGTCAGAATATTTCAAACTATATAAAAAAATAGCACCAGTTTATAGAGCAATGGTTAGCTTGCTGTTTTGTAAAATAAAAATTTCAGGTTTGATTATGAAGGCCCCCAAGATTTAGTAAAAGTAGGATGTTTATTTTCACTTTACAAAATGATAGTTTGTAATTATAATTCATATATATATATATATATATATATATGGGGGAAAAAGCTGTTTAAATTAATGCCAGGAGGATATGAATAAAATGCTAAAGCCTTTAATAAAAGAATATTATGACTTCAAGATTCTTGTCAAATGTAGATCTCTAAATAACTATCAGAATATTATGTTCACTGCATTATATATATATATAAAAGTGAATGAAAATCCAACATTCACAACCTGATGATTGTGTCTAGCATGAAACAGCCTGTCGCCTCTGAGTGTTGACTTCAATGTTCACTTTTATATTTACATATGCTCTATCTCTGATATTGAGCACTTTATCCCATAAATATAGCACACCTTAAAACTATATTTCTTCCTATATATATATATATATATATATATATATATATATATAGGAATTTTTCATTTATGTAGTTTTGGTTGAAATCAATGAAAGTTCATTAAGATGTTTTTTTTTTAATTTTTATTTCTGATCATTTTTCTGGTTTCCAGCTAAAATTTGAACAAAAATTGTCCAAAATGTTCTGAGTACTTTCATAAACCATTATCAAATAGTTTTTATTCTTGTGTTAATAGAGTTGTGCCTGTGTATTGTATTTTCTTTAGTTTTCAAGTGGGTTAGGGTTTTTTTTTTCTTTAAGTGTCATGTCTTACATGGTCAGTTTTCTGTATTGTTATTTTTTTTCTGAAAGCTAAAAGCACTCTGAAGACAGTGGATAATTTATGTTCAAATTTTCCTTGGAAACTAGAAAAATGGTTAAAACCATAGAAAAAATTAAATGAGAAAATTTTAATTGTTTTTCAACCAAACCTATATATATATATATATATATATATATAATAATCAGATGAGTCTTGTGAACTAATAAAATTTGTAAGAAGAAGAGTATTAGCTTCCATCTGGCCCAAGTAGATAAAAATTTTTCTTTTAAAAAATGGACGACAAGCCTTGAAGGGCACCAAAGAGAAATGGTCAGTTTAGTGACCAATTCTGGTCAATCATCTGTTAAAATACTTTATGGCAAAAGAAAAACATATGTGCTTCTGCAATGAATATTGCTTGCACAGATCCAAAAATAAAAATGATTTATTTTATTTTATTTTTTTTTTACAAGTTATTGTATACTTTTAAGGAAAAAAATGTATATATTTTTTCTTACTATAACATCCATGCTTACAAATAATAGTAATATTTTTTTAAATTAATATATTTTATTATAACGGATTTTTATCACCTTTTTCCATTCCTAATAAAACATTTAAAAAATTATTTACCCAACAATATAAACTGGGAATTGGCTTAAATGGAATTGCTTCGATTATCTCCCTTGTTTTCAGTAATTTTTTTTTTTTTCTTCTATTTTTAGCCTTTTTCTTTCTTCTATTTTTAGCCTTTTTCTTTCACTGATATCATTATTCAAAACATCAGTACTTATTTCTTTACCAGATTTTATAAATGTACAGCTCATCACAAAAATATGGTGGATCTTTTAAAATAAGCTTTAAAAATATAAAACTACTGAAATAATTATGACAAAAACAAAATACAATTTGAATGGGTAAACATGGACTATAAAATATGATATGGGCAATTAGCCTTGGAGTGGCTGTCCACCCCACAGGGGTGAAATGTCCTCAATAATACAAGGGTACTACAAAATTTGTGTTATTAAAGCAAAAACAGTGAGAAAAAGAGAGATAGTCACAAGAATTTTGCTAATTTTTTTTCATCAAATAATCTTGGTTCATACATTTAATTTATATACAAATATATATTTGAAATATCCAAAACTTTCTCTTTAAAAAAAGCAAATTTTGTAATCCAAATAATCCCTCTAAAAATCAGGAGAGAAATTTGTTTTGGATTTACAAATAAAATACAAAATATTAATTTTTTTTCTGTGTTCAAGAGATGAGGATATTTCCTTTATTTTTCAACAAGCAAGGTGGGGAGTTTATTTTCCTGTGATTTTTCAGATATGTCATCACAAAACACTCACCAATAATTTAGTGTCCTTGAAAAATTGGGAAACTCATTATAGTTTGTATTATTCAGTTTTTAATGTAAATGTATAAATAAAATGAATGAATCCTATAGACTTTTATAATCTAGTTGGCTGAAGAAAAACCTGTTTAAATCTTTGCAGATCATTAAAATATGTATAGATGTGTCAACAAATTCAGGTATAAAAGTTAAGAAAACCTATCTAGAGATATAAATAATTTTTCAGTTATATATTCTTACTGCAAAGACTTATTGTTTTAAAACCCAATTTTTAACATGCTAAAAATAACTCTTCCTAAATTTTATCAAAGCAGAAAATATAATTTAAATTTAAATCTAGGAAAAAAAAATCATATCTTGTGAGAAAGCGTCATCTTGTATTGATATATGCAGTTGTCTCCCTTGCTTCTTTAGGACATCATTGATTTATATGAAAAATGAATGGTTACAAAGCTATATTATATTATTCAATTGTTTATTTATCAATATGGGCAGAGCTGTTATCAGGAGAATAAGGACACATATTTTTTGTAGTTCATATGTAAAGGCTGGATTTTATGTGATGATATGTAATGTGACTTGATGTGTTATAGAAAAGCACTTAAAATGGTAATATCAAACAATGAGTGAAAAACACAGGAAAATGTGTCACATAAAGTGACAATATAAATCAAGGTAGAAATAAAAAGCCATGTGACATCAATAAAATATTTTTTCTTCTTGTGACTCTCATTGTATAAAATATAAAAAGGAGAATCAATTTGTTTGTGATTACAGATTCATGGCGCCCTGAAAGTAAAAATTTGGAAAATAATTGGACACCCTTTTTGGAAAAAAAAAAAATGGACAAATTTAAAAATACATTAATAGTAATATTAGATATTGTATCAGTAGCAGTAGTTAGAATGGGCTTGGTGGTACTGATAGTGACAACTCCCTTTTTTCATTTATAATTGGACACACTGTACTGTTACCCCCACCCCCTACCAAAAAGAAAAAAAACTGAAAAAAATGTCCAATTAGATGCCATATGGAATATTAACAGCCAAATAACTTTTGAGATGACCTTTATAGATAAAAGTAAGTAAAAGCCTCTAATAATAAAACAGGTGTTGTTTTTTTTAAAGAGCATGTATGTTACCATTGATGCATCTTAACACTATCAGCTCGTGAAAGATTTCAGTTGTTAAATCCATGGAGTCCTGATCAAATTGTTGAAGAATCTGAAGATCTGATGTTAAAGTGATGTATCTCAGAAGTCATTTAAAATCAATTATTACAAGTTTATTTTATATGAAAATAAATTGATTTCACTTTCAAATGATACCAAATTTAGCCTTTTTGGTGTTACTAGATATGGTTTGGGAAATCTATGACTTTGTATAAAATTATAGATTTCATGTGCTTTTAGTCGATCATGTTAACTACAGCATATTGAAATACAATGCTAGGTAGTCCTGAAGTGTAAGCATTTGAAGCTTGCAGGCACTTTTGGTCTTAAGGGTTTAACACCATTAACTCTCATGTATGTAGACTTTTTAGGTTTTTCTGATATTTCCAATGAAAGTTGTGCACAAGCATAAATATTGGTGAGGAAAGAAAAATTGCATTTACTGTAATTGGAGTTCTTAACAAGTTAGAAAACTTTGGATTTTGTTAGACTCAGGAAATTCACCAAACCTCGGTTTTATTTGGTACAGAAAGAGGAGATTGGGGTGGGTAGGAAATAAGATTTTTTTAAAACTGACTTCTTTGCAAGCTACAGCAATTCAATATACTGTCATAAAACCAAAAACTTTTTACAAAGCTTTATTCAACTGTTATTCTCTGCTATAGTCAGAAGAGTTAACTCCAGGGGGAACAACTCCTGCTTCCTAGTTACACATTTATACAATCATTTTTATAATAGGAAGAGTCAATTCAACTTTCCCTGCCAGGCACATACATTTACACAAAATATACTATCAATATTTCTTGTCAGAAGTCATCACAAAACTGAGCCAAGTGAAGGAGGTTTCTGAATATTTGTTGTTTGTTCTTTAATTCCTCCAAAAGTTTATGAATCATCTGTGTCAAATGCTGCTGAGAATGCCTTGGTGCTTTGGATGCATCCAAGAGAATATTTTCAACAGGCTCTTTTTGTGATGGCTCAGAGATTCTCGGCAGGACAAACCAATTCTTGGTTAAACAAACCTGGACACTCGCCAAGTTTTCTTTTGAGAAAAATCAATCTTTTCCAACATGTCATTGGATATAAACATTCTGTTTCTTCAAAAATGAGTTGGTCATCTGATTCTGCAAAGAGAGGAAAACATTTTTGTTTGAGCACAGCTTGCATGCTAGGTACAACTCGCATTGAAATAGTCAAGAAAGATCCATGAAAAGCAGATACATAATTGCTAATACTGTTATATTCTATCAAAAGTTGTGTGCAGGCTCCTTTTAGAGTGAAACATCCAGCTACAAAAATGGTGGTTTTATTATGAGATGCTTTAGAGAATAGAGCCATTATTAATTTGATGATCTGAGGTTAAAGCTACAACAAAATGAATATAGCTCTGTGGGCCTTTTTGTTCAGAATTTTTAATGAAACTAATATGCTTCATAAATTTTTTTGGATGAAAACATTATTACACACCGATTTATTTGAACTAGTCTATTCATCTTGGTTGTTACAGTCATAATCTTTTAGTTGTAAACCTAGATTAGTATACTAGTCAAAAAAAAAAAAAAAAATCAGTGTATAATATTCATATTTGTTTATAAATTTATTGAATTCTTATAATGGTTAAATTACCACTTACAAAATCCTTAGGCAACTGTAATTTCTATACTAGCAGTTTCTTCTCTTGCACTTATCACTTGTGGAACTCTTTTCTAGCTTCTTGTTTTCCAGTGAAGTTTATCTTCAGAAATTTAAATGCAATGTCAATCATTGCCTTCTTAATTCTCATTATTTTATTTTTCTTTCTCTTTAATGTTTTTTTTTTTCTCATATTCTCTCACACTTAGCAACTGCCTTACATCTTAATGGCTTTATTGCCTTGCTTGGAAAACGTTATCGCCACAAACTATTTTATTCTAATGTTTAACTAAAGCAAATATCGACAGTTTTATGTAATCTACACCTGTAAATGACAAACACTAATAATGATAAACAATTTATGCAGTTAATAATAATGCTTTTTTTTTTTAAAACTAAGAATTCAACTTATGACAAACATAATTTAAACAGCTTTTATTGAAATAATAAACTGCATTTAAAGCATTAGTAACATATATTTATAATCTGTCAGATACTTCAAAATTTGTATCCACTGACTCTAAATACATTCGATGTACCAACGAGAAGTCAAATCTATGCTAGACTAGCTACATTAATTGCTATAATTCAGCAGTTACATTCACTTTGAATTTTTAGTGAACGACCGCGTTTTAAAACAGAAAGTTCACGAGATGACCATGGGAGATAACTCTGAATGCTTTCTACGAGTAATGAGTGTGTGCGTACGCAACTTCTATTTATCACATAAAACAAGAAAACAAACAAAAAAAATTTAAAAGAATAGATAAAAATATAATATTCCTATTTATGGGTATTTGTGTTGGTCACCTCTTCAGAAACAATTGACTGCATATTCCAATCACTAATTTTCACCTTAAAATTTCTTTTCAGTTTCTGGTGACTGATTAAATAGTGAAGTTGCCAAGGGTTATATCACCAATACATTCGGTAACGAGAAAGTGTGTGCGTGTGGGGGTAGGAGGTGAAATCAGCTTTCACCAATCACATCACTGAAAAAAGAAACCTTCACATTCAAAACCACAGTGTGTTTTCAGCTTTCGAAGACGGTTGAATTTCAAGTTGACCCTTCTGCATAAACTGCTGACAGCCGACTGTTACAGCGATCTACAGCAGTCAGTTGAAGGAACTGATTCTCTTCTACATTGAGACAAGGCAATCCCATATCAAACTCACGAGGTGTCATCGGTGGAGGGTCACCATAGCCTGGAAAAAGACAAAAGAAAAAATATGTTGGAATGTAAATATACATTTCCAGTGAAACACAATATTTGAGCATAAGTTGCTGCTTTTTGTGATAAGAAAAGACAAGAACGTTCAAAAATGAAAAACAACATGTCTAGAAAAATAAATGGAAATCAAATGGTTACAGTTGAAAGAAAAGAGGATTTGCTTTGGTTTAGTTTGTTTTACAGCATATCAACCTCAATGGCTTTTTTAAGGCCGACTAGATTTTTATGGCTGGTAATATTTTTTCAGAAACGTATTGCTGCTATTATTTTTTTTTCTAAAAATGTATTACAGGTAATAATTTTTTCTTCAAAAATTCATTGCTAGTATTAAAACCTATTTTTACATTTTCATAGTTTTGACGCCAGTTTGGGGGTTAACTATTTGCCTATAGCTGGGACTCTAACAGGTGTTACCACCCCGAATCAGGGTGAACCTGGAAACACCAGCAATTAAGAGGTGGTTTCACACTCCTCAAAACCTCCTGATCAGAGGCTTTGGTGTTGGATGTAGTTTAGCGTCTTATCCAGGACGCTGATGTAGTTTAGAAAAAAAAATGAGGAAAAAGCTAAGGAATGAGTGTAAAGTGGTTAAAATAATGAAGAATAGGACAAATGATCACGACACACTACACGTACACACATCTGCGCAGACGGGTACATAGGCGCACATACACACAGACAGACGCATGTGCGCACGAACGTGTGGCGGACTTCACCACATTAATTTAACTTTAGATTAGGAAACAAGACTGACGTGGAAATGGA
Organism: Acanthosepion lycidas; assembly: GCA_963932145.1. Lineage (NCBI taxonomy): Eukaryota > Metazoa > Mollusca > Cephalopoda > Sepiida > Sepiidae > Acanthosepion > Acanthosepion lycidas. Next base: position 131,697,552 of record OZ010580.1, on the reverse strand, counting down.
TAAGCAAAAGACATCGTTATACATAAAATATGTATTTAACAAGATGTACAATTGTCAGCGTTCTGAAAGCAAAGGAAGCATTTGTCGCAGATTACTTCCACAACACAAAGAAAAATCACTGTAAGTCCAGACTCGAATATCGGGGGCAGAAAGAGATGCTGAAAACTCGATTCGCCGGTACTATTTCAAATCACAATGCGTGTAACCAGTCAGAAAAATAACTCACACTCTAACAAACGCCGAAACCAAAAATGCCCGAATTTTTCGCCCCGAATCGAGAACACCAACTGCTTTTATCGGCAGAACCTATTTTTTTCATTCGTCGACATAGGGATAGGATGTTCCGTAATTTACATATCAAAATACTTTTATAGCGACTCCTGCGACTGACTTGTTTTTTTTTCTTTAATTCAATTATTCCATTTTCAGCATGTTATGCGGAATACGTGCCCTTCTGTTTGGTAATTAATTTTCTTTTTCGACACTTTTTCCGTCGTAGAATACACGCGACACGCTGTCGCTTGGTTTGACGAGGTAAGTCGCCGTTTTCTTCGCTATACTCCCCCTTGATCTCACTATCACAAATCGAACAACCTGGAGCAGGTCTCTTTATCCTGGTGCTTCGACGTAATGGCACTATTTCCCTTGCGCGTGTAGGAGAGTCATCTCCTGAGGAGTCATCAGACGTATCTCGAGTTTCCAGAAGTTCTGTGTCTGTGGAAGCAACGGATTCGCAGATCTCAATTATCTGCTCACTGTCAGACGATGAATCATCATTGGATTCGCTAGGCGATGTATCAGAATCAACGAAAAGGCGAAGATCTTTTAGATGCCGTGGCATCCCGTCAACTAGTACGGTTTGTGGACTTATAATGTCCGTCTCGCGACCCACTTGATATCTGGAGGTACACCGGCCATGGGGAGCTTTCACCCATACTTTGTTCCCAACTTTGTATATATTGTGATGCCTACAATGATCAGGTGGTAATGTTGTAGTAATTCCCTTCACTTTCAGTTGGTAACGGTGAATCATATTGGCAGGCGCATTAGTCGACGATATATCATCCTTCGGCGTGATATGCCAGGATACTGCCTCCATTATCGAACACTGCTTTCTTGCTGCAATTCGCTTTATACTCCGATGATATCTTTCCACTATACCGTTTCCTGCAGGAACATAGGCGCAGCGAAAACGAAGTTGGACTCCCCAGTCATCCAGGAAATCTTTAAAGGACTTACTGCCAAATGCAGTATCATTGTCGGTCAGGATTTCTGATGGTGGGCCTCGTTCAAAAAAAAAAAAACAAACTTTCTAACTGCCGAATGACGCTTCTCGAGTCTTGTTGAAGCAGGCGTCGCCATATCGCAAATCTACTAGGGCCACAATCCATTAACGTAAGGTAGTGTTGCCCACCGTAATGTGTAATGTCCATTCCTAGGCGGGTCCAGATTTCAGTCACACTTAGGTTGCCACGAGGCCAACGACTTGAGGCTGGGTCAATTGACTGGCATCCTTTACATTTTCTGACCACTGCCTTGACGGCCGCCTTGGATGTTGTAGGGTAGACACGTCTTACAAAATATAGCGTCCGCCTGACGCCAGGGTGTCCACTCTGGCAATGTATGGCACGTATCTGATCAGGAGAGGTTTCGTTCACCATGGAAGCGCATATCGGGCGTGTTGGTTCGGTTTCCTTCTTTATCATATCATACCATCGTTGCGGTACTCTGGTGAGCTTATCCGCTCGATTCTCACTCGACGTTACTAATCTTATCGTGATCAATAAGTTATACTCTTGAATCAGCTTTTCAAGAGTACTCAAACGCCTCCGGATCAGCATCTCACTTGCCGCCTTAGTTCGTATTCTGGCTTTGCCAGTGAGCATGTTTGATACCCACCGGTGCACACACGCGGAGTCCGTGAAGAGGTGTAGCTCCGTTGCGCTCCACTGTAATGCTAAATTGACGCCCTTCAGAATAGCATCCAATTCTGATAAATTGATATGTTGGGCGTCCTTCACAGGTCGCAGACAACATGCGTCTTCTACAACGCTTCCGTTAACCTCCAACGAAACCCCTGTGGCGAGAGAACTTGCATCGACCCATACCTCATAAGCATGTCCGCTTGTGCACCACTTACCGTATGCAGGGTCGTTCTGGCGTATTCTTTCCGCTATGTCCTCAATCATGTTCTTAAGGGGAGCATCTGTCACTTCGTCGTCCCAACCAGACGTGATCGATACTGTCTTGCGTTTTACAAATTATGCCGCAACTCGAAGCCACCCACATACAGGAACGTGACCCACCAGTTTTCCACACCACGAGAAGATGTTACGTCGTGTCAGAACCTCAGCAACTGATGGAATGCCATTTTCACGTGTCCACTTAAGCGTGTTGTTATCTTCTGCGACGTGCAAACCCAACACACGTGTGCCGTCCCGTAACCGCTCCGGATCCTTACAGGTCAAACCAAACGTAGCCAAGTGCTCTTTCACGCGAGCTGCTGAAATCATGCTCTCGTCAACATAAATATCATCAATATATGATGAGGTTGCCCGTCGAACTGACTCGTCTTTCGCTAACGCGGCGTCCACAATGGCCTTCATTATGGCTGGTGCAACATTCAACCCGAAACCCATTCGGGTCAAGCAATATCTTCGCCCCTTGAAGATTACAGTTTGAAAGGGCCACAGTGACTTATGGATATGTACTTGCAAATAAGCCTGCCGTAGGTCAAGGATAGCGACTTCCGGTCCTTTTTTACGCTACTCCATCAGTTTCTGTGCGCACACGTCAGCATTGGCTGTGTGTGCGTCGAGACACTCATTCAGCTCTCGATAGTCTAATACTGGCCGCACTTTATTTTTGTTTTTCTGCACCACCGCCATCAACGGAATTAAACCTTTTGGGGGACCGAGTTCCTTTTCAGGATAAGGCTGCAACCAACCGTTATCAAGCCAGGTCTGCAGCTCTTGGTCGTATTCCTCCTTGACTCCCTTTGGTATTGGGTACTCGGGCATCCGATTTAGCAAACTCTCCGGTGATCGACCATTAGACCACTTCCATGATGCGACTCATATCTTTTGGCTTGGGTCGAATTCGGCACAGAAATCAGGTTCTTCTATTTTAATGGCGGCACAACAGACTATTCCACGCTTGGAAAACCGTACATCGCCACTCTCTGTTATTTGGATTCCGCCCAACTTTTTAATGGCGTCAAACCCGAGCAACAAGTCGAAACCCAATAGCTCTCCATCCACTACCAAGTCTTCGATCTTAAGGGGGTTTGCGTTATCCACGCCAAGCTTGATACTTCCAACTCCGCAACATTTGAGAGTATTTCCGTTTACGGTGAGTACGTCCACCTCCGTCTCCCGCCAGGATTGACAGGCTGACTTACTCACGAGTGTCTGTGAGCAGCCAGTGTCCACCAGTGCCATTCTCTTAATTCCGTTCACGTAAATACCCAAGACAGGTAGCGCATCATTCATAAGTCGCTTAGGGAAGAGACCGGCGCTGACGTCTTGTCCCCTTCCTATTTTTCCCGGACACGATGAAGCAATGTGGCCTATCTATCGACACCGGAAGCAACGCATTGTTGCACGTGACCTGCGTGGCTGGCGGGCATCTTCTCGTCGAACCGGGCAGTCCCTGGAAAAGTGATTCCACCCAGAGCATCGATAGCATCGCATACCCTCCCGACGTTTAACATATGGTGGTTTATCAGTTCCGCCTGGTAAAATGGTAGCTGCAACCATTTCCTCAGTTGCATTTTGATCTTTCATTATGGCTCGAGCTCGGTCCAACAGTTGGTTTGTATTCATGTCTTCCATCCTGGAAGACACGCGCAGTAGTTGCTTGACGTGCGCTGGTAACCCTGCTATGAACGCACATGCTAGTCCTTGCTCGGATATCCCGCCTGTTAAGTATGTACAAAGAAGAAAGCAAGGATAGAATAACCTTTTTTTAAGGTTTTACTGAACTTAATTCACAGCAGTCAGTAATCAACAAAGGAAAGAATTCAGAATGAAAAGGAAGAAGAACGCAGCTTTTAAAGAGGAAAGGGAACGTGTGAAAAGTCACGTGGACAAGAAAGTTAGTTTCCTTTTTTTTTACGAAAATATAACATCCTCCCCCACTTGCAAAAGAGATTGAAAAAGTTTTATAAATCCAGTCGTTGGATTGGTCTACGAATCCTGCTAGACCGGCGTGGAGGTAGTTCACCACTGGAAGAGCATGACCTCTGAGAAGGCTGACTTTCAGGATTCTGGCTATTATTCACAGATTCATTTTCTGTATAAGGTGAAGAAATATTAACGGGACCTGTATCAGGCAAAAGGGTTGAGTCTGCATGGTCCACGTCGGGTTGAGTATTTTCAGGTCCATTTTGAGGTCCATCCGGGCGTGGAAAACGTGCCAACCGTCTCAGCACCACCGAATCTTCCCGGCCATCATTGTGACGTATTTTGGTATGCGTAGAGTGGGCCTCAAGGAGTTCCACCACCTCAACGATAGGGTCATATTTACCTCTGCCACCGAATCGTTTTTAATAATACCTCCCCAGGCTCACAGAGCCAAACAGGCAACGCAGTACCAGAGGAGGACCGCCTTTCAAAATTGAACATTCGTTCGTCGGGGGTTGCATTCGTAGTGGTGCATAGCAGGGAGCAGATAGCATTTAACACATCATGTAGAACATCCTGCCAAGCACTAATTGGTAACTGTTTCGATTCCAGTGGTATTCTAAATTATGCCGTTGTAACGTTCGCATTGGCTATTGCCTCTAGGGTTATAAGCAGTAGTATTACTGCATCCAATTCCAAGTCGTGTTAGAAATTGTTTAAATTCTCCCGACATAAACGAAGTTCCTTGATCGGAGTGAATGAACGAGGGAAGCCCGAAAATGGAGAAAATACTTGTCAGGCACTGAATAGCAGTTTGCGAAGAGCAATCGCGGCAAGGAAAGGCAAAGGGAAATCGACTATATTCGTCGACAACAGTAAATATATATCGGTAACCTGTCGGAGATACCGGGACAGGCCCTTTGTAGTCTATGGAAAGACGCTGAAATGGCGCAGTAGAACGGATCAGAACATTACTAGCAGAATCGAAGAATTGGGGTTTTATTTTGGCACAGGTCGTACATTCAGAAGTCACACGTCGGACTTCATCAAGCGAATACGGCATATTCTGAGACCTTACAAAATGCCAAAACCGCTGTACCCCAGGATGTATTAAGGAATCGTGTATCGATTTAAGTTCCTTCAAGGAAGAAGCAGCAGCACCACATACTCTGGATAAGGTATCCGCAACTGTGTTTTCATTTCCAGGACGGTGTTTTATGTCGTATGAAAAGGGAAGAAGTTCCATTTTCCACCGTATAATTTTATCGTTTTTAATTTTTCCGCGATTAGCAGGTTTAAACATAAAAGATACGGCTTGTTGATCAGTAATAATAGTAAAATGTTTCCCGGCAAGGAGGTCTCTCCATTTACGAACGCATTCGACTATGGCATATGCTTCTTTTTCGACTATATGAAGTCGTATTTCAGAAGGGTTTAGCGACCGAGAAAAGAATGCTATAGGTCGCTCAGCTTGTAAAAGAGTGCCTCCAATAGCCTTTTCTGAAGCATCGGTTTCAATAGTAAATGGCAATTCATCATCAATAACTTTTACAGATGACTCGGCAATGTCTTTCTTAAGTTTTTCGAAAGAATTTATAACTATAGGAGGCATAAGGAATTGTTTATAGGGGCGATCTTCGGGGCAAATTTCAATCTGATAGTACGCTTTGGACAAGTCAATTATACTATAGATACGATACTGGGCTATTTGGTTTACGAGATCTTCAATTCGAGGCAAGGGGTAGGCATCAAGTAAGGTGAACCGATTAATAGTCTGGGAGAAATCGATTACCAATCGTTTCTTTTTATTAGGTGACGAAGTTACAACAATTTGAGCACGCCACGGAGAGTAATTTGTTTCAATCAGTTGAAATCATCCTCAAGCAGTTGTAGAATTTCTTTTTCAATGAACCGAGCATCCTCCGCACAGTAATTTCGTGATTTAGTAGCAATAGGTTTGCAGTCAGGGGTCAAGTTTCGGAACAACTTAACAGGAGTACAACTGATCTTGGTTAAAGCGCAGATTTTTAGAATATCCTGAGATCCACCAAAAGAAATAGTGATACTCTGGTGTAGTTTTAAGAAGGGCACTCCGAGTATAATATCCATACAGGAATCAGGAAGTACTGTAAAGTCAATTTGTTTATATTCGTAACCATTGAAGATAATATCCTCAGTACAATATTCAGATAGTTTGAGGGAAATGGCAGATGATGCCATGGAAATTACGGAATTCCGTTTAGAAGTAGACAGTTTCATTGCTTTAACAGTACGGGCACTGATAAAGTTATCAGAACTACCGGTGCCTATGAGGGCAGTTAATCTCTTTCCTTTTAATTCTAAAGTTTTAGTAACTGGAGGAGACCTATCATCGTCTTTAGCACGGGCTACTATAATAGCTGAGGTAGAACGTGAAGGCGCCGGCATGGTAGAACAGCAAACTTTAGAAAAATGACCGAGTTTGCCACAGTTTCGACATCTCTTATCACGGGAAGGACAAAAGTGACGTTTCCCTCCACAGTTGTAGCACTTGCCACGAGCAAGGGCAGCAGACAATTGTACAGAGTCACACTCCGTACGAGAATCAGTTAAGTCAGAAAGCATATTTTTAGTAATAGTAGTGGAAGTAGCTTGCTCGGCAGAATTAGTAAACACATTTTTAGTCATAGCAGCGACTGATCCAATCTGAGAAGCGTATGATTCAGCACGAAAGTGAGCCTGTTCTAAGGCTCTAGCACATTGAGTAGCCTCCTTGAGAGTTAGCGTATCATTTTCAAGCAGTCTGGCACGTATTACGGGGGACCGGAGACCACGTATAAATGCATCACGGACAGATTCATCCCTGTAAGTAGTAGCAGTAACATCTTGGAAGCAACAGTCAGCAGCAAGTCGATTCAAGGCCTGAAGGTATTGGTCTACAGACTCATTTTCCTGCTGCAGACATATAGACAACAAATGTCTAGCATGAATAACACTTGGAGACTTGTCATAAACACTTTTCAGCAATTCAACAGCATGTTCAAATCCAGAACAACCCTCGATAACATCAGCAACGGTAGCACCGATGTTTAAATAAATGACTTCGAGTTTGTCCGGGTTTAAAGAAGCAATAGTTGATAAGTAATAATTAAAATTACGGTACCATAGTCTCCAGAGCTTGCTAGCCTGAGGGTCTGCAGAAGATATATCAAACTTGTCCAGACGAATAATCTTGTCCATGAGGAATTAAGTTCAGTAAATTGTTACGTAGTACAAAGAAGAAAGCAAGGATAGAATAACCTTTTCTGAACTTAATTCACAGCAGTCAGTAATCAACAAAGGAAAGAATTCAGAATGAAAAGGAAGAAGAACGCAGTTTTTAAAGAGGAAAGGGAACGTGTGAAAAGTCACGTGGATAAGAAAGTTAGTTTCCTTTTTTTTACGAAAATATAACACCGCCAAAAAGACCTGCTAGCTTCTTCAAGTCGGCTAGGAACACGTCGACGGATTCGTCCGGGCGCAGTCGGCGTTCCACGAACTGCTCGTAAGCCAAGAAACGATCCGGCGCAAAGGCAATCCGCAAGGCTCGTTTTATCTGCTCGACATTCGATTTTTGTTCCGAGTTTAACTGTTGGTAAACAGCAAATGCTCAGCCCGTCAACCTCAGAGGAAGAACACGTTCAACCTTTTTAATCCCACACAGGTCACAAACAAGTTTTGCCTTCTCAATCCATTCAGTAACTGCTTGTCCGGTCACTGACCCATTAAACTCTGGTATTAACTTGACGTCAAATGTCTTATCCGTCATACTGCCGAAATAGCTTGTCAGCGTTCTGAAAGCTAAGGAAGTATTTGTCGCAGATTACTTCCACAACACAAAGAAAAATCACTGTAAGTCCAGACTCGAATATCGGGGGCAGAAAGAAATGCTGAAAACTCGATTCTCCGGTACTATTTCAAATCACAATGCGTGTAACCAGTCAGAAAAATAACTCACACTCTAACAAACGCCGAAACCAAAAATGCCCGAATTTTTCGCCCCGAATCGAGAACACCAACTGCTTTTATCGGCAGAACCTATTTTTTTCATTCGTCGACAGCTGGGATAGGATGTTCCGTAATTTACATATCAAAATACTTTTATAGCGACTCCTGCGACTGACTTGTTTTTTTTGTTTTTTCTTGAATTCTATTATTCCATTTTCAGCATGTTATGCGGAATACGTGCCCTTCTGTTTGGCAATTAATTTTCTTTTTCGCCACTTTTTCCGTCGTAGAATACACGCGACACGCTGTTGCTTGGTTTGACGAGGTAAGTCGCTGTTTTCTTCGCTATAACAATATCAAACAACGATGTGAAAGAAAGCACGCATTTAAGTAAGAAAAGGTTGAATAAAACAAGAATTGTCTCTCTTTAACTGTATTTTTAGTATTCCAAAGTTCACCGGAAGAATGTTTATGAGAATTCCTTATAATGACTGTTATCGGAAGATATTGTTGTGTAAGAAAAGATTATGTGAGTGTATAAGGAATGTTCAGCATGTGAGTGGTGTGAGTGAGAAGGTTGGCGCATGGTTTCATCTGTCGTGGATTCGTTTGGCAGCTGAATTCTCACCAATTAGCTAAGAAAAATTCTTGTTTATATAAGTGACTATAGGCTCCAGATCGCTGCGCGGGAAAAGTTACTCTTCACGTGCAATCAATCTGATTGGTTGGCATTGACCAATCAGCGTGTGAGTTTTGAGAAAACTTCAGTGATCCGTTTCTCCCCAAAATGCACAAAAGTGACTAACATGAAAATAGAGCGATTACAAAATTGTCGCATTGCTGCGATTTGTAAATTGTCTATAATAACGTAGTGGTGATTTATTAACCAATGAATGCTTGTCGTTGTATGTGATTTGTATGTATGTATGTATGTATGTATGTATGTATGCATGGATGTGCGGTATAGATCGGCACAAACGTACACATACTACGAAAAAACTGTAGATGCCAAAAACAGAATATATTTTAAGTTAAAGGGCAATAACTCTTTAAAAGCGTTTAATGACTGTTCACGCATTCGCACACAAAGTTCCTAGGTTCTAATCTAGGGTCTGAAAAAAAAATCAAGAAAAAAAGATACAATTGTTTGAAAAATTCAATAATAAATTTTTTATTTTTTTATTTTTAAGATTGTATAAAATCAATTTGTAAATAACAAAGTAAAACTTCCAAGATTGTAATTTTAAATAATAAAAAGGCTTTTAATATAAAACCAAACATTTACTTAGACTGTAAATCTAAAAAAAAAACTTACATTGATTCTTAAAATCACAAATTGAAGTATATCTTTCTTTAACTTTTTTTTACGACGGTGAAGTCACGAATAAAACTTACGCGATTAAAACTGACTTTTTGGAGTTACCTCCCTTTAACTTATTTTTTTTTTATTTCTCTTGTACTAATAAGATATTTTTATTATTAGAAATATAAACAGGCATAAAAATAATTGTTGTTTATCTCTAGTGTGTTTATATCTTTAGTGAAGTAAAATTGTAAACAGATTCATATAAATATCTGCAAGAATTTGTCTGGAAAATACTTAGCTATTTTGAATATTTTAAGAACTAATTTTGATATCATTTGGCAATTGATCAGACAGGACCTTACTGCACATTCATAAACACAATTTTTGCTGTGAAACGCACCTGAGTTTGTGTATTGTGTGACATTTGCTTTTATTATGACAATGTGTTTACCCATCCTTCATGTGTGGTGCAGGATTTTTTGGCTCCTGACAATTTCTGGCTTTTCCAAAAAAAAAAGCTTATGACCACATCATATTGAAACATTGGTTCATGTATGACCACAGCAATTAAGCAATGTGGAGCCTGGTCAGTGCATCGATGGGTGACCACTTGAGAATAGCTGGTGGTTTAATGGATACTGGTTTGGAATCAGGGCTGAGTTCCAATTCTCATTGGGCTCATTATATTCACTTACACACAACTACCCTTGGGAAAGGTATGAATCCACCTCTTTCCCAACAGCTATGGGTTAATTAGTAAGACTTGTATCACTAAATCATTATCATCTCAAATAATAACACATGGCCCAGTGGATAAAAGTGTTGGTTGGATCCAGTGACTTGACAGAAATAGTTTTGTGTTCAATATTAGAATGTAGAATAAATTGAAATTACCGGAATAATTTGAGATGGCCCTCTGCATATCTTCTAATGGAATGGTGGGCATCGTCTCTTCAAAAGTAGGAATCTGGAAGATGTTTCGCTGTCCCATGTTTTGGAAGCTTGATGTCATTTTGTAGTTAAGTGTTCCAGCTCCAGGATAGGCAGCTCCACCACTTGTCATTCGGGTCATGGCTGGACCACAGGCATCTTGGCTGTAGTTGCCTTGGTTATCTTAAAATAGAGAAGTAAAAAGCAAAAAAAAAAAAAAAAAAAATCAGAGAAGAAGCATGTCTCATATTCTGATAAAAAAATTATTGGGAGAACTGCTATAATAAATTTTATGATTACACTCGTAGCAAAGAGATCTTTTTTTTTTTACTAGTACTCACCCAATACAAAGCTCAAGAGCCACTCAAGGTAGAGGGTTATTGTGTGGAGTTGCATTGGCATAGGAAATGACAAGCCTTAGGAGTATAGAGTTGAAGTAGACTTTAGAAGGAACCTGAAACCCAATCCTAAACAGGAAACAAGGGATAAACCTCTACTCCTGTTCAAAAGGACTGGAGAGGAGTGTGAAGCAGATGATGGTGGAGGAGAGAAAAAATAAAGTAAATAGTGAATAAAATTTCAGAGTTCAGGTGCAGATGTTAGGAGTATAGAGTTGAAGTTTGTGTAAACGGATAGTGTTGTGGCATATGGGTATGTCCCATTCATATAAATACAGTAGTAAATACTGTATGTTGGTTTGCAGTTAGAGATTCATTGTGAAATTCACTTAACTCACTTCTAGCAGTTGATTACTTCTTCTACCACTCCTGGCAAATCTTATAAGTGTTGTTCTTATCCGAAATATTATCATTCATTACCAAACTTTGTTTGATTATTCTATTCAGTAACCGTCCCCAAGTTACAACATATAGTTTGTGGGTTATGATTTTTGTTGGTAGTTTAAAAGGTGTTTATTTTTTTTATTTCCAATAGATTGTTTGTATGAAAAAACTATTTTAGTTTTCCTGAAGTCACCATCCTAGATATAAACGGATAGGTTGTAGGCTTCTCGTTTAAGCTGACGGCATGTAGGTGAAGTTTTCTTTATACAAATAATTAGTTTCTAATTTATCTTGCTTTTTATACTGTGCCTGGTATTAGTTTAATGTCCTACCCAAGACATAGATGAACTTGTTTTGAGAAAATAACCCATGATTGCAGTTTAGCTATATGGCCAGGATGTGGATGTAGTTTAACGTCAAGCCCAGGACCCAGGACAATTCAATGTTGTTTTGAGTTGGTCCTTGCATCTTCAAAGTGGGCAACCCCATGGTCTTTTCCCTGATGTGAACTCACTGAATAAGACTTGATGTGGGAATTTTGACTCTTTCATTCTTGCTACATGTCCTGACCATCAAAAATGGTGTTTAATGATCAGTGATTTGATCCTTTGACTGTTTGATCTTTCTAGAACATTGGTGTTGGTCCCATAGTAATGTAATTCTATTTGATAGTGAAGATTGAACAAAGATTTTGCTGGTGAAAGCATTTTAACTTTTGAAAGTTGTGACAAGATAGATTCCAGGTTTTGCAGTCTGACCACTTGAGAATATATATATATATATATATATATATATATATATATATATATATAGTAATTTTCTAAGCATGGCTTAGATGTGGCACAAGGCCGAAAGTATGGAACACCCAGTGAGGATTGAACTCACTACTCAGTCGTAAATGATCTAGCAAGACAAGCTTTCTAGCCATTACACCACGTCGAGGTGCCAGTATATATATATATATATATATATATATATGAAAAATATATAGAAAATAGGAAAGAACTCGTTAGGTAAATAATCCAAAGTTCTTTAGTATTTTTGTTATTTTTTTAAAAAATAGTGCTCGATACAAAAGTAGAGTATAAATATAATTATTTATTTAAAAATATGATTCCAACACACTACATAAGAGTTCTCATGTTTCAAAACAAGAGCCGAAAACTTCAATATAATTATTTGAATTAATTGAATTAAAGTACTAAGCTTTGTTCCATCTTCAAGTGAAATTTTTTTGGAATAACTTATTTCTGAGGTTTACGCATTTTATAAGCATATTCATTATTGAAATCAAAATTTCTATGGTAACGGCTAGAGCAATTGTTTAAAGAAAAGGGGCATAAGGTGTTAATAATTTGTATCAATATCTCAGTTACATTCAAAGACATCAAGTCAGGGTAAGGTTGGGGTGTCTAATTTTAAAGAGGAAGATGACATCGTCTAGTCTGGTTAAGCATCTATGAAGATTTATTTATTTTTTTATTTTATTTTTTTCTGAAAGGGTTTTGTGTATATAAAAACTGTTGTAAATCGCTAACATTTGTTTTTTGACGACTTCATAAAGGGTTATCTTTTTTTGTAGGGCATTTGAACTATTTATTAGGACTATGGATTTTAAAAATTATTTTATTGTTTGTTTATACTAATTATTCAATGCAAAAATTTGATGATATCGGCAAAATAGATTTTTATTATTTAGAAATTTAATAATGTGTAGTTTTTCATGTAGGCATAAAGGGCATGGGTCATCCCAAGTTTTACAAGTTCTAGTTTTGTTTATAATTTTCCATTTTACTTTTGGTGTTTTTTTTCATTTCCTTCAAATGCCAAAAATATTTAGATAGAGATGTCTGATTTCTTTTATTTATATTGTTGAAAGAGCACTTATGCTGCCTCCATCTGATTTTAAATTCATTCTTTGTAGACCCAATGTATATCATATTAGTATTAGGACCCTACATGGAAAACTACACATTATTAAGTTTCTAAATAATAAAAATCTATTAAATAATAGACAGGAGTTTTTTTGTATGCTCGTTTTCTTTAAACAATCGCTCTAGCCATTACCATAGAAATTTTGATTTGAATAATGAATATGCTTATAAAACGCGTAAACCTCAGAAATAAGTTATTCCAAAAGGAATATTGTTGGTACGTTTGGGTCCGTGTCTGTGACTAGCTAAGTTTAGAATTAAGACAGAAGAAGACCGTCCTTCCCCAACCCCCTTTTTGGCCTTGTGCCACATTTTGTACAAACGTATAAATAAATAACTATTCCAAAAAAAATTTCGCTTGAAGATGGAACAGAGCTTAGTACTTTAATTCAATTTAATTCAAATAATTATATTGAAGTTTTCGGCTCTTGTTTTGAAACATGAGAACTCTTATGTAGCATGTTGGAATCATATTTTTAAATAGATAATTATATATATATATATATAATTGCATTTCTAGTGATTTTACTATAAAAATTCATTAAATATCAGGAAAAGAAAAACCTAATTTTCTTTGTATTAACTGGAGTTTTAATGGAAACAAAAAGGATAATCAATTAGAAAGTGAAAAATTAAATTTCTTGGATGAATAATGAGAAAGGAGAGCTTGGAAAATTTGACACTCACAGGACATATCGAAGCCACAAGTGATAGATAGGGGCAGTGAGCCACACCTCCCTAATGTACTTACGGGGATAGAAGGAATAACAAATGCACAAAGATTGCTAATAGTTACAAGGGATAGGAAGTTACGGAGAATCATGATCACCTACGTCAAGAAGAGACGTGGCATATAGATGAAAGAGAAAATATTGCAAGGAAAGTTAAAGAATTGGTTACTAACCTGCCATGTGTGATCCTTGCAAGAATGCAGGAGTGTAAAGGTTTGATTGATTGGTAGACTGATAGTTAAGATGTGGTGCCAGACTTGGCCGAAAGTTGTTTGGCAATTGTGAAGTAGAAACAGTCTGTACTCCTGGATGTCGAGGAGTTATTGGAGGCAAAGGCCGTCTAGGACTAATCAGAGATGGTGCCGGTGCTGGGTTACCATTAATGCTGGAAAAAAGGTTATAAAATAATAAAAAAGAGATAAAGAATCAATATCAATTTAGTTCCATTTTTCATATTCTTGGTGAAACACAAAAGTTTTTGAAAGTTAACACATAAAATGGATTCCTCAAAGAAAATGATACTCTTAATCAAAGTAACTTTCCCTATCTCAAAATTGTCATCAGCTTTGTTACGGTGAACACCCAATGCATTTTGTATGTTGTGTCTTAAAAATCTTCCCTTTTGTGTTCATATAGTCTTTTATTTAAAAGAGAAAATAATTCACTAAAATGAAAATGTCTGGAAAGTGCCTATATTGCTAGTTGAACTGCAGTAAATTTGTACCCAGGATCTTAGAATACATCACCATTCTTGGTAGATTTTCTGTTGTCAAAATGTGGGATTTTCAGGGACAAAGGTGATGGAAAGAAAAAGAATCCAGATGAATTTGGCTAGATTGAAAAAAATATTCTTTCAAAAATTTTAAAACTACCAGCATCTCTCATTTCATGTGCATATGTAGATGTGGCAACATCAACAAATCCTGGTCTGATGAAATCCGAACACAGATGAAACGCATTGCAAAAATATTTTTTTCCAATTTGTCATACTATTTTACTATATACTGTTTGTTGATATATAAAATTATATGTTGTTATATCATTATATATATGTATATAGTGACAACAGTCTGTTTCATACTTGAATGCAATTTTGAAATGCTGGTTTTGCAAAAAAAATTCCATATCTACAATGGATAAATTAAAAATTTTAAAACAACAAAGTGCTTTTGTGCATGTTTTTAAAAATCACCATCACAAAAGAATGCAGATTATATCACAATTAACTGAGGCCCTATTGAGTGGCTTACACATAACCACGTCATTGGTATTGGGCATTATCTCCAATTTAGACCCCAACAAGGCTAGTGGTGGAGATGGCATACCAGCCATTGTCTTGAAGAAATGCACGCATGAGCTAGCGCCCGCCCTCTCTAAACTATATAAATACTGCCTCAAGGAATCCTGTTTTCCTGACTGCTGGAAGTCCTCATCCATTGTTCCTGTCTTTAAGAGCTCTGAAGACCCCTCTGACCCCTCTAATTACCGTCCTATTAGTCTCCTACCCCTCTTCAGCACCAGTCTCCAGCCACTATCCAAGGAAGCCCAATGAATACTAATACGTTGCATTTTCTTGAAGAGCAGAATGAAAGGTAATTTGAAATTTCACATCAATTTGAATAAATATCTTAAAAAAAAGACTTGTGTAATTAATTTGGAAGTTATTGAAATATCCAATTAGGATACAAGATGAATGTTGTTAACTTATACACACACACACATATATATATACATATATATATATATATATATATATATAGAGAGAAATAACAACCGATTGTAGGTCCATTTCAAGACGAGCGGCCAGGTTAGTTTTCTCACCGACACTAGAATTTGTTTTTGAGGCAGGAGTAAATTGTAGTGTTGTCCGCGTAGATGCTCCATCCTTGGCCCCACTCTATTCCTTATTTTCATCAACGACCTTCCTGACGCCATAGATTCCCAAGTTGGCATCTACGCGGACAACACTACAATTTACTCCTGCCTCAAAAACAAATCTAGTGTCGGTGAGAAAACTAACCTGGCCGCTCGTCTTGAAATGGACCTACAATCGGTTGTTAATTGGGGCAAGAATTGGCTGGTCAACTTTAACGCGTCAAAAACTAAACTACTCTCTCTCTCTCTCTCTCTATATATATATATATATATATATATATGTATATATATATGTGTGTGTGTGTATAAGTTAACAACCATTCATCTTGTATCCTAATTGGATATTTCAATAACTTCCAAATTAATTACACAAGTCTTTTTTTTAAAGATATTTATTCAAATTGATGTGAAATTTCAAATTACCTTTCATTCTGCTCTTCAAGAAAATGCAACGTATTAGTATTCATTGGGCTTCCTTGGATAGTGGCTGGAGACTGGTGCTTACTCACATTGTTTGTGGATGCTGTCCCACTTTGACTAGAATGACTACCAGAAAAACCCATTCCTACAAAAACAAAAAAATATAATATTATAATCTTCAATCTGAACAAGAAAGGTTTTGCTGTTTGTAAGAGATGAAGCAAAATTTAATTTCTTTTCATTTTATGTGCCATATCAGGACGTAGGTGATCATGGCTCTCCACCTCCTTCCTCTATCCCTTGCGGCTTTCAACAAGTCCTGTCCTTCTGCTTCCTCCCCCAGACCATGTTCTATCATCCACTTGTTTAAGTCCACCAGGTATGTCACATGTTGTTTTCCCTTGTCTCTTTTTCCCTCTATTCGACCCGTGAGTATCAGATTCTCCAGGCCCTCCTTTCTCATTATGTATCCCAGAAACTTCAGCTGCCTCTTCCTGATATTAAGTATAAACCTTCTCCTTGTTTGCAACCTCTCTAAGAGCTCATCTTTGCTCACACACTCAGTCCATGATATCCTTAGCATCCTTCTGTAGAACAACATATCCGTCACTTTGAGTCTCTTCTTCATCTTTGTGGAAATCGTCTAACATTTGCTGCCATAAAGAAGGACAGATGTCACATAACAGCTCAGTTTTTAATTTGATCAATTGTGAGAGAACAGGTTATTAAAGAATTTGCTAAATTATTTTTGATATTATTTTATTAGTTGTTCAACACCATCTTACTCTTGTTTCATTTTAGCTCAACCCATTCGGTCAATGCAGTCTTCATTCTTCTTATTTTGTGCTTCATTCAACTTCATTTTATTCTTCTTGCATTTTGTCATCTTGATTGCTAAACCTGATGTGGGTGATCTAACAACGGCATAGAAATTAGAATCAAGAAGCCAAGGTTAAATTCTAGCTGACACAATTTGCATTCATTTTGCAGTAACAGACTTGGGAAAGATAAGAATACATCTCTTCTCCACATCTCTCAGCTGTGGGTAAAAATTGATAAAATGGGCCTGAATGACTCGGTTGATAGCTGGTCCAAAAGGAAAATCCAAAACCAGTAGAAGCCATACCCACAAGTAGAAAGTTGGTCTTATAATTTTCCAAAAAGCTGTTTAAATCTGATTGGCCTACTAGCTGAAGAATTGATCAGGTAGATAATCTCTCTGTGAAAACAAATGGGGTAAAATAAAGTTGCACCTGACAGAACTTTAGCGACATCAACTTTCTTGGTTAAATAGAACACAATTTGTAATCATCATGCTACTCTTATACCTGGTTTTTAATGCCAGAATCTGCAATGTCATTAGTCCTGACCTGGCATCTCAGCTTCAGTCACTTTTCCATCACCATAATGTAGCTTCTTTGTGTCTTTTCTAGAAATACTTTCACGGTAATTGTTCTGATGAACTTTCCTCTATGGTATCTAGACTTTATGAATTTAAGTGCAGTACTAGATTGGCAGGAAGGTCTCATCATTTTATGGTTGAATTGGCAAGATATAATTGTAAGTTCTTTGCTAACAGTTTCTTTTTACTTGTGGAACACTGTTTTGGCATCTTGCTTTTTAGACAAGTTTCAACTTCAAAAATTTAAATGCAATGTCAATCGCGATCATTTGTCTTCTTAATTTCTGTTCTTTTATTGTTCTTGCTCCTTAATAATGTTTTTCATTTTCTTATATTCTTGCACACTCAATAAACCCCTGTATCCTAGTGGCTTTGTTGCTTTATTTGGGTGAAAAGTTGCATCACCCTAGAAAAACCACTGCTGTAAAGGAAACTTATTTATAAACATTTCCTTAACATATTTTTAAAGTTGATTGTCTTGTAAGAGCACCTCTTATACAAAATGAATTTTCAATCATTTTGTGGATATTATTGAATTCTTGTGTTTAAATCTGAAATTGATGCTAGTTCAAAATATATGAAAAAAAAAACAATCATTATATGTGATAAGTAAATAAAAAGATCATAATATAACCAAAAAAATGTCACCTTAGTTTCACTCAACAATGCAAACTGCTACAAAACCATGAAAAATGGAGTCATGTTCTTAAATAGCCTCGTCAGATGAACATTTTCATATGGATGTCATATATGGCAATAAACACGTTCTGAAATATCTAAACTGTCAGCTGTATCTCCACTTTCTCAGATCAATGGTGAAAAAAGGCTTTGAGTAAGTGAAAGCTGGACGTCTTTGCAAGGACCATCTTTATTCAAATTGGGTGGACTGGCAATCATAAACTTACTTCTTCCTGTCAAGGTTGACAACAGGTCTAACAGAGTTTTACTGTTAGAAATCACTAAGGAATTATGGATGATTGGTTTTCTTAAATTCTCATATTGACTCTTTACTCGATCAGCAACTGTCTCATGCCAGCAACAAGAAAATTTTGAGTATGTCTTTCACTCAAACAAATCAGTTAAAAGAAGGCAGCGATCTTGCTTTCTTCTCCAAGGCCAATGTACCAAAGATGAGGGTGGGGGTGGGGAGGGGGTTTGGTCTATGATGACAACATAGAATGTCACCCCGGCAATGAATACCTAAGTATTCCAAGAAGTAGGACTCAAGATAAACCTTTCCAAAACAAAAACAATGATCTGGAATTGGAATGGAAGCAGTAATCATGTGTACCCTGAATCCATCTTAAAAAATTCAGGACATGGAATTAGTAAATACTAAACACTTTAAATACATCAGTGTATGGATCAGTTATAACAAGTTTAGTATAAGACATAAGGAAATGGAACATAGAATAGGCTGTGCTAGACATAGTTTTGCACAACAATGCAAATAGGTACAAAATGAAAACATTATCCTGAAAACTAGAGTCATGTTCTTAAATAACCTTATCAGATTGAGACTTTCATATGGTACCAATGGAGAGATATCTAAGCTGTCAGCTGTAAACAACTACTTTTTATGATCAATGGTTAAAAATAGGTTTGAGTGAGTGAAGCCTGTGGATCTTAATGAAGACCATCTTTCTTCAAGTATTGTGGACCACTGTCACAGAATCACAAAGAAAGAACTGTACCAGGTAACAGAAACCACATTATTTGAGGACATTCAACAGAAGCAACAACTAAAAGGAATATCACAAGAGAAACTGATGATACAATCAAGATGTTGACATTCCACACTGTTTCAAATAAAAGGTTAGGAGGGAATCCTCCATCAATACTGGAAAGAGCAATAATGCCTACTGAACTTGAGTAGCTTATTTTCCTGAACAATTGTTTTAAGAAAAAGAATTCATAAATTTCAACTGAAAACAGCATTGACTGCTCAGTTAATAAATGCCAAATGTTTCCTTATAAGGAAATGGCTTTTATTACCATTACCATTTGAGTTGTGTCTGAAACCAACCTGGATACATATCTGTGCCAGCAAGTGAACTATTGCTCTCTGTGTCCATTGGAGAGTCTTCTGGCCTAATTTGTTGGATAGATAAACAATTGGTCAACATCTCAGGGCTGAATTCATCTTTGCATCGTACCTGCAAGAGCCAAAAGATGGAAAAATTAGTTATTTTAGCATTGAATAGTTCCATGATAACATACAGTTATAGTGTATCTGCTGTTTTATAACTTAACCCCACTAGAAAAAAAAATATGCAGTATTTATTTCTGTGTAATGTGGGCTGCTGTTTTTATATGTACGCTTTTGAACTAAATATAAATGCTGTGTGTAATAGACAAGTATGGTGGGAACTTTTATAAAATAAGGGTTCTGGTTCAGATAAATGCTCTAATAGGAATTTTTATATGAGTTTAATAAATGTGTCAGTTCGGTAAATAGTAAGTAGTAAGAAACATTTTGAAAAAAATAAGTAGGTCATACTAAATACGAAGCATACCAGGGAGAAAAAGAGAAGTAAATAATTTAATCATGCCAGCACTTGTATTTAGTACTTTTGTTACCATAATAAAATCATTTACAATACATTTCTATTGTAAAATTGTTTCTATTAAAATCCTATTGTAAAAATCATTTGAAAAATCTATAATAAAATCATTTACAATACATTTCCATTGTAAAATTGTTTCTATTAAAATCCTATTGTAAAAATCATTTGAAAAATCTATAATAAAATCATTTACAATACATTTCCATTGTAAAATTGTTTCTATTAAAATCCTATTGTAAAAATCATTTGAAAAATCTATAATAAAATCATTTACAATACATTTCTAGTGTAAAATTGTTTCTATTAAAATCCTATTTGAAAAATCTATAATAAAATCATTTACAATACATTTCTATTGTAAAATTGTTTCTATTAAAATCCTATTGTAAAAATCATTTGAAAAATCTATAATAAAATCATTGAGAATACATTTCTATTGTAAAATTTTCTATTAAAATCCTATTGTAAAAATCTATAATAAAATAATTTACAATGCACTGCTATATTAAAAATATTTCTATTGAAATTCTATCATAAAAATCATTTACACAGAATTCCTATAATAAAATAATTTCCAATGAATTTCTATAAAAAAACCCATTTCAATTCATTACTATAATAAAATCAATGCAGTGAATTTCTATAGTAAAACTGTTTCTATTGAAATTCTATCATAAAAATCATTTACACAGATTTAACTATAATAATTTCCAATGAATTACTATAATAAAAACATTTAAAATTCATTGCCATACATTTTTGGATATTATGTAATCCCTTTTTTACTCTGCATAGAAATTATGAAACAATCATTTTTCAGTTTGTGTGATGAATTATTTTATTTTTAAAATAATTTTAGATAGCTTGTGGTAACCATAGACTTGGATATCTTTGGTTGTATAAGAGGGAGACAAAGATGAGTTTTTCCCATGAAATAATATCCACTGGCCATATATGTTGGATATTGCAATAGTAGTCCAACCTTATTTGTGATATATATTCCTTGGCAAATGTCTGACACCACTATATATATATATATATATATATATATATATATATATATATATATATATATATATATATACACACACACACCCCGGTGTAACAGCAAAATTGTCCAAATCTTATAACAGTATAATTGTCCATCCCACAAAATGATTAATATCTAAAAAACTGCTAAACTAATTGAGTTTCTTTTTTCCAGGTTTTCAGATAAGACATTTAGCCATCTTGACACCATTTGTTGTAAGAATCACTGAAAAATCCTTTGAGTTATTCAGCTAAAAAGAGAACAGGTTAAAATAGTTTTGTGTCAGCCCCACTGTCTTCTCAAATGAGCAATAGTGAGAGGAAAAAGATCATTTAGGTTTTCAGTAATGGTACAAACATTCATACTTTGGCTTTAATCTTCAAAGTCTAGTCAAGACTCATCAAGTGAATGGTGAATAAGTATAAAAAAGAGAGAACAGCAGAGAAGAAAACTGGATCAGGAGGTCACAACAGGAAGAGGGATCATCATTTCAACTTAGAGCTAAAGAGATCAATTAGAAAAGATCCAACTCAATCCATAAGACATTTGACATGTCACAGAGGAGTTTCAGCTATGACAGTTCAAAGAGCAGAGCAAGAGACATGAAAATAAAATTGTATGTGAAACTTGAGAGGCATCTTGTTACTCCAGGACAGAAAGTGAAAAGGTTAGAGAGACAAAGATCAACTTGAATAAGCTGGAAAATGATCCTGGGTATGTATGTATATATATATATATATATATATATATATATATATATATATATATATATATATATATATATATACTTAATTTCAATACTTCATGAGCTTCTGATCCTTAATTATAATTAATTAATAGTAAACATGTCATTTTTGTTAATTATCGCTTTCATCACAATTCTTCTGTTAAGATTGGAGAGTAATTATACATTCTTATTGTTCAAAGTAGAGTCCAATAAAGAGAATTCCAGTAAGCTATGTTTAATCATTTCTAAGATGCAACAGTTCAAAGCTTAATCTAACAAATAGACAATTTTGCTGTTACACCTGATTATATATATATATATATATATATAAAGAAGTGATGGATTTGCTATTTATTAATCCAACAGATTTTACTTCTTAAATGTTATTTTTAGTGGATACCTGTATTTGAGTAGACGCTCCATTCATTTATTTTCATCTACTGGCCTAAATAATAGAGAAATCATATTAAAGTAAAATATGTGCTTTCTAGGAGGACTTTAAATTGTGCCCCCTTGTCAGGGAAAACTATCATTAGATCTGATGTACTTTAGACTATCTTGGCCACAAATGCTTGATCATCAATGGAAAGGGGACACAGGTTCAAATCCTGCTGGAGAGTGCATATTTTTTCTTTATTAAGATTTCTTGAATATTCAGGCCAGTAATCATAAATAAATAAATATACTGTTTAATAAATAAATGGATCAGCTACTCAAATATAGGTGTCCACTAAAAATAATGTTTAAGTAATAAAATTATATATATATATATATATATATATATATAAAGTTTTAGCACTGCAACTTAATAAAAAAAAATTAAGATAGGTATCATAATTTAATATTTAATGATTAAAATATATATAACAAAGAAATCAATCATTGGTATTAAAATACTACTGAGGTGGGGTGTTTTATTTTAAAATAGGATCTTAAAATTGAAGAGAAAAGGGGTCGGGAAAAAAATGATTATTGTCATTCAGATCAAGCCAATGATTCCTCTAACAGTTCTAATTTGTGTTTTAGCTTCTTCTGTTAACACAGAGTTGGACGCTGTCCTATTCATAGGCATATACCAATAAAATCATTCAGGTATTAACAGACACACGAGTCTGACGTTAAAAAATACGTCAAAAAACGACATTATGACGTCATTATTTTTGCACCAACCTAATAGATGACAATGATAATAATAATTTTTTCTCCTCTTGTCTTCAGTTTTAAGATCCTATTTAAAAGAAAAAACAAAAAAAAAACAACACCTTTTCAGTAATATTTTAATACCGCTGATTGACTTCTGACAAAGTGTTAGTCAAAAGGTCCCTTAGGTTATATTTTTTTTATTTTAATCATTAAATATTAAATTATAGTCCTAAGACTTAATTGATTCAGTTACGAAATTTTGTGCGATAATCTTGAGTGGCATTTAAGATCCGCTAGTGATTTACAAAGGAGGCCACATATGGAGCAAGTATGAGGATTGTGAGATGAGACCACTGTTTGATTGGCTGATCTTTTAGATCTTGCTCTCGCTTTTTGAAGATGATTCAAACAAGCAGATTGAAAACTCTTGAGTCCTCTAAAACATGTTGATCTCCATTCTACCCGTTCCAAGGCTAAGTGCTCAAGGGTGTTATGTGGTATATTGACTGCTGACAAGTTGCTTTTTAGCTTGTCTTTGTATCTTAGCCATGGGCGTCCTACATTCCTGTAGCCTTGATCTAACTGGCTGTACATTAGGATCTTGGGTATCCTGTCATCAGACATTCTCAAGACATGACCAGTCCACCATAACTGAGAAAAAAGTCTTGATTCCTCCAATATTTTACACCTGTTAAACAGGTTTAGATTTCCTTATGTTGTAGGTTAACTCCACAGATTGCACACAGACAGCTTTTATGGAAAACATCCAGCTGGCATATATGGTACTTGGATGGAGTCCACGACTCTGAGCCATACAAAAGGATGGCATGTACAACAGCTATGTAAACCCAAATTTTTGTATCCAGTTGAATAACCAGCTCATTTCATAAGCGATGGTGAAGTTTGCCAAAAACACTGGTAGCCTTAGCAAAATTATATATATAATAGTTGGCTGGTGCAGTTTTAGGTTTAATGCAGTCTCTGTCAGGATTATATAGTCATTGTGAATGCCATGATAATATTTGCTATGCTTGGGCTACAAACTGTTTTGAATTATGAATTGACCTTCCCTTAGACGGGTTGCTACACAATGCTGAAGAGCCCAGTCTACAGCACTATTTAACTCATAATTGGGTGGAAAAGAGATGGATTTAGACTTTACCCAAGGGTATTTGCATGAAAATGAATATAACAAACTTGACTGACCAATTTCTTGTTCTGAACCATTACATCACCCGTATATCATATATATAAATATATATATATATATGCGCCCTCTCATAGATTGAGCACTTTGGAAGAAAGGGAATTTTTCAGCTGCTGCTATTAACACTAAAAGCTCTTCACTATGAGTTGAGCAATCTGGTAGCTGGTAATGATTATATCTTGTATATAAAGTGTTAAAAATTCCCTTTCTCCACTGTGTGAGCCGATGACCTAGGGTGAGAGTCTCCAATTGATGTCAAATCAGTCGGGTTTCAATCTCAGCTTGAAGCAATTGCATGTCTAACACAATGATGAGCTGTGATACGGTGAAACAGTCTGTCTCTAGATGACTATATATATATATATATATATATATATATATATATATATATTAGTTTAATTTATAAATTAGGCTCAATAATAATAGAACAATTATAACAATATTCTGCAATAAAAGTTATGTGACAGAAAATTCAATCTTACCATAAGTCTTATTCGGTACAATAAGAGATTAATAACTAATAATACTACTAATAAAATAGAATAATTATGACAATATATTGTCATAAAAATTGTGATGAACAGAAGATTCATTCTTATCCTATTTCTTATTAGGTACATTAAGAGATTAACAACAATAATTAATAATAAAATAAAACAATTCTAACAATATACCAGAATAAAAATCATAATGGATAAAATATTTGTTCTAACTGTAGATTTGAACAAAATCAGCCTATGACTTTTTACCTTTCCTTATTAAATTGGAAATTTTCACTTTTTCAATTATAGGAAGCACTTTATAGTTTCTCTTTGGTAGATCCTAATTGCTAGCATCCCTACTCTTGTGCTTTGGGAGTGTTATTAATTAAAAATAATGGACGTTTTACTTTTGGGGTTGACTATAGTTAAGTGAAATCCTAGATAAGGTGGATTACTGTAAATCAACACTAAGTTTTTCTTGCTAAGCAAAAATAACCACATACGCAAGTTGGCCATTTATTGAGAGACGCCATCTTAGAATTGGTTCTTATTTACTTCAGTGTTTCTTAACATTTTTTCCATTGGCAATTCTCATTTAAAAAAAATAAATATTTTCACTGATACCTAATTTTTTTCAAATTTTATCAAATAAAAAGATAAAAATGATCTAATAAGCTTATAAATGAATGGCTGAGTTGAAGAGAGATTTGGATGCTTTTTGTATCTTGTTTTTAAATAAGTAATAAAAAATGTAGAACATCATGAGAAAAATAGAAATTGTATGGAAGATGAGTCAAAAAAATAATTATCAAAGGGATGATGAGTAAAAAACTTTGTATAAAGTGGCCAATTTGCTGCTTGGAGCCAGCCTCAAGACTGTTGAAAATTTCCTTTTTTTTAATATCAGTCGGTAGGAACATTGGGAAGTTATAGTGATTTTCCAAGCATAGCTTAGATGTTGCACAAGGCTGAAATTAGGGGGGCATCTGTTGAAAATTGAACTCACTACTAAGTTATAATTGATCTAGTGAGACAAACTTACTAACCATTACACCACCTTGAGGAGCCCACACTGGGAAGTTATAGATGACAACACAATTTCTGTTTCAGCAAAAATGTTTTTTGTATTTAGCAAATTTTAATTGGATGTTATTGTAGCCCCAATTTTTATGTGTACAACCAAAAATATCTTGTCTAAGATATTTGTCTTTGAAAAATGCTTTACATTTATCTTGATCACATCAACTGTAAAAAAACAAAAAAAAAATGATAATTTTACTGTTTAAGATACAAGGACATTACTCTATTTCACCATTTGATGCCATCTTTGTGTATTTTGTTGGAAGAAGTTTGGGAGTCAAATTTTTGGTCATTTAGAGTGTTCTGTAGAAACTGGAACAAATGTAAACCCAAAGTGGCCAATCCAGGAGAATATAGTAGGTGCTGGAGAGTGGGGTCCCATTTCAACTCTTTTTCTGCATGGTCTGTTTTGCAATATGTGGTCTTGGAAAATGACACTTTTCAATTTGCCAAAATCGTCAGTTTTTCTTGAACCCAAGTTTCTCCAAATGGCAAAAGGCAGTTGAGATATCGATTTTCAAAGTCTTGGCAATCTCTTCTATCAAAATCTTCACTTTATTTGCCACGATGGCAAGCAGAGAGTCTTCATCAATGTTGGAAAATCACTTGGAGCATGGCTAATTGTTTAGGTTAAAATCACCATGACAAAATTTGCCAAACCACTTTTTGACCATCCAAAGAGCTGGCACAGAATCTAAATAAACCTTCTTCATCTTTCATTGTAGTTCCAACACTTAATTCTTTCTGAAATTCATAGAGCGTAATATGACAAAAGTGCAATTTTTCATCCTCCATATTTAAGATATTCATTTGTGGACAAAATGTCAATATTTAACAAAGTTTGTCTTGCAACTGAACGATGCAAAGTTTCAATCTAGAACATTCCAGAAATTGGCAACAAAAGAAACATCAGTGTCTAGTAGTGGCCATTTTATATTACCAATGAAAATTGGGTACAAACTTTTTAATGATTTGATACTTTGATTCATTATTATGCTTTACTTTTCTTCATATCACTTTTCATAATCTTTTTTGATTGTTCCATGGATGCCATTCAACTTTTTGCAATTTGTAATTTTTTTTCATCAATTGATAACTTTATAATATCTCATTTCTCTCTATTCAGATAGTTGAAATAAAAAAAAAAATCAACCTTGCACCAATTAAAAAGGCAAATGAAAAATATAAAGAGTCAATTTCTGATATCCCCTGATAAGTGGAGAGAGTGATTTCTGGAATGTTCGTCTATGAGAAAAATTTTATATTTATATTAGTTATACAAATATATATGACAGGATAAAGAACAAGTAAGAAACAATTTAAACAAGTCTCTCTTTATTAAAGGCTTTGTCAGAAATCAAAATAGAAAATACTGCTTTTTAACTTGATCTTTGCTAACTGGAAGGTGTCTATGTCTGAATGGTCATAGCACACCAGGCTTAATGACAATTCTGTATAGGATACAGGTTCAGTTCTTGTTGGAGAATGCATATTTGCTGTGAAATTTTTGGACATTCCAACTGGTAAATATAATAATTAGTGTTTAATTAAAAAAATGAGCATTTACTCAAATAAGTGTATCCATATAAAACATTTAAACAGAAAATATATTAAAATATTAGTCAGATTTAATCAATTTTATATATATGAAGAAATATAGTTTTAAGGTGTGGTATATATTTGAGGGATAGAGTGCTCAATATCAGAGATAGAGCATATGTAAATAGAAAAGTGAACATTGATGTCAACACTCAGATGTGTCAGGCTGTTTCATACTAGATGCAATTGTCAGGACACCTGAGTGTTGACTTCAATGTTTACTTTTATATATATATATATATATATATATATATGTATATATATATATATATATATAGATATATGTATATATATAATTTACATACGCTCTATCTCTACTTAATCCAAATGTAATCTGTTACATAATTCAAATTTTGTTAAATATATCTGGTTATCACAATGATGAGGCAGTTCATATTTTATAAATTTAAATTATGTAATGGTCAGCCTTAAAATCTGAAGATTGCGTTGCATTACTGGTGAGGAAAAATATGTATATTTATTAATATATAGTTTATAGCTCCATTATATTAAATTGAGCATTATTTTATTAACACTAGCACTCAGTGTGTGATTTTATATATATATATATATATATATTGCACGCATTTAAAAAATATTGTTTGCCTTTCAAGACATTTTTAGAAAGATTTGTGCTTAAAGATTCTATTAGAAAAGTTATATATAAGAAACGTATATATATATATATATATATATATATATATATATATATATATATATATATATATATATATATTATGTTATAGACAAAGTCCAACAATTATTTTTTAAGACATTTTTTATGTTTATATATATATATATATATATGTTTCATTAAAGACAACAAACAATTACTGTAATTAAGCATTTTATTCAATTTTTCTTGTGTTTGAACAAGTGTTTTCTTTTCTGGACACAGTGTGTGTAGAAACTGTCCAAATGTTCTGTAATTCCAAGTGCTTTCAGCTATACTTTTAGCCATTATCAAGGATGATTTTATTTTTACTTTTTAACGGGGTCTATGGGTTGTGTGTATATTTCTAGAGTTATAGCGATGTTTTATTTTCCGAACCATGTTAATATTATTGAGTCTTAGCTTTTTCTTTTTTATTATTAAGGCTTCCATTATTTTTAATCTTTTTTTACATGTGGATAAGGTTATGTTTGTATTTTTTACTAGTATGTTTTGGATGGAGTCTGGTGTGTGTGTGTTGAATGGAGCTGTGGTCAGATAGGTGTAATGTAAGGCACCTGGATAGACATGTAATAGTTTGACCAATGTAATTATGAATTTGATTTGATCAGGAATACTTTTCCTTAAGGGGCATTTGAACTCATAAATAATGTTTGTTTGTTTGTTGTCATTTTGACTTTGCTGGTGTGTGGTTATTTTTGAGGATAAGGTTAGCTGTTTTAAATTTTTGTAGTAGATATTTAATTTGATATTAATAAATACACATTTACTAACTAATAGCACAACATTAAGTTTCATCCAAACCAGTACTCAATGTGCGTTAGACTGTTACTGATCAGTGTTGACCTCACTCTCCATTTATATTTACATATGGTCTATCCCTGATATTGAGAGAACTTTTACCCATAAATATAGCATAACTTAAAAGTTAAGAAATCAAACAGCATGCCAGAACTTAAATTCAAAATTGTTACTTCAAGTTTTCTGCTAAACAATTGTCAGATGACAAGAACCAATCTTTCATTCTCTGATTTCTCAATTAAGTTTTTTGGTCTTTCCCCATATATAAACTGTACCTCTTAATTTGTAACCCTCTATCTTGAGTGGTTCTTAGGCCTTTTACATGGTCAGCATGCTTGAAAAAAAATTCCAGTAACCTCTTATGTCTTAATGGCATTATCACCTTACTTGGGGTGAAATGTATGTATATATATATTATATATATATATATATATTCTGTGTCAACATAAAAGAATATCATCTTTGTTTAAGTGTCTGTATAACCACTCTGAAGATGGCTCATGTGAGCTGAAAGCTTAGATCAAGGACCAACTTAATAAAAAATATACAAATGTTGGACAATTTTTGCTTTTATTTTTACCTGAAATTAAAAAATTAAAGCAACCATATGAAGTTTAGAATGGCTCATGATCAAACATAATAGACATTGGTTGTCTGTTATATTTAACAATATGTTTAAATAATAATTTGCTGCCCCAATACACTAAATTATATATATATATATCTGAATGGATATGAGTTTGTTACTATCGCTTTCACACTTATGTGATCCTTGGGCAAAGTTTGAAGATTGCATAAGCATGAAACCAACGGTCACAAACACATATCCATTCAACAAAATATGTTAGCTCTATCACTGATATTGAGCACTTTCCATTAAACACTACACATACATAAAATATATATAGAATTTATATACATACATACATACATACATACATATATATATATATATATATATATATATATTCTGTTCTATGTGAATGCATATGAGGTTTTGCTTAAAATTAGGATATGATTTCATATCAATGATTTCAATGGATGTTGTATGATAATAAAAATGATCTAAAGAACTAAATTTTGGAATTTTGTACCTAAAGGTTGTATTGGCATTCGTTGTTTAGGTTAGCACTGAGAATCAGGAAAAAAGTACTGTCAAGCATTAGTAATGAGGCTTCTTGTCCATGTCATGCCATGCCATGTCCATTCGTGATGTCAGTGATCATGGCTCTCCACAACTTCCCACCCTTTTAACTCTTAGTAACATTTGTCTTTTTAACATCACTCTCCAGTTTTCCATCCATTCACAGAAGGTCATTAGTAATGGCCTGCTTCTCCTCATTGTCTCCTGTTTTCAGTATGTCTTTCTAGGGTGAAATTTTCCACGCCCTCCTTCCTCATAATATGTTGAAAAAATTTCAGCTGTCTCCTGATTCTGAGTATAAGTGTTCCTTTTTGCTTCCATTTTCCTTAAGACTTTCTTGTTGATTTGCCTATGGCATTCTCAGCATCCTTCTGTAGGTACACATTTCTCTATCCTCCAGTAATTTCCTCACTGATGAAGAGAATAGTAAGACTAACAGGACTACTATATGTAAAAGCTGAGTTCTGAATTAGTCGACTTTGAATTTTATTATTGCATTATTTGGACAATTTTTGTTTGAATTTTTGAGATGAAGAATTATAATTAATAAAGTGATATTTGGTTAGTTACACTAATTACATTAGAATCATTGACCTCATCTTTGTAGTTATTACAATGTTTCGGCTATTGTACCCTTCAGCCTTCATCAGGTGTATATCGATCCAGGTAATCTATAGGCTGGAGGGTACAATGGTCAAAATGTTGTGATAACAAACAACAAAGATGAGGACAATGTTTTGAATGTAAATAATTCCTCATCCCAGAAATTCAGACCAATATTTCATCCTTTCTTACTTTTACTATTTTGCAAAATTTTGATGTAAAAAATTTGTATTGCCTCAACTTGAACAGACGGAACTGTTCACAGAATGTTTAAAGACAGAAACATCTTGTTTGAAACCGTCTTGCATCCAATAAATTAAATATAGTGAGAGATGGAATGAGGAGGGAAATGATGAGGAGGAGAATGCAGTAAAAAGAAGGAAAAACAGGCAGAGAATGCAGGGGAGAGAAGGTAAAGGTGAGAGTATGCAATAAAGAGAGGTAATGCTGGGTAGAGAATCCAGTCATTAAAAGAGGGGGAGAGAGCAAAAACAAATGAATAAAACAATGCAAAAAAAAAAGAAATAATCAGATGCTGCTAGTTGATGCTTAATCTCCACAGGTTGGGCAATGCACCAATGGGCAGGTTAATTAGTTAAGAGAAAAAAATACTAGAATTTGCAGCCATTATGGTAAGAAATAGACTATGACCAGTAATTAAGTGAGAGCTGGAGAAACTGTAAGCCACTGTTAGTTTTCAAGTAGGTCTGTCTGTTTATCTATCCAGCCATTTGTCTGCCTGTGTACCTACGGTTGATCAGTTATAGAGGCAGACTGGTTGGTAGGGAAGCTGTTAAGTGGCTCTTGTTTATGTCCAGTTGGTTCAACAACTGCCTGCCTGGACCTTCAACAGTTTACATCGAGATGTAGTAATCAGCAATTAACAATTATCAATCAAATAGATTTTTTCCTGTGGGCTGTCTTAGCTACTAAATCTCATATTAGCCATACTGAGATCTGATAGAGCAACACAAAAAAAAAACAGTGGGATTTTATGGATTGAGATAGAAATTTCTCCAAATTTCCTACTAAAAATAGCCTTTTCACACACACACAAACATATATATATATCCAAATGAGAGAAAGAACAGATGAAGTAAAATTCTACTGTTTGTAGCATTTACTTTTTAAAAAAAAGTGCTCAATAAAAAGTTGAGCAATATATTATTATTATTTTAGATTTTAGAACAAAATAGAACACACACACACACACATATATATATATGAATGTACTTTATTGTGGTGTAATGGTTAGCTAGCTTGTTTCACTAGATCAGTTTACAACTGAATTGTAAGTTTAATCTTCACTGAGTGCACCATACTTTTGGCCTTGTGCCACATCTAAACTATGCTCAGATATATATATATATATATATATATAATTAATACAAATAAAAGGTTTGTCACTTAGCTAATTGATGTTACCTTCATTGTTTTGTAGACAGACCCACTGGGAATCATTCTGTCCACTCGTCAAGAATATCAGCAATTGACTGCTTATACGTCTTGATTTTTCTTTTTTACATGCCCTTTTCATTGATGCAATTTTTTTTCATAGTGTGTGTGTCTATATGCACACCCATCTGTGCTTATGTGTAGAATGTCATGATTATTTGTCCTTTTCATTTTTTTATCATTTTTTTCACTTTACCCTCACTCCTTAACCTTTTTTCTCTTTTCTTTCAATTG
Organism: Acanthosepion lycidas; assembly: GCA_963932145.1. Lineage (NCBI taxonomy): Eukaryota > Metazoa > Mollusca > Cephalopoda > Sepiida > Sepiidae > Acanthosepion > Acanthosepion lycidas. The sequence continues at coordinate 131,665,337 of OZ010580.1, read as the reverse complement.
TTGCCATTTTAACTTCCGGTTTTCTAGACATAAATGTTATAAAAACAACAAAAAAAGATATGTGCCATTTATGGTGCCATAGTTGAGTGTACTGTTTGTAAGTGGTTTGTTCAATTCAGAAATGGAAAGTTAGAGCTGGAGAACATTCCAGGTCGCCTGTAATCATTGATGATGCCCAAATCAAAATGCTGATTAAAAATAACTTTCCATTTTGATGTATTTACTGAATTGATTTTCTATCTGTATGCAGGCAGTTTGCTCCTAGTATCAGTTCTGGATTATCCTTCTCAAATAAATCATGCTTAAATAGCAGTTCAAGGAGTTCTTTGTGATATACTTTATCAAATGTTTTTGCATAAGCTATAAAACATGGGTATTCATCTTTCGTATTTGTTTTGCTCTTTTCCGATAACATTCTGAACATAAATATTACATTCTTTCACACATCCTAAAACGTTCTTTCTTTCATTAATTTGCAATGGAAATTTGCTCAAAAGTGTGTCTGAAAGTTAGAAGATTTCAAAACCAAAATATCATGCTTTTAATACTTCAACTCGTTCAATGGATGCTATGAAAGTAATGCAAACAGTAATTTACCCTTTTTCTCTGTTGCTGCTGGTCCTTCTGTGTGTGGTTCTTGAAATGTTTCCGTAGGGAGCTTGGGTCTGTGTAACGTTTTGTACACCCAGGAACCTGGCAAGCATAAGGTTTCTGCAAAAGAAATGTAAACTCTAAGTTCATTGCATATAAGACAACACATGCTTTACTTGGGTAAATATCCCATTAACTGCTACCTTTGATATTTGCACTATATACCCCCTGATTGGACAGAGTGATTCCCAGAGAGTCCATCTACAAAAATCTGGAGCCAGGATGCTGAAGGAAGGTAACATCTATCAGCTAAGAGCAAAACCTTTTACTTGTATTAATTATATATATATATATATATATATATATATATATATATATATATATATATGTATATATATATATATATTTTGTGTTTATACATTATTTTTATAGATACAAATATTTAAGCAAATGCTCTGTTTATAATAAACAGTATTAACAACATTTACCAGCCTGAACATCTGATAAATTTCATAGAAAATATGTGTCCTCTGACAGGAATCGAACCTGTATCCTACACAGACTGTCATATAGCCTGACGTGCTATACTATTTAGCTACAGTGGACGCTTCTGGTATAGTAAGGTCTAAATGGTTGTTATATTCCATGCTAATAGGAATTTGGAATGGACAAATATAGTGGATAAATAGTAACAGGTTTAATGTAGAAACCAAGCAAGGAAGTAATAGTTATACACACGGTTGTCGCAAGTCAGTACAGTTGTGAGCATGCTGCTATCGGAAAGCCACTAGTCTCACAGATCCCAGCTTGACTCATGTTTGCTGTCTTCATGGATACTTACAGGTGGTTACTACATATAGTGTCGCCACACATGGGGTGGCAGGTTATTCCATCACATCAATAGTAAACTTTGCTAACCTTGTTGGACTTAGTCCATTTCATTATATATATATATATATATATATATATAAAATTTGTCACTTAGTCGGTTGATGCTATATTCAGCAGCTTGACTCCAGAGTTTCATAGTTTTGTAATTGTTTGGTCCACTTGTCAGGAGGTTTCGGCTATTGACTCAAGATAATCTCAATTTCATTATCTTTACACTACATTAAAAATTAATTTATGAACTATTTATTAGTGTTAGGTAGATTTTTATCTGTGTGTGTTTGCATTTATGCCTGTGCATGTGCGTATATATTGAATTTGGAGGTTATTTCTCCTTACTATTAGAAAAAGCTATATAACACTACTTAGGTAAATAAAATGAAGTTCATTAACAAATTCATTGCATATCAGTTGAATGTTGAAATTATTTTTCCTTTTGTTTTTGGTTAGAGTTGCCATTAGAAATTTCTATATTATACTATTTATTTTAAGACATTTTTTATGTTTATATGTTCTGTTTATAGATACAAATATTTTAAGTAAATGCTCTGTTTATAATAAACAGTATTAACAACATTTACCAGCCTGAATGTCTGAGAAATTTTCATAGAAAATATGCGTCCTCCGACAGGAATTGAACCTGTATCCTATACGGAACTGTCATATAGCCTGATGTGCTTTTACCAACTGAGCCACAGAGGAGCATTTCGGATAGCAAGATCGATTCTACTGTTTTAAAGTACAATTCTCCATGATTTTCTCTTGTACATTCATATCTGCTCGATGCATATCCAAATGTAAACAAATGATGTCAAACATTATGAAATGGACAAAGAATGTATAAACATAAAAAATGTCTTAAAATACTTATGCTTTATTTAAGTGAATAAAGATAATATTTAGCACATTCACTGCTTGCTTCAATTATTTGTACCCTTAACATTTAACACTTTGCATCATTTATAAATATTATTCCCCCTTTTAATGTATATAGAATCCCTTCAAAATATAGTGTTTTATATATTAGTTCTATATATTTGAAATTGCAGTAGCCTGTCTCTCAATTTCAGTCAAGATTGTTTCAGGTGTTGCTATAGAAGGATATGGCTACACAACGAAGACATTCAAATTCATTTTGCATTGGCAGGACTAATATTTTGCTTGGGAAAAATAGTCACCTATAGAATGCTAAATGTTAAATAATATCAGCTATATTTCTGTTAGTTACTATTAGAAAACGCTATATAACACTGCTTTATTTAGGTAAATAAAATGAAATTCATTAACACATTCACTGTTACCTTGGATTTTTGAGTCTTTACATACTGTCATTTGTGTTCATTTTTCAATAACGAATAGAAATTGAATGTAATTAATGGTATCTTCTTATCCCATAAATTCTGATAGAAAATATAAAGAATGATAATAATGTTTATCATTGACACTGATTTTGTTGGTTTTTATTTTTCATAGTTCTATGAACATTTGTGCATTATAGTTATTTCTTTACCAAAAAAACCATGGAATGGACACAGATACCATATCAAAGGCAATACACAATGTGATACTATAAGATTCACATGTTAAAATAAAGCTGCTAATAATACTGAGTCTTTTAATTGTATATTATTTGTAAATTTATAACTGAGTACCTGTGGAAATTTAATAAATTTGCTATTTGAATTTTCTGATGAATCATAATTCTTAAGCTAATGATTGAATAAGCTTCTGAAAAGTTCTCCATCTAATAAAAAACCAATGGAAATTCTTCTATTGTGTCAATAAATATTTGAATTTAACAACTTTAAGAAAATATTGAGATAACAATCAAGTATGAATTTTATATCATGTACAAATTTTTATGTATAGTATTTTATAATTATGAAATGAAATTTTTATGTCATGGGGTGCATTTTTTAGGTCCCCACTGAGAGTATGCAGTATTATGGTATATGGAGGATTGATTGGTGATGGATGAGTTTTTGCAGTGAATGTGTCAATTGTAATGAATGAATGGGTCATGAATCAGATTAGCTAGGTATAGGATAGTAAGTGACGACCAGCCTCAACCCCATTCCCCACTTTTTGTACCGCAAGTGTGTATTTTATGCAATAAATCTTAACAATCATGTATGAATCCAGGTCAATATTTAAAGAAGTAAAATAGTACAAATAAAAAGATTTGAAAAAGACAAGATTTTGCATTTCACTGGAGCAGACATTAAACTCATAAGAGCATTATCACCTGCTCTCTTTTTCTATTTTTATTTCTTTTTCTCACTGAAACCAAACAGCATTTCTGATATGTCTTTCCTTGCATTCAATATAGAATAGTCCATTATTTGTGAGGTATTATTATAGGTATTATTATTTGTAATGTATGTGCTAACTAATGAAGGAACAAGCACAATTTTAATGTGATAATATTGGCTGTTATTATCCTACAACTACTAACACTGCTGAAGGAAGCCTCTTATTACCTTACTATAAGGGTTACTGAAATGTTCTACTTCCCAAAATCTATCAAATTTTTTTTTTTGAGGATCATTTTTGTTGGGCTGAGAACTTTTCAGTTCCTCCTTATGCATTTAAAAATTGTATAACTACAATAGTATGAGTATCTGAAATAGTTTTACACATATTGCAAAATTGTATAAGATTTTCAAGTTAATCATTGATAACTGGCATATCAGTTCAAAGTCAATATAAAAAGCAATTAGCAAACAATTCAGTATAACAAAGTGTTAGGATAGAAATGTAATGAAAATGAAGACAATCATTATGGATAGAATAGGGCTATATTATGTAGAATGTATATACATTGTTTATGATTTTACTATAGAAATGTATTGAAAATCTATAAAGATGTGATTGTCAGTGGTCAGGATTGAAGGCAAACTTTATGGATAGAATAGGGCTATTATATGTAAAATGCATCTGTAGAGAAATGTATAAATGATCCTGAAGAAAGTGATTGTCAGTGTTCAGGAATTAATTCCAATAGTACTGACAAAATATACTTATTTTATATATAATGTAAATACATTGCCAGTGAGCTTAATATAGAAATGCTTCAGATATCAAAAGATAGAAGTTGTCAGTGTTAAGGAATTAAGGCAAGCATTAATGACAAAATAAAAATATATATTAAACCTTATTTACAGCTGTCAGTTGACTTTGATTGTAAAAGCCCTGATAGGAAATATAGACATCTACTTACTACACCTACATATAAATCAATTCTAGGCTTAACATAAATATAAATGATAACATTTGTCACTATAGGTAACCCACCAAGGTTCAAGATATGTAGATTTTCCATAGATTTAAATGACTTGGTAACCCAGTATAAGAAAGAATTAACTTGCAATGGTATGGTTAGTAGTGTAGCCAATCAGTTAATTCTTCTTCAGTAATGAGTTTAATGTCTTGTGTCATGGTAATTGTCCTACCTCTGAAGACAATATTTGTTTTAGATTGGCTAGTCCTGGGTATGATGATAAACTACATCTGGCAGCAAGGTTTCTGATCAGGAGATTGGAGGTTTTAAAGAGCGTAGAACCAACTCTTAATTGCTGTTGTTCCTAGATCCTCCCTGATGTGGGGTGGTAGCACTTATTAGGAACCCATCTATGGGCAAATATTGAACCCCCCCCAATAAACCAATGCAAGTATAAAAATAAGTTTTTATAGTAAAAAAAAAACAGCAATACAATTTTATATAAAAAAATGACAATGCCTATTTATAGTAAAATGACAATACATTTTTATCTGTAGTTGAAGCCATAAAATTATTTTCAAAATATTTAGATTTCAGCATTACATAACTTATAAAGATTGATATGCTGCTAAATGAAATCAACCAACATTTTAGAATGGCAATGCAACATTGAGAAAGATGAAGGCTTTTTGGTGCATGTAATTAATGATTGTTAAACTTACTGAAGTAATAAATGAAATATACAACAGTGGTGAAATACTAGAAGACATCTGTAGAGTAATCATCATCATGCTAATGAAGAAGCTAGGTGCAAATGAGTGAAAACTTCATCAGCTTCACAAGTCTCATATCTAAACTCATTATTTGGATCCTAATGAATAGACCACATGGCAGAAGTAACCTGGAAATAGATGAATAACAGTGTTGGTTTGTTCAAGACACTAGAACAAGAAATGGGACTTTTATGATCAGAATGCCTTCAAAGTGAGCAATACAAATGCAGAAATAAATATATTTATATTTTACAAATAACACAAAGGCATTTAATAGAACACGACATGAGGAAGCATGGAAATATTAGGAAATCTTGATTTACAAGGAAAGGATAGTCAAGTAATTCATAACCTCTGCTGGGGATGAATGGCTTACGTGTGGATGGAGAAGGAGTTTAGTGACATGCATAAAGATAGAAAGGTGCTTTTTAGAAGCTGAGCAAAGTATTAAGGAATTAGAATATGTCTTTACACGCAAAGAAATGAGTGCTAGAATGTATAAACATTCTACATAATATAGCCCTATGTCATATCCTCTAATATGGCAGTAAATGTTGGTCAATTTTTTCAAAGATAAGGAAGAGACTTGAAGTAATAGAGATGTGATTCTACTGGCAAATGCTAAGAATACTATAGAGAGATCATGTGAAAAATGAGGAAGTTTTAAGGGGGAATGGTAACTACAAAGAAACAAAGCTGACAAAATAGAGAAGAAAGAAGGTTTGGAGAATTTAATACTCATCTGGCCCAGATAGTCCTGGTGGTTAAAATTTAATGTCATATGCTCAAGATCCAGAAACTGTCCTACCAGGTAATACCTTTTTAGTGGGAGGGGGTCAGGGCCATTGCCTGACACCTAAGGAATTCCCAAAAGAGGAAGTGCCAAAGGGGTTTGAACAGATTTTGTCCTTAGTCCATGTATGTATGGTAATATTAGCCATTTCCCTACAAGGAAATGTTTGACATTCATTGACCAATCAGTATTGTTTTTAGTTAAAATTTATAAAATCTTTCTCTTAAAACAATTTTTCAGAAAAATAGGTTTTTCAAGTCCACTAGCTGTTATTGCTCTTTCCATTATTGATGGAGGGTTTCCTTCTTAATCTTTTATTTAAAATAGTGTGGAATGTAAACATTTTGATTATGTCATTATTTTCTTTTTGAGTTACATGTGATATCCATTTTTACTACTGTTGCTGGTAGTCTGCAGGTGATGTGGTTTCTGTTATTTGGTACAGTTCTTTGTTTATGATTCTGTATTAATTTTCAAAGAAGGATGACCTTTGCCAAGATCCTCAGGCTTTACATGCTCAAAGCCTTATTTAACTATTGATCTAAGAAAGGTCTCCCATTTTAAACTTGACCTTGTGTTGCATGGCACTAAAGTGAGAATGCAGATAAATATATACTCCCCAGTATACTTGAAGGCAAGAGAGAGAAACAGTGAGAAACTTAATTGATGCGTTTGAGTAAAAAGAAAGCAAATCAAGCACTTTCTTTTAAAACTGTTTACCCAATATATCGCTCAAGAGCCACTCAATGTAGAGGTTTACTGAATGAAGTATCATCATCATTTTAGCCATGTTTTTTTTGTTGAGGATGGACCAGGATTAATCTTGTACAAAGCAAGGTTGGTTCTTCTTGATAGAGAATCTCTAATTTGAGGCAAGGTTTTACAAGGACAGATACCCTTCCTGATGCCTAACTCAGACACTCACGGTAATCCAAGTGTGTGATATGAATATTAATGTAAGAGTATATGAAGATTATGATGATATAGCAGATAGATAATGATTGACCTGGAACTTGAAGTAGTAAAGATTTCAGTATTAGGAAAGCATCCATTTGAAAGTTTGTTTCACAAAGTAATAGTTCTTGGTGGAAAAAAAAAACAAACTAAAAGAAAAACACACACAAGGAAACAAAAAAAAAGGAGAAAGAAGTGAAAAATTTATTCACAGTTACATATTAATTAACATTAGGTACATATTAATTAATTAATAATTATAGCTTAGCTCCACTTTAGGAAGCTAGTGTTTGCTGCTGGGGATTGGTGTATTAATGAGAGAATCTTGCTGATGAATTAGCCATTTCCTTACCCCTCATTTTTTTGGGACTAGGAAAACAAAGAGGGATAGTAAAAAAGCAAGAGATACTTAGAGGAACAAAATAGAGAAGTTGTAGAGAGCTATGATTGCGCAAATCCTATCCTTTGTGTGTCATGGTAGTATTTCCACTTCTGAAGACAATCTGTATTTCAGATTGGCAATCTATTGTTGAGAAAGGTGAAGGCTTTTTTGGTGACTGTAATTAATGATGTAAGACAAAAAAAAAGCCAATTGGTTTTCTGAGCTGACAATTAGTGGACAGGTTCAGGTGATGAGAATATTGAAAATCAATGATGGATTCGGATCCTGACAGACAGATCTGAACTGCTGCTGATTAAGCAATAACAAAGTTTATATGGGGGCTGGAACTCAATAAGAAAGAATCTGGTGCTATTTTGGGACAAAAATATAGACAAAGCCCAGGTGATGAATACCTTGACACAGAAGCTGACAAAATGTGGAAATGTGTCTTGTTACCGATTATTGAATAAGAGAATGTTGGTGTTTAAAAACTAAAGTAGTATAATACCAGAAATGACACTGTATGTAATGTCACACCAGACCATCAAAGAAGTTAGGTGCATCAGAGGGTTTATTTAAGGTTACTTGGTTGGTTAGTTGATTTTTAGAAGCATATCAACCTCTATGGATTATTTAATGCTGAAATCTAAATACTTTGAAGAAAATTTTATGGCTTCAACTAAATATATTTTAAATGCAATTGTATGCCTTTAACTGCAGATAAAATGTATTGTTGGTCATTTTGCTATAAAATGTATTGTTATTCATTTTACTACAAAAATGTATTGTTGGTCATTTTACTATAAAATGTATTGATGATCATTTTGCTATAAAATGTATTGTTGCTAATCATACTATAAATATGTATTATTAGCAATTTTTTTAATATAAAAATGTATTGCTGATATTTTTACTATAAAAATATATTTTTATACTTTCATAGTGTTTTCCTAAAACTGGGGCCCTAACATGTGTGTTGTAATGGAATGTCCCACTCTCCTTATTGCCTATTGTGGACTGACTATATCAGTAAATATGTATAGTGTACACACGACCGGTTTCAGGAATTGTTAGCCTGCTAACCGATTCCCTGTCTTTCAGTAGTGTATTCTCTTTTACAATAAATCTCTCTTTCTTTCTTTCATCTATGCCTGTGTTGCTGTTCCTTTCACTCGAGTACCACTTTTGTCTGTTTGTAACCTCTTTAAGGATACAACAAGGTGCTACCACCCGGGGTCAGGATGGACCTGGGAACAACAGAAATTAAGAGGTAGTTCCATGCTTCTCAGAACCTTCGTTCTCCTAATCAGAGGCCTTACTGCCAGATGTTGTTTATCATCATACCCGGCACTAATTTAGGGTTACTCCCAAACATGTGACCTCACACCCACACCTGGTTTTGCAAGCATAGGAAATATTTAATACACACAGTGATATAAATAACTACCACAGAGTATTTAATCAGCCTTTTATACATCACAGGTGGAGAATACAAGATCTGCATATTGGACAATAGCTCTGTAGAACCACACAACAGACTGGCTGAGAGTAACTGATAAAGTCAGGAATTGAATAAATGGTGATGCTATATATCAAAGATTGAAGTCATTTGGTCTGCATGTGTTATCATTTTGACAACATATCCATTTCATTACATAAACATCATAGAAGTAATTTCTGTGAAATTATCATTATTTGCAGTCTTTTGTGATGTCAACGAGTGCTCATTGCCACTTTTGTGGTGTCAACAAATACTCATTGTTACTTTTGTAATGCTTGTTGTAGTAGAGACTTTGTAATTGCAGATACAACTTATAGTATGTTGTTGAACGATGCTAGTGCCAGATGTCTTCAAATATCACTCAAACTAATAGTACTTGCTCAATAATACTTGCTCAAATAGTAATCCATATAGTGATCTGAAAAAAAGAAATATTATAGTGAATAGAATAGAGAATAGCGGCCCATATAGTAATAGAGGATAGGCTAGAAATGCAGATCAATTAGATGTCATGCTACCTTCCATATATGCATTTCCTCGTATGGTCATGTGGTCTACTTAATTCAATAATGGGATTGCTTGTGTTTGCTCACTGGTGATGCATGTTCAAACTCAAGTGTTGGCAGCAACACTTTATTCCTCTATAACACAGCTGAATTAAAATCCTCATCTTTGTTGTTATTATCACAATGTTTCAGCCTCTGTGTCATCTGGCCTTCTTAACATCAAAACTTCAGGACATTTTAAAATTAACACTTTATTTAATTTATAGAGACAGATTGTTCTTGTTCTGCTGTCAAATGTCTAAGAATATCTTGTTTTTATTGTCAGTTCTCTTTTCATCAAGTGAGAGTCTAATTCTGTACTGCCCATCCCAGGGATTGAACTCAGAATTAGTATGTCACCAAATTCATGGATCAAAACTTTGATCTCCTAGGCTGTTATCATCTGGGGAAATCATAAAATTAGAACTTGGAGCCTTAAAACCAATGTTCTCTGCCTTTCTGTCAAACTTGGCTCACTCTGCTATTGCTCTTCTTTCTTTATTAATATTTAAAATACTTATGATAGGAACACTTTGAACACCAGCTAAGCTATGTGTTCTATGGACTACTGAACTCATTTTGTTTTTGTTAACACAGCATTTTGGTTGGTACATTCTACAGCCATCATTCTTCAGAAACTGATAGAAAACTGAAAATAAATGGTAACAAATATAATATTCAGGTCCAGCTGTTTGAACAATCCATTGAAGCAAACAATCTGCATAATTCTGGTCAGTGCTGTCATTCTTGAGTAGGAAAAAATTGGAGGATATCTTTATGTACGACAGATATAGAATCACTTGTGATATAGAAGTTACTGAGAAATAGTGCAGTTCATATTGCTGGGAATGAGCTGAACCAGTCAGTATATTACCTACAATTTCTAATAATTGTCAGTTTATGAGTAGATTTTGGTAATATCTTGTGTATTTATTTTTTATTTATTTTTTTTGTAATACCAATGACTACTTGTTGACATTTTGTAATGCTTGTTGTAGTAGAGACTTTGTAATCACAGATACAACTATAGTATGCCATTGAACAATGCTGGTGTCAAATGCTTTTGAATAGGATTTGCACTAATATTTCTTGTTCAATAATATTCGCTCAACAAGTATAGTGAGATATATAGTGATTTGAATAGAGAAATAGTACAGTGAATAAAGTAGAGAATAGTGGTCTGTATAGTAATAGAGGATAGACTAGAAATGGTGATCATTTAGATGTCATGCTATTACCTACTTATGTGTTTCTTCCATGGTCCTGTGATCCACTTGATTCAATAATGGTATCACCTGTGTTTGTTTACTGGTGATCTATGTTCAAACTCAAGTGTCGGCAGTGACACTTTATTCCTATATAACAATTTTTTTTTTTTAATAATCTAAAAGTATCTATCTTTTAAATGTATTTCTTGATATTTTTCTGTCATTTATTCCAGATATGAAATTAGGTAAATAACAGTTGATAAAATGAATATTGTTTGACAAATCATGCCTATTTACATTAATTACATGCAGAATATTATCCTCATCTTTGTTCCTTTTGCCACAATATTTTGGCCTTCATCATGCATTCCCAGAAGTTTACTCAGATTGATATCCACCTGAGGAAGGCTGGAGGGCAAAATGGTGGAAACATGATAACAACAAATGAGGACAACAACAGTAAATAATGTAAATAATGATAATTCATCATCCTAGGAATTTAGACAAAAAGCATACCTAATTTATATCTTCAATAATCTTGAGAAAAAATTATTATCATTCCAAGAGTCATTCAGATTAGTCAACTCTTTATTCCAATGGTCCATTCAACAAGTTTCTTCTGGTGCACAATCCATAAAGAAATAGTTTCTTTTTCTTGAAATTGGTGGCCAAATTTAAGAAAGCAGTTTACCTGATAGACAGGTACAGTACAGGGCAAAAGTCTTCTGCCATTTTAAACTATTGTAAGCTTCTGATAACTGCTTGCTGGTTCATATTCTTGGTTGTTTTCACTATTTTGATCCTGGTTTTCACACTGATTTCAAGCAGTGAAAGAATACAGAAATTTACCTAAAATCTTTGAAAAAATTTGAACCTGTTCCAAAAAAAATAGTTGACTTTTACTAGTGGAACAGAGAAAACAATAAAAATAGCTAAAAAATTTTGCATGATCATTTTTTTTTTGGTGGTTTTTATCTAACATCTTTAATGCTCCTTCTGACCCCTTGCAAAAATATATGATAATTAGATGTGAAAATGACTCCAATGTGGCCAAAGTTTCATTTGTAGTGAGCACAATAAAAAAAACAAAAAAACTTGCTTATAAATTGGCAATTTCTGTCTAGTAATTTCAGAGATGACGTATTGTAACTATTTACACTGTTTGTCCTCATCTTTAATGCCATATTCACAGTCTAAATTTCTCAGATGAGGTATTGTAACTATTTACACTGAACTGTTTGTCCTCATCTTTATTGCCCTATTCACAACATTTCAACTGTTCTATGCTCCTACCTTCTTCAGCTGATATACGCTGAAATTTCAAACCGAACCCATTATTTAGTCCACAGGGGTTGATTATTCTAATTCCACATGCCATGCCTTTTCTGGATATCTCAGTTTCAGTTATTCCCCTTTAGTAACTCAACTTTCCAAGTTTTTGTGGCCAGGTGTTAAACTCTGCTGTGGCCAGGTATTAAACTCATAACTGTGTCAAGTCACTTTTTGGATTACTTCAATCAATGCCCTGTGGACTCAATAAAGGGTTCGGTTTGAAATTCACCTGAAGAGGGCTGGAGTATATAACGGCTGAAATGTCGTGAATATGGCAATAAAAATGAAGACAAGTCCAAATGATGTTATTTCATGTAAATAAGTTTAGTCAGTGTGGATTTTTTGCTCAACATAGATAAAAAAATGAGGTCATTTTTGTTAGTTCTTACAACATCCCTAATTTTAAAGTCTTCTTCTATGTACCATGTCTCTTCAGGATATGGGCGATCATGTCTCTCCACAACTTCCTATCCTTTGCTCTTAATAAGGTTAGTCTTTTCACTATCCCTCCCACTCCCTGTTCTGCTGTCCATTTATATAAGCTCTTTAGGTAGGTTACTTGTTGTGTTCCACTTGCTATCAGTAGGTCCTGTGAGTGTCAAATTTTCCAAGCTCTCTTTCCTCAGTATGTGTCATTTAACATTCTCCTTCTGATCCTATGTATGTGTCCTTTTTGTTTTCATTTTCTAAAAACTTCCTTGTTGCCTACATGATCTATCCATGGTATTCTTAAGTCTTCTGTAGAACCAGATCTCTGTTACCTCAAGTCTCCTTTTCATCTTTGAGAAGATTATCCAGCATTCACTATGATAAAAAAGAAGTGATATTTCATCACTCGTTTTTGTTTACAACAGACTTTTCCCATTTCTTAATACTTTGCTAAGCTTTTTGAAAGGCATTTTCGCCATTCCAATGTGCCTTTAGATTTTGGGGTCATACTTTTTGTCCTCCATTAAAGCACTTCCAAAATATTAAAATTTTTGTACGCGTTTGAATTTGACATCTTTAAATCACAGCTCATGTCTTGAGCTGTTCTTCTTGCTGACAATTACATTCTATCTTTTTACAATTGATGTTTAATCTTTTCTTTTCACTTTCCCTTACTACCTCATTCTGGGTATGATGATAAACTACATCTGCGTCTTGGGTAAGACGATAAACTACGTCCAACAGCAAGGCCGCTGATCAGGAGGTCTTGAGGGGTGTGAAACTGCCTCTTAATTGCTGGCCCGGGGTGGTAGCACCTGTTAGGATCCCAGCTATGGGCAAATAGTTAACACCCAAACTTGTGGAAAAATAGGTTTTAATACCAGAAATACTTTATAATAATAATAAAATTATTACCAGCAATAATTTTTGAATTATTATCAGCAATACTTAAAAAAAAAAAAAAAACCGCAACACAAACAGCTATAAATTTTTTGAAATAAATATGACCACCTATAGATTTCTTCAAGGAAAAATATTCCCAAAAATAGATTTTTGAAGAAAAATATTACCAGCAATAAAAATTTTGTTGGCATTAAATAACCTATTGAGGTGTTGATATGCCATAAAACAAACCAAACCCAATCTTTACTACCTTCTGTAGGATTTTCTATCATTTCCTTTCTATGTCAGCTATCAACACTGTGTCATCTGCATATCCTATGTTGTTAAGATTGTGTTTGCCAATAATAAATACTGGTAGTACTTCTAGATCTCTGTAAAGGTTGAATAAGTCTGGTGAGAAGACACATCCTTGTCTCATGACCCTTTCTATGTTTGTGTATTTACTAAATTCATTTTCTGTCCAGGAAGTTTTCTTAATGTAACACTTTTCCTTCAGATAAAAAAATGAAAGCAAAGCAAAGCAAAGCAAAATAAATAAATAAATCAAATCTATTTGATTTATTTATTTATTTTACGAATAAAAAATAAAAAAAAATATATATATTTTCTTATATAAACATATAAACTTATAAACAGTATTTACATTATGCGGACTATTGTCCTCATCTTTGTCACCATATTTGTCACAACATTTCGGCCGTTGTACGCTCCGGCCTTCTTCAGGTGGTTGGAATTTTGAACTGAACCCTTTATTTCGAACCCTGGGGTAGACTGTTCTAGTTCCACGTGCCATGGATGTCAGTTATCAGTTATCTCCTGCTAATTTCCCTCTGAAAGTTCTCCACTGCCTTAAACGGGTATTGAACTCACACTCTTTGAGTCTGTCACTGGATCTAACCAACGCCTTTATCCACTGTCCTATGTGTCCTTGAGGACATCTGGGTATGAATTTCTGGGTATTATAAACCTAATGTTTTCAGCAACCATTTTTACCAGTGCTCATATTGCAATTTTGCTGCTATCATTGCATGTTTTTACCAGAGCTCATATTGCAACTTTGTTATCATTGCTTTTCTCTGGCACTCCTTATTACTGGTTCCCATATTGTATTTATTTCTATGGCGACAAAGATGAGGACAATAGTCTGCATAATGTAAATACTGTACATAATACCTCATCTCAGAAATATAGACAGATTTTCTTATAAAGTTTGGTAAACTTGATATATTTTTAATGTAATATTTATGTATTATTGATACTCTGAACTGTTGTTTTTTTTTTTTCATTGTAAACTTATCAAGCAAAACAAAAGAAAATAAAATATTAAAAAAGACTAAGAATGCTGTCTACTGACCGTGTCCATGTGAGTTCGCTGGTGCTTGGCACGATCAGATGAGTTGCTGAAAGCTTTTCTACATTCTGAAAACTGACACAAATATGGCTTCTCTCCAGTGTGTGAACGAAGATGAATTTTAAGATTTTCTAGTCGAGAGAATGCTTTGTTGCAGCCTTCAAACTGACAAAAAAAAAAAGAAAGAAAAAAGAAAAGAAAAAAAGAAGAAATTAACATTTTTAGCGCATGATATACTGATATGATCATCAATTCTTTTAAGCTTATGGTCACCAAACCATTTTATACCATCAATTCTTTCATGGCATTCTTGTATCAACCTCCAAGCATGTACAAAACATAAAAAAATAATGGGCTTATGGCCACATCATGTTCAAACACCGGTACCTGTATGATCACCAAAGTTAAGCAACATCAAACCATGTCAATTATAGCCCTTCCCATCCCTTGTAGCTCTTAGCATTGTTACTATCCCTCACCCACCCCCTATTCTTCCATTCCCTTACACAAGTTTTTCAATCCTTAAATATTCCTGCGATCACTAAAGTTAAGCAATGTCAAGCCTGGTTAGTGCCCAAATGGGTGACTGCTTGGGAATACCAGGTGCTGTAAATTTGGGCATGTTAGTTGGTGTAATGGATAATGACTTAGAATTGTTTATTCAAGAACCAAATTTGAATTTGTAAGAATTGTATCACTCAACCATTATTATCTAAAATAAAAAAAGAAATTCTTACAATCTAAAGGTATTTTCTGTCTTTAAATTACTTGCTGAAGATTGATAAGCCATAGAAAATGAATCAATAAAAAATACATATAACAGTGAATGTTGGATGAGGTAGCAAAAATGTGGTTCTACAGAAGGATACTGAGAATTCCATGGACGGAATGAGTAAGCAACAAGGAAGTCTTAAAGAAAATGGCAACAGAAAGAACACATACTCAAAATCAGGAAAGGACAACTGTAATACAAGAGGCAAGAAGAAATGTGGTTCTACAGAAGGATACTGAGAATTCCATGGACGGAATGAGTAAGCAACAAGGAAGTCTTAAAGAAAATGGCAACAGAAAGAACACTTCTACTCAGAATCAAGAACAGATCACTGAAATCCATTGGATATATATTGAGGAAAGAAGGTTTGGAAAACTTAACCATCACATGGCATATTGAGGGCAAGAGAGATAAGGGAAGGCAGCCAGTCACTTATTATATCACCTTATGAGCTTGTGTAAATGGATAACAGAACTGGGTGTAGGAGCCTTAGTAAAAGGAGAAAAACTGCAAAAACCACATGGAATAGGAAGTTGTGGAGAGCCATGATTGCATATGACTTGAGGGGTCAAGAAGAAGAATATCTAAAAACAACACTGTCTTGAACATAAGATGATAAGGTTATGTTTACATTAATTTATATATGGGGAAATATGTATGAATGTTTTGAAAATTTGGGGTCTTTTCATGTTTCATTGATGATTTGCACTGTAAGGAAAAAGTATTTTAATTCACAAAACCAAATTCTAGATTGATATAATAATATAGTTAATATGAAAGTCAAATTTTGTCTTGCTTCTGTAGATTTTGTTCTCTTGAGATAAAATTATTCTTTTAATGACATTGTTGCAGTAAAAAAATTTTTCCAAATTGTTTATCGCTATATTTACATTAGGACTATTGTCCTTATCCTTGTTATTATTATATTTTGCACTATGTGCCCTCCACAATTCTTCAGGTGTTTGCTGATCTGGGTAACTTTCAGGTAATATTGAACTGAATTCTTTATTTAATCTATGGGGATAGATTGCTCTTGTTCATTCCATTTTTCATGTTTTGGGATACCTCACATTGTTCTTATTTAGTACAGTTCAGTTAATGCTCTCCCCATTTTCTGAAGGGACATAGCACATAGAAGAACAATGGCCTGGCAATGAGTCAGTACTACCAGGCCTTTCTTTTTCTTCTATGTGTCATGTCCCTTCAGAACAATGCCAATCATGGCTCTCCACAATTTCCTCTCCTTTGTAGCTCTTAATAAACTTTCTCTTTTTGTTATCTCTCCTAAACCTGTCCTACCATCCATTTACTCAAGCTTGTTAGGCAGGTTATGCATTATTTTCCTCTGTCTCTTTTTCCTTTAATCTGTCCTGTGAGTATTAAAATTTCCAAGCCTACTTTCCTCATTATGTGCCCTAGAAATTTCAATGGTGGCTCTGCAAGGGTGTGCTGAACAACAGCAAATCCTCAATCCCCTCTCTATTCAATCAATACAGCAGATAAGGTTGAATACTTTGCTTAGAAATTCTCTTCCAACTCAAAACTCGTCTCATCTGGACTACCCACACCTAATTTCTCCCTAGAACTGAGGCTATATTGAGTGATATACACATAACCCCATCACTGGTCTCAGACATCATTTCAAAATTATACTCACATTAGGCAAGTGATGGTGATGGGATCCCAGCCGTTGTTCTAAAGAGCTCTAGTTCTCTTCATTACAACTATTGTCTCACTGCTTCCAGCTTGTTGGAAGTCCTCCTCTGTAGTTCCTGTTTTTAAGATTTCTGGAGAACATTCTGACCCCTCTAAATATTGCCCTATTAGTCACTAACTGCTTTTTGGCAAAGTATTTGAGACTTTAATCAATGCTAAAGTTACTTCTCATGATCTACTCTCAAACAAACAATATGGCTTGTTTTGCTCTGTCTGTCACAGGTGTGTTAAAGGCTATCACTGAATATACATATTCAAGCTCTTGATAATAATGACAAAGCTTAAGCTGTGGTTGTAGATATCTCAAAGGCAACTGACAGGTTTTGGTATGCTGGTCTTCTATGCAAGCTCCAGGGCTACAGTTTTACAGGATGATTGTTTGATTTAATTCAATCATTCCTATCAAATTGTGAAATGAAAGTTGTTTTGAGCAGGGCTTATTCCCAGACCCTTTCACATAAATGTGGGTGTCCCACAAAGCTCTATACTGGGTTGTATACTGTTTCTGATCTTCATCGATGAAATGTCGTCTGTTCCCAAGTAGGCATTTATGCAGATGACACTACCATTTACTCTTCTCTCAGCAAATCCTTTAGAGCAGACAAAGTTAACCTGGCTGCTGCTCTTGAAAAGGACCTCAAATCTGTGGTTAACTTTGGCAGGAAATGGCTTGTAAATTTTAATACTTCCAAAGCAAAACTGCTCTCATTTAACTGCCATAGAGAAACTTTTCTGCTTGCCATCAGCATGGCTGTTGCTAGACTCCTAGAGAGTAACACACTGCACCTTTTTTCCTGACATTTTCAACTGACTTGAAGTGGAGCGACTACATTGAATCAATAGCTGCATCTACTGCCGGGAAAGTTGGGTCACTGTGTTGTGCCAGAAAATTTTTATCATCAGAGTCCATCTTGCATATTTACAAATCTATCATTCATCTGTGCATTGAATATTGCTACCATATCTGGTCTGATGATCCT
>OZ010580.1:131546999-131641999 GCA_963932145.1 Acanthosepion lycidas | reverse complement strand
CCTAGATTGGTTGCTGTCTCAAAGCAAGAGAGCCCAGTTTGCCCTGATATTTAACCCATAGCTGGAGGAAAATGGATTTGTGCCTTTTCCAAGGGTATTATTGCAAAGTGAACAAAAACAGAATCAATCAAGAATTGAACTCAGCATGGCTAATTCATTTTCCTCTCTGACAACCAAAACACGATCCATGCCTCTTAACCTATTGATGGCCATCCTCATATAATGAATGGTCAGGCATCATATTATATATATATATATATTGAATAAAAAAGACAATTGGAAAATAGTTCTTAGCCCTTACTGTTATTTAACATTATTTGATAAAGGCAAGTGATGATAAATAAAAGTGAAATGTATTCATACAATGCAAATTTCAGGTTTTAAAACTTAACTTGCTTTAATACTCTAGATTATTCAAGCGGAATATTCTTGAGTAGTTCAATAATGTTATTAGTAGTTATTTTTAGCCTAAAAAATATAAACAGAACATTCTGTAATTGATATTCATGCAAGACGGTTATCATCATGGCAAGAGGTAAAGAATTGACAAATTTGCAAAAATAACTGAGCTTTGGATAGAAGTTAAAAGTTACAGGAAAATCTCGTATAACCTGAATATTCCATTTACTGCCATTAGATCATTCATTGCAAGGTATAAAAACTCAAAATTGTTGAAAACCAAAGAAGAACAGGTGCTCCATGGAAGATTTCATCAAGATCTTTGAGTAAATTCATGTGTGAAATTAAACAAAATCCAGTGGTTACGAGTCAAGAGTTGCAGGATGTTTACAATTAATCGTTAGTTCATATCTTTGATTTAAGAGATCAGCCTTGTTTTTAAATCTAATAATTTCAAATTTTTCGTTAAGACGGGTAACATGGGGAATATAGGGAGTTACATGGATGGGCTTTCTTAATCAGTGTCCATTTAACCGTAGGTGTTTTGTTCTTTTCATTTAGATTCCAAAAGTACTTGGATAATGAAGTCATGTACCTATAGTCACTGTTATTAAAAGATTGCATATACCCCCGCCAGCGTTCTTTGAATGTATTCATTGTGCTACCAATGTAAAACTTCTTTATATTTGGATTCTCAATAGTTGAGATTGTACTAAGATAGACTACAGAACTAATCCCACAGTTATTTTGTAGTGGACAATTATTGGGATACCTACAATTACATAAATTATTATTTGTGTTATTATATTTAGTATTCCTGTTAGTAACCTTTTGAGTAATCAAGCTTTTTGAGTCCCT
The DNA here is from genome assembly GCA_963932145.1 of Acanthosepion lycidas. Taxonomy (NCBI): domain Eukaryota; kingdom Metazoa; phylum Mollusca; class Cephalopoda; order Sepiida; family Sepiidae; genus Acanthosepion; species Acanthosepion lycidas. Next base: position 131,640,742 of record OZ010580.1, on the reverse strand, counting down.
ATACTTGTTAAAGACTATGTTGTTATGTTTTTTAATTATTTTCTCTAGGTTATCTGCACAACTACAGCTTAATTTAAGGGTATTAGGATTAAATATTTTACTAAGTGGGTTAGTTTCAGGGTTAGGGAAATGTTTCTTGATGAGGTTTAGAAACATACATCCTAATTTAGATTTAACCATTATATTGAAAGGGGGAGTGAACCAGATGATCTTTCTAGATCTTCTTTTCTTATTATGGTTGTAGTTAACAGGGTTTTTATATTGAATAGTGATATCTTTGTATCCACTATATTTGAGTGCAGAATTGTAAAAATCACGATGTTTATTAAAAACATCTTTGTTAGAAGAGTTAGTGCTAATTCTAAATCCGATGGAAGAGAGTATATGTTTGATAACTGAAGGGGGATGGTTGGAATTTGGATGTACGTATATCGGATTAGAATTAACCTTCACATATGGTTGGAAAGGTCTAGGGTGACGTCTAGAAAATCCACTTGTTTAACATTAGTAGTGACTATTGTCCTAAGACCTAAATCCTTAAATACCCTATGAATCATTTTCCTAATACGGTCTACCTTAATTTTAGTGGAGTTTTTAACAACTAATAAACCATCATCTCTATACAATCCTACACTATTGGAATCTAGACAATCAAAGGTACTTAAATTATACAAAAGAAATAATCCAACCAGGTCAGAAGCTTCAGCAGAATCCAGAGAACCAATCGAAATGTCAAAATTGTTGTTGTAAGACTTTTTGGTCCACATATATATATGTATATATATACACACACACACACATATATATATATATATATATATATATATATATATATATATATATATGTATGTATATGTGTGTGTGTGTGTGTGTTTACTTATGTAGGTTTGCAGTTGTATATGTGTATATTGACACCTATTGTATATGAAATTGTTTGTGTGTACGTGTGGGTAGGGAAACTTGGGTATATCATTACGGCCACATGGGTTAGTATATGTGTGTATATATGTTTATATTTGTGTATTGCTGTGTGTATATATGTATTTATATGTGAGTATGTGTACACATATATGTGTGTATATTTGTGGGTATATATGTGTATATATGTATGTATCTGTATTTGTACTTATTATCATGGAGATATATATGTGTGTATGTATTTTGGTGTGTATGTATGTATGTATATTTGTGTATGTGTGTGTGTGTATATATATATATATGTATATGTGTGTGTATGTGGTTGTGTATATATACATGTATATGAGGTGGACATCGAAGTTACCTATGGGTGTTGACTTTGATGTCCGATTTTATATTTACAAACACTATTTTAATATATTAAATAATATTATTTTAATCATTTTTATCTTTGTATATTTACTCGCTTAAGTTATATTTCAATAGGTGGTTGGCATTGTGTAATGACACTTTCAGTCTTAAATATTTATTGGTTGTGGTATCCGATTGTCTGGGTCAATGTCTGTGGATGTGTGTGCCTGTATTTATAGGTGTCTATGTGTATAGAAAGTGCATTCACTTTTAATTGTGTATGTATGTACGTGTGTGTTGGTTTCCCTTCCCCCCCACTTCCCTTTTCCTTTCTTTTTTTTTTTTTTCATGACAGACTGTGAAGATGTTCTCTGTCTCGTCTCTTTTTGTGTGTGTATATATATATATATAAATATGTCTGGGTGCTTATATATTAGAATCTGATTGCGTTTGTTTACGACCCCATTCACACACTCTTAGGATTAAAATGTATACATTGTCAAAGGACCGGATATTAAATTAGCTAAAGTAACTTCAATGAAGAAATAAATTGAATAACATATATTTCTTCTTTTCTCCTCAGTAATTTTATAGTTGTAAACTTAATATCGATTAAATTTTGATTTTGAAATTAGCAGTTTTTAATTTTAATATTAAATTTTATCATATAATTTAGTAATTATTGGTTGGAATAAATTCTTTTTTAATACTACCCATATTTTAAACATCTGAATAGATATTATAACATGACTTCGTTGTCAAGCTTTTTGAATTTTTCTATACTTGTGTTTTGATTGGTCCATCTAGCCTTTGTAACAATGTTTTCCCCTTGCGAAGGATTGTTAATTAATTTGAAACTTTTAAAACCATTTATTTTACATTCAACGTCATCACTTGATAAGACACCGAGGGTGTTGAAACAAAATGGCTATTTTTGTAGTGATTTTATAACATATTTATGTTATAAATTTTTAAAAAATAAATATATATATATATATATATATATATATATATATATATATATATATATATATATATATATATATACTTATGTTTATATACACACACATATCAAAAATGCTTTTACAACCTTTGGAGGCAGGTTCCCAACACCAAAACAAGGTAAAATGCCCATATAAACATATGTCCAAAAAGATATCGTTGTACTTCAACACAGCAACTCGTAACAAATGTTCAAAATGTCCTCCACTTCCTTCTACATGCACATGCATCTGTCAGATCATTGACTGGCAGACACTTTCAAATACTCCTACACAATGTTGAATAGTTTTACAGCCTCTCCCACCAATGACATGTTGATGAAGCCTCTCTGCATCATTAATGTCTGCTGTATAAATCTAATTGCTTTAGGTGGCCCCACAGAGAAAAATCCAAAGAATTGAGATCGGGAAACATGCAGGTCATGGAACCAATCTTCTCTTACCTATCCATTTTTAATGATAGATGTCAGCAAGTGCATCACAATGTGACTAAAATGTACTGGAGCCCCATTGTTCATGAACCAAATGCATCTTTGTATTAGCAGGGGTGTATCCTCTAAAAGGTTTGGAAGTATGTTCGAAAAAAGTCTCTGTAGACAGCTCCTGTAAGACATGTTGGGAGGACATATGGACCTACCAGGCAGTCACTTACAATTCCAACCCACACGTTATTCATAAACTAATGCTGGTGTCTCTAGCCCGTATTGTACCATGGGGATTTTAATCCACTCACAAATGTTGGTTGTGTAAATTTGTTATTCCATCTCTTTCAAATGTTGCCTCTTCTGTAAACAAGAATGAAGAGACAAACAATAGATTGACAGTTTGTGCAATAAGCCATCGGCAAAAATTCTCCCATGGTGAGTGATCAGAAGTTGAGAGACCCTGCTCATGTTGGAAATGATACGAACACAGAAGCTGTTCTTGAAGTACCCTCCATACAGCAATAGGAGATGTACAACATGCTAGGGGCACTTGATGTGATGATATCTGGATCATCTCTGGCAACTTGTAGAATGTGTTCTTCATCCAGTACTATTCACATGGACATATGCAAAAAATCATATCTACCTTTTCATATGAATATCCTGCCATTGTTAAACAGAAAACTTCTCAATTAACTCACTACTACACATGTTAAATATTGAAGACAGACTATCCACAAATGTATTAGGTTGGTGCAAAAATAATTTCGTTTTCTCACATAGTAACATATGTTAGAAAACGAAATTATTTTTGCACCAACCTAATACATGAATGACAAATGTAACCTAGTCTAGATGGCAACACAGTGCCATCTACTATAAACTTACTTTAAACTTAATAACTCAAAAAGGAAGGATTTGCAGACATGTGTTTATATGGACTTTTGTCCTTGTTTTAGTATGATGAACCAACCTCTGAAGTTTTGTAAAATTATTTTTGATACACCCTGTGTGTGTGTGTGTGTGTCTCTCTCTCTCTCTCTCTCTATATATATATATATATATTCAAATGGATAAATATAGGTAAATGTACAAGCTAGCGTTCATATACAAATACATATATATACCCTATAGTGCAAGAAAAAACAGTGCTCATTATGAAATAACAGAGATATTTAATATATTAAAAAATATACATAATACCCTACATTGATTGCACAGAGTATTATGTATATTTTTATATATATATATATATATATATATAAAGTGGGATCAAATATAGATTGGAATCCGATAGAATGTAACATAATTCTTTCTGTTGAAAGTACTTTGAAGGACTACTAATAATAATATTGCTATTAGGCTGGTGCAAAAATAAATTTAAGAATGGATTCAATAAAACTTGATGATGTAATATGTTTTAAAACATGTGTTTATATCAGGTTGGTGCAAAAATAATGTCGTTTTCTCACATTGCACCAACCTGATATAAACACATGTTTTAAAACATATTACATCATCAAGTTTTATTGAATCCATTCTTAAAGAATCTAATGTATCCTTATATAAAACAAATGTTATGTATGTAAAAATGTTCTGAAATCACCATGTGAAAAACCACCAAACAATGCCTACTAGATATATAAACACTTATGAATATAGGTTATTATCTGAATCTCACATAAACAAACTTGAATTATTATACACTTACATACATAAAGTAATATTTACAGTTTTCAGTCAGGCTTGGAATCTAAAATTTCTTGGAACTTTGAAAGGACATGTCTCTCCTTGAATTTGGAACACAGTAACTTAAACTAACATTTGTTTAACAAGTTGAATGCATGTAAAACATGATTAACCAATGAAAATCAAATGCAAAATTAAAAATACCAGAATTTCTTGCTTCTTTTTCTCCATATCTCATTCTCTGATTAAGCTTTAATAAAAGTGAAATGTTAGATTGATAAATGTTTCTTATTTGTTCCTCATCATATATATTTATTTATGCAAATATATTACTCATTGAAAGTGACAGAAAAAAAGTTTTAAAATACAATATTAAATAGTGATAAAAATGTTTCAATTTCAAAAGCTGAAAAGTACATTTTCATACTAATCATGTATCAGTTATAACAAATTTAGTATAGAAGATAAGGAAATTGAACAGCGAATAGACTGTACCGGAAGTATTTTCCTCCAACACTGCAAGTTGCTACACATTCTTAAATAGCCTTATTAGATCGAGACTTTCATATGGATGACATTCAAGATATCAAACGTATTGAAAAATATCTAAACTGTTCACTGAATACAATCGTTTTCTAAGATTAATGGTTAAATTGGCTTTGAGTGAGTGAAGGCCGGTGGGTCTTGGCAAAGACCAACTCTTCTTAAATAGCTTCATCAGAAAATGAGATATGGAGAAAAAGATGAAAGAAATTCTGATATTTTTACTTTTGTGTTGTTTGATTTTCATTGGCTAATCATGACAAGGTGTTGCATAAAGGGGATTAGACCTCAACGGGAACTTGTACATATGATCCATTACTGAAAATGCTGGAAAAATGGTTCCCTCTACTGAAAATGGAGTACTGCCACTATATATGGGCAAAAACTGCCCAGTTTTTACTTTTCAGTCTCGTTAGTGTCCAAAAGCATCTCCTTGTAATTGTGGGTGATGAATTATTTTCCATCCTACAATCTCTTTCCCAGAGATGAAATATCAGAGCCTCTCGCTATTTCCATGGAGAGTGTTCAGATGACCTACACTCCTGAATTCAACCAGTCCTAACCTTTAGGGCTAAGACCCACCATGCCAGGCACATTGTAGTGAACCACTCTCAATCTTTTCATTGGTGAGATGCAAATTCTGCTCAAGTAGTGTCTTCACATGAACCACTGCTCTGTGGAACTGACTTCCAAGAGGATGCTTTCCCAATCACTACAATCTTAATCTGTTCATGTCTAGGGTTAACTGTTATTTTCCCGACCTATCTGCATAATCTATGTCTCTTACTCTGTGATCCTCTATCTATAGTGGCTCTCAGGACTTGTAAAGGATGAGCATTGCTCATTGATTTCCATAATTTTTGAGCAGCATCATAAAATGCAAATGTGATTATTATAATAGTTCCACATGATTCTCTCCAAGATAAGATATGACAAGATCCATGTGCAACTCTGTATGTCTACCGTTTGCTTTCTTAATTAGTTTGTAGCTTTGATTTGCATTTACACTCTCTAAGTGTGTCAGAAAACCAGTTTTCCTGGCCGACGGATATGTTGTATGAAATATCCACTAAGTTGGCACACGATCAATCTATTTTGAAACGCAAGGAGATCAGTGGAGAAACAAAGCCTTACAAGACATAGCAAAACATGGCCGTTCCATTGGATAGCGAGGTTAAAGAAGACTGTTTATTTTTGTACGATTATGAATTTAGTGGTTGAATGAAAAGCTTAAAGGCTGTGATGAGGAGATGGAGAGGAAAAAAAAGTGGTAAAAAATAATAGAAAGAGAGAGAGAGAGAGTGGTGATTAGGATAAAAGATAGGACATGATTTAAGAGATAAAGAAGAAATAAAAGACATGAGTGTATTTTAAAAATAGAAAAAGAGAGAGATTAGGAAGACATTTAAAGAAGAGGAGAGTAAATGACACATGGAGGTCTGCCTTGTGGCTGAGATTGTTGCGTTTTTGTCTCATCATCTGTGCTTAGGGTTAAAGAAAAAAGAAAACTAAAGATTGGTACAACACAATCTTTTAGTCTCCATTACTTTTCAGTTAAATTAGTAATAGGAGGATGTAATGGGTAGGAAGAGTGATACATAAGAGTTGTTGTTATGGAGGGAATTATTTAGAAGAGAGAAGGAGGGGAAAGGAAAAAGATTAAGAGAAAAAGTGAAAGAGAAAGTAAGGTTGGATAAAACAGAAAGAAAGTATAAGCTGTGAGGAAAGAGAGTGAGTGAATGGCAGGCAGGTGGGAGAAAGCAAGAAAGGGAAGAGGGAAGGAAGAAGAGAGAGTGAATGAATGGCAGGCAGGTGGGAAAAAGCAAGAAAGGGAAGAGGGAAGGAAGAAGAGAGAGAGTGAATGAATGGCAGGCAGGTGGGAAAAAGCAAGAAAGGCAAGAGGGAAGGAAGAAGAGAGAGTGAATGAATGGCAGGCAGGTGGGAAAAAGCAAGAAAGGCAAGAGGGAAGGAAGAAGAGAGAGAGTGAATGAAAGAAGTGCAGTTGATAAGTGGGAGAACACTATTTACATTATTTGGACTATTGTCCTCATCTTTGTCACCATATTTATTACAACGTTTCGGCCGTTGTACGCTCCGGCCTTCTTCAGGTGGTTTGAATGTCGAACTGAACACTTTATTTTCACTCACTGGCGTAGACTGTTCTAGTTCCACGTGCCATATTTAATGAATGTCAATTATCAGTTATCTCCTGTTAATTCCCCTCTCCAAGTTCTCCACTGCCTTAACCAGGTATTGAACTCACACTCTTTGGGTCCTGTCACTGAATCTAACTAACACCCTTATCCACTGTGCCATGTGTTCTTAAGGAAAAAGGTGTTAGTTAGATCCAGTGACAGGACCCAAAGGGTGTGAGTTCAATATCTGGTTAAGGCAGTGGAGAACTTGGAGAGGGGAATTAACAGGAGATAACTGATAATTGACATTCATTAAATATGGCACGTGGAACTAGAACAGTCTATAACAGTGAGTGACATAAAGGGATTAGTTTGACATTCCAACCACCTGAAGAAGGCAGGAGCGTACAACAGCCGAAACGTTGTAATAAATATGGCGACAAAGATGAGGAAAATAGCCCGAATAATGTAAATAGTGTACATAATAGCACATCTCAGAAATATAGACAGATGCTAGGTGGGAGAAACAATGAATGATTGTAGAATGGCATCAAGACAGAGTGAATGGGAGAAAAGTGAGGATTGGTCAAGAGAAAGAGGGAATGGAAGAATGGCAGCATGGGTACGTGTGACAAAGGGTGAATAGAGGCATAGATGGGTGAAAGAAAGGGTGAATGGCAGCGTTGATGGGTGAGAGAAAGAGGGAATGGAAGAATGGCAGCGTGGAAGAGTGAGAGAAAGAGTGAATGGAAGAATGGCAGCGTGGAAGAGTGAGAGAAAGAGTGAATGGAAGAATGGCAGCGTGGATGGGTGAGAGAAAGAGGGAACGGAAGAATGGCAGCGTGGAAGGGTGAGAGAAAGAGGGAATGGAAGAATGGCAGCGTGGAAGGGTGAGAGAAAGAGTGAATGGAAGAATGGCAGTGTAGATGGGTGAGGGAAAGAGTGAATGGAAGAATGGCAGCGTGGATGGGTGAGAGAAAGAGGAAATGGAAAAATGGCAGCGTGGAAGGGTGAGAGAAAGAGGGTATGGAAGAATGGCAGCGTGGATGGGTGAGGGAAAGAGTGAATGGAAGAATGGCAGCGTGGAAGGGTGAGAGAAAGAGGGAATGGAAGAATGGCAGCGTAGATGGGTGAGGGAAAGAGTGAATGGAAGAATGGCAGCGTGGATGGGTGAGAGAAAGAGGGAACGGAAGAATGGCAGCGTGGAAGGGTGAGAGAAAGAGGGAATGGAAGAATGGCAGCGTGGAAGGGTGAGAGAAAGAGGGTATGGAAGAATAACAGCGTGGAAGAGTGAGAGAAAGAGGGAATGGAAGAATGGCAGCGTGGAAGGGTGAGAGAAAGAGTGAATGGAAGAATGGCAGCGTGGATGGGTGAGGGAAAGAGTGAATGTAAGAATGGCAGCGTGGATGGGTGAGAGAAAGAGTGAATGTAAGAATGGCAGCGTGGATGGGTGAGAGAAAGAGTGAATGGAAGAATGGCAGCGTGGAAGTGTGAGAGAAAGAGGGAATGGAAGAATGGCAGCGTGGATGGGTGAGAGAAAGAGGGAATGGAAGAATGGCAGCGTGGAAGAGTGAGAGAAAGAGGGAATGGAAGAATGGTAGCGTGGAAGTGTGAGAGAAAGAGGGAATGGAAGAATGGCAGCGTGGATGGGTGAGAGAAAGAGTGAATGGAAGAATGGCAGCGTGGATGGGTGAGAGAAAGAGTGAATGGAAGAATGTCAGCGTGGATGGGTGAGAGAAAGAGTGAATGGAAGAATGGCAGCGTGGATGGGTGAGAGAAAGAGGGAATGGAAGAATGGTAGCGTGGAAGGGTGAGAGAAAGAGGGAATGGAAGAATAACAGCGTGGATGGGTGAGAGAAAGAGGCAATGGAAGAATGGCAGCGTGGATGGGTGAGAGAAAGAGTGAATGGAAGAATGGCAGCGCGGATGGGTGAGAGAAAGAGTGAATGGAAGAATGGCAGCGTGGATGGGTGAGGGAAAGAGTGAATGGAAGAATGGCAGCGTGGAAGGGTGAGAGAAAGAGGGTATGGAAGAATAACAGCGCGGAAGAGTGAGAGAAAGAGGGAATGGAAGAATGGCAGCGTGGAAGAGTGAGAGAAAGAGGGAATGGAAGAATGGTAGCGTGGAAGTGTGAGAGAAAGAGGGAATGGAAGAATGGCAGCGTGGATGGGTGAGAGAAAGAGTGAATGGAAGAATGGCAGCGTGGATGGGTGAGAGAAAGAGTGAATGGAAGAATGTCAGCGTGGATGGGTGAGAGAAAGAGTGAATGGAAGAATGGCAGCGTGGATGGGTGAGAGAAAGAGTGAATGGAAGAATGGCAGCGTGGATGGGTGAGAAAAAGAGTGAATGGAAGAATGGCAGCGTGGAAGGGTGAAAGAAAGAGTGAATGGAAGAATGGCAGCGTGGAATGGTGAAAGAAAGAGTGAATGGAAGAATGGCAGCGTGGATGGGTGAGAGAAAGAGTGAATGGAAGAATGGCAGCGTGGATGGGTGAGGGAAAGAGTGAATGGAAGAATGGCAGCGTGGAAGGGTGAGAGAAAGAAGGTATGGAAGAATAACAGCGTGGAAGGGTGAGAGAAAGAGGGAATGGAAGAATGGCAGCGTGGAAGAGTGAGAGAAAGAGGGAATGGAAGAATGGCAGCGTGGAAGAGTGAGAGAAAGAGGGAATGGAAGAATGGTAGCGTGGAAGAGTGAGAGAAAGAGGGAATGGAAGAATGGCAGCGTGGAAGAGTGAGAGAAAGAGGGAATGGAAGAATGGTAGCGTGGAAGGGTGAGAGAAAGAGGGAATGGAAGAATGGCAGCGTGGAAGAGTGAGAAAAAGAGGGAATGGAAGAATAACACCGTGGATGGGTGAGAGAAAGAGGCAATGGAAGAATGGCAGCGTGGATGGGTGAGAGAAAGAGTGAATGGAAGAATGGCAGCGTGGATGGGTGAGAAAAAGAGTGAATGGAAGAATGGCAGCGTGGAAGGGTGAAAGAAAGAGTGAATGGAAGAATGGCAGCGTGGAATGGTGAAAGAAAGAGTGAATGGAAGAATGGCAGCGTGGATGGGTGAGAGAAAGAGTGAATGGAAGAATGGCAGCGTGGATGGGTGAGGGAAAGAGTGAATGGAAGAATGGCAGCGTGGAAGGGTGAGAGAAAGAAGGTATGGAAGAATAACAGCGTGGAAGGGTGAGAGAAAGAGGGAATGGAAGAATGGCAGCGTGGAAGAGTGAGAGAAAGAGGGAATGGAAGAATGGCAGCGTGGAAGAGTGAGAGAAAGAGGGAATGGAAGAATGGTAGCGTGGAAGAGTGAGAGAAAGAGGGAATGGAAGAATGGCAGCGTGGAAGAGTGAGAGAAAGAGGGAATGGAAGAATGGTAGCGTGGAAGGGTGAGAGAAAGAGGGAATGGAAGAATGGCAGCGTGGAAGAGTGAGAAAAAGAGGGAATGGAAGAATAACAGCGTGGATGGGTGAGAGAAAGAGGCAATGGAAGAATGGCAGCGTGGATGGGTGAGAGAAAGAGTGAATGGAAGAATGGCAGCGTGGATGGGTGAGAGAAAGAGTGAATGGAAGAATGGCAGCGTGGATGGGTGAGGGAAAGAGTGAATGGAAGAATGGCAGCGTGGAAGGGTGAGAGAAAGAGGGTATGGAAGAATAACAGCGCGGAAGAGTGAGAGAAAGAGGGAATGGAAGAATGGCAGCGTGGAAGAGTGAGAGAAAGAGGGAATGGAAGAATGGTAGCGTGGAAGTGTGAGAGAAAGAGGGAATGGAAGAATGGCAGCGTGGATGGGTGAGAGAAAGAGTGAATGGAAGAATGTCAGCGTGGATGGGTGAGAGAAAGAGTGAATGGAAGAATGGCAGCGTGGATGGGTGAGAGAAAGAGTGAATGGAAGAATGGCAGCGTGGATGGGTGAGAAAAAGAGTGAATGGAAGAATGGCAGCGTGGAAGGGTGAAAGAAAGAGTGAATGGAAGAATGGCAGCGTGGAATGGTGAAAGAAAGAGTGAATGGAAGAATGGCAGCGTGGATGGGTGAGAGAAAGAGTGAATGGAAGAATGGCAGCGTGGATGGGTGAGGGAAAGAGTGAATGGAAGAATAACAGCGTGGAAGGGTGAGAGAAAGAGGGAATGGAAGAATGGCAGCGTAGAAGAGTGAGAGAAAGAGGGAATGGAAGAATGGCAGCGTGGAAGAGTGAGAGAAAGAGGGAATGGAAGAATGGTAGCGTGGAAGAGTGAGAGAAAGAGGGAATGGAAGAATGGCAGCGTGGAAGAGTGAGAAAAAGAGGGAATGGAAGAATAACAGCGTGGATGGGTGAGAGAAAGAGGCAATGGAAGAATGGCAGCGTAGATGGGTGAGAGAAAGAGTGAATGGAAGAATGGCAGCGTGGATGGGTGAGAGAAAGAGTGAATGGAAGAATGGCAGCGTGGATGGGTGAGGGAAAGAGTGAATGGAAGAATGGCAGCGTGGAAGGGTGAGAGAAAGAAGGTATGGAAGAATAACAGCGTGGAAAAGTGAGAGAAAGAGGGAATGGAAGAATGGCAGCGTGGAAGAGTGAGAGAAAGAGGGAATGGAAGAATGGCAGCGTGGAAGAGTGAAGAGAAAGAGGGAATGGAAGAATGGTAGCGTGGAAGGGTGAGAGAAAGAGGGAATGGAAGAATAACAGCGTGGATGGGTGAGAGAAAGAGGGAATAGAAGAATGGCAGCGTGGAAGAGTGAGAGAAAGAGGGAATGGAAGAATGGTAGCGTGGAAGAGTGAGAGAAAGAGGGAATGGAAGAATGGCAGCGTGGAAGAGTGAGAGAAAGAGGGAATGGAAGAATGGTAGCGTGGAAGGGTGAGAGAAAGAGGGAATGGAAGAATGGCAGCGTGGAAGAGTGAGAAAAAGAGGGAATGGAAGAATAACAGCGTGGAAGGGTGAGAGAAAGAGGGAATGGAAGAATGGCAGGGTGGAAGAGTGAGAGAAAGAGGGAATGGAAGAATGGCAGCGTGGAAGGGTGAGAGAAAGAGGGAATGGAAGAATGGTAGCGTGGAAGGGTGAGAGAAAGAGGCAATGGAAGAATAACAGCGTGGATGGGTGAGAGAAAGAGGGAATGGAAGAATGGCAGCGTGGAAGAGTGAGAGAAAGAGGGAATGGAAGAATAACAGCGTGGATGGGTGAGAGAAAGAGGGAATGGAAGAATGGCAGCGTGGAAGAGTGAGAGAAAGAGGGAATGGAAGAATAACAGCGTGGAAGGGTGAGAGAAAGAGGGAATGGAAGAATGGCAGCGTGGAAGAGTAAGAGAAAGAGGGAATGGAAGAATGGCAGCGTGGAAGAGTGAGAGAAAGAGGGAATGGAAGAATGGTAGCGTGGAAGGGTGAGAGAAAGAGGGAATGGAAGAATGGCAGCGTGGAAGAGTGAGAGAAAGAGGGAATGGAAGAATAACCACGTGGATGGGTGAGAGAAAGAGGGAATGGAAGAATGGCAGCGTGGAAGAGTGAGAGAAAGAGGCAATGGAAGAATGGCAGCGTGGAAGAGTGAGAGAAAGAGGGAATGGAAGAATAACAGCGTGGAAGGGTGAGAGAAAGAGGGAATGGAAGAATGGCAGCGTGGAAGAGTGAGAGAAAGAGGGAATGGAAGAATGGCAGCGTGGAAGAGTGAGAGAAAGAGGGAATGGAAGAATGGTAGCGTGGAAGGGTGAGAGAAAGAGGGAATGGAAGAATGGCAGCGTGGATGGGTGAGAGAAAGAGGGAATGGAAGAATGGCAGCGTGGATGGGTGAGAGAAAGAGGGAATGGAAGAATAACAGCGTAGATGGGTGAGAGAAAGAGGGAATAGAAGAATGGCAGCGTGGAAGAGTGAGAGAAAGAGGGAATGGAAGAATAACAGCGTGGAAGGGTGAGAGAAAGAGGGAATGGAAGAATGGCAGCGTGGAAGAGTGAGAGAAAGAGGGAATGGAAGAATGGCAGCGTGGAAGGGTGAGAGAAAGAGGGAATGGAAGAATGGCAGCGTGGAAGAGTGAGAGAAAGAGGGAATGGAAGAATGGCAGCGTGGATGGGTGAGAGAAAGAGGGAATGGAAGAATAACAGCGTGGAAGAGTGAGAGAAAGAGGGAATGGAAGAATGGCAGCGTGGATGGGTGAGAGAAAGAGGGAATGGAAGAATAACAGCGTGGAAGAGTGAGAGAAAGAGGGAATGGAAGAATGGCAGCGTGGATGGGTGAGAGAAAGAGGGAATGGAAGAATAACAGCGTGGATGGGTGAGAGAAAGAGGGAATGAAAGAATGGCAGCGTGGAAGAGTGAGAGAAAGAGGGAATGGAAGAATGGCAGCGTGGATGGGTGAGAGAAAGAGGGAATGGAAGAATAACAGCGTGGAAGAGTGAGAGAAAGAGGGAATGGAAGAATGGCAGCGTGGATGGGTGAGAGAAAGAGGGAATGGAAGAATGGCAGCGTGGAAGAGTGAGAGAAAGAGGGAATGGAAGAATGGCAGCGTGGATGGGTGAGAGAAAGAGGGAATGGAAGAATGGCAGCGTGGAAGGGTGAGAGAAAGAGGGAATGGAAGAATGGCAGCGTGGAAGGGTGAGAGAAAGAGGGAATGGAAGAATAACAGCGTGGAAGAGTGAGAAAAAGAGGGAATGGAAGAATGGCAGCGTGGAAGAGTGAGAGAAAGAGGGAATGGAAGAATAACAGCGTGGATGGTTGAGAGAAAGAGGGAATGGAAGAATGGCAGCGTGGAAGAGTGAGAGAAAGAGGGAATGGAAGAATGGCAGCGTGGAAGAGTGAGAGAAAGAGGGAATGGAAGAATGGCAGCGTGGATGGGTGAGAGAAAGAGGGAATGGAAGAATAACAGCGTGGAAGAGTGAGAGAAAGAGGGAATGGAAGAATAAAAGCGTGGAAGAGTGAGAGAAAGAGGGAATGGAAGAATGGCAGTGTGGAAGAGTGAGAGAATGGGGGAATGGAAGATTGGCAGCGTGGATGGGTGAGAGAAAGAGGGAATGGAAGAATGGCAGCGTGGAAGAGTGAGAGAAAGAGGGAATGGAAGAATGGCAGCGTGGAAGAGTGAGAGAAAGAGGGAATGGAAGAATGGCAGCGTGGATGGGTGAGTGAAAGAGGGAATGGAAGAATAAAAGCGTGGAAGAGTGAGAGAAAGAGGGAATGGAAGAATAAAAGCGTGGAAGAGTGAGAGAAAGAGGGAATGGAAGAATGGCAGTGTGGAAGAGTGAGAGAATGGGGGAATGGAAGAATGGCAGCGTGGATGGGTGAGAGAAAGAGGGAATGGAAGAATGGCAGTGTGGAAGAGTGAGAGAATGGGGGAATGGAAGAATTGCAGCGTGGAAGGGTGAGAGAAAGAGGGAATGGAAGAATGGCAGCGTGGAAGAGTGAGAGAAAGTGGGAATGGAAGAATGGAAGCGTGGAAGGGTGAGAGAAAGAGGGAATGGAAGAATAACAGCGTGGATGGGTGAGAGAAAGAGGGAATGGAAGAATGGCAGCGTGGAAGGGTGAGAGAAAGAGGGAATGGAAGAATGGCAGCGTGGAAGAGTGAGAGAAAGAGGGAATGGAAGAATGGCAGCGTGGAAGAGTGAGAGAAAGAGGGAATGGAAGAATGGCAGCGTGGAAGAGTGAGAGAAAGAGGGAATGGAAGAATAACAGCGTGGAAGGGTGAGAGAAAGAGGGAATGGAAGAATGGCAGCGTGGAAGAGTGAGAGAAAGAGGGAATGGAAGAATGGTAGCGTGGAAGGGTGAGAGAAAGAGGGAATGGAAGAATGGCAGCGTGGAAGAGTGAGAGAAAGAGGGAATGGAAGAATAACAGCGTGGAAGAGTGAGAGAAAGAGGGAATGGAAGAATGGCAGCGTGGAAGAGTGAGAGAAAGAGGGAATGGAAGAATGGCAGCGTGGATGGGTGAGAGAAAGAGGGAATGGAAGAATAAAAGCGTGGAAGAGTGAGAGAAAGAGGGAATGGAAGAATAAAAGCTTGGAAGAGTGAGAGAAAGAGGGAATGGAAGAATGGCAGCGTGGATGGGTGAGAGAAAGAGGGAATGGAAGAATAACAGCGTGGAAGAGTGAGAGATAGAGGGAATGGAAGAATGGCAGCGTGGATGGGTGAGAGAAAGAGGGAATGGAAGAATAACAGCGTGGAAGAGTGAGAGAAAGAGGGAATGGAAGAATGGCAGCGTGGATGGGTGAGAGAAAGAGGGAATGGAAGAATAACAGCGTGGAAGAGTGAGAGAAAGAGGGAATGGAAGAATAGCAGCGTGGAAGGGTTAGAGAAAGAGGGAATGGAAGAATGGTAGCGTGGAAGAGTGAGAGAAAGAGGGAATGGAAGAATAACAGCGTGGAAGGGTGAGAGAAAGAGGGAATGGAAGAATGGCAGCGTGGAAGGGTGAGAGAAAGAGGGAATGGAAGAATAGCGTGGATGGGTGAGAGAAAGAGGGAATGGAAGAATGGAAGCGTGCAAGAGTGAGAGAAAGAGGGAATGGAAGAATGGCAGCGTGGAAGGGTGAGAGAAAGAGGGAATGGAAGAATGGCAGCATGGATGGGTGAGAGAAAGAGGGAATGGAAGAATGGTAGCGTGGAAGTGTGAGAGAAAGAGGGAATGGAAGAATGGCAGCGTGGAAGAGTGAGAGAAAGAGGGAATGGAAGAATGGCAGCGTGGAAGAGTGAGAGAAAGAGGGAATGGAAGAATGGCAGCGTGGAGGAGTGAGAGAAAGAGGGAATGGAAGAATGGCAGCGTGGATGGGTGAGAGAAAGAGGGAATGGAAGAATGGCAGCGTGGAAGAGTGAGAGAAAGAGGGAATGGAAGAATGACAGCGTGGAAGGGTGAGAGAAAGAGGGAATGGAAGAATGGCAGCGTGGAAGAGTGAGAGAAAGAGGGTATGGAAGAATGGCAGCGTGGAAGGGTGAGAGAAAGAGGGAATGGAAGAATGGCAGCGTGGAAGAGTGAGAGAAAGAGGGAATGGAAGAATGGCAGCGTGGAAGAGTGAGAGAAAGAGGGAATGGAAGAATGGCAGCGTGGAAGGGTGAGAGAAAGAGGGAATATAAGAGAGGTGGCTAGGTTGGGTGAGAGTAAGAATGAATGGTAGAATTGCCATTGGGAGAGTGAATGGAAAAATGGCTCTGTGGGTGGTTGAAAAAAGTGAGTGGAAGAAAGGTATGGTGGGTGGTGAGAGAAAGAGTGAATGGATGAATGGATGGGTGAGAGAAAGAGGTAATGGAAGAAATATGTGGTGGGTGCGATTGGTAGAATGGTAGTTTGGATGATTGAGAGAAAGTGGGAATGGACGAGTGGCAGCGTGAAAGGGTGACAGAAAGATGGAATGGAAGAATGGCAGCGTGGAATGGTGATGGAAGAGTGAATGGAAGAGTGGCATGGTGGATGACTGAGTGAAAGAACGAATGGATGAATGGCCATTCAGATGGTTGCGAGAAAGAGTAAATGGAAGAGAGGTTGCGTGGAAGGTTAAGAGAAAGAGCAAATTGATGAATGGTGGGATGGTTGAGTGAGAGTAAGAGTGAATGGAAGAATGGGTGAGAGAAAGTGAATGGAAAAATAGATGTGTGGGTGAGAGAAAATGTCAATGGAAGAAAGGTGCGGTAGGAAAATATTGAAAAGAAGAATGGCTGCATGGATGCAAAGAGAAAGAATGAATGGAAGAATAGCTTTGTAGAAGGGTGAGAGAAAGAGGGAATGGAAGTGAAGTTGTGTAGATGGGTGATAGAGCAAATGGGAGAATTGCTGTGTGTATGTGTGAGAGAATGAGTGAATGGAAGAAAGGTGCTGTGGGAGAAAGAGTGAATGGAAGAATATTGGTGTGGGAAGGTGAGAGAATGGTGTCATGGGTAGGTTAGACTAAGAGTGAATGGAAGAAAGGCACTTTGTGTGTGTGTGTGAGCAAAAGAGCAACTGGAAGAATGGTGGTGTGGGTTGGTGAGAGAAAGAGTGAATAGAAAAAAAATATCGTCGGTGGATGAATGATTAGAAGAAAAGCAGAGAATGGCAAAATGGATGGGAGAAATTGGAGTGCTAAAGTAAAAGTGGGAGTGAATAGAAGAAAAAGGATTGGCTGAACAATTTGGTAAAAAGATGAAAATGGTCTGAATTATTCACTGAATTTTAATGACAGTTTCAGATGAAAAGAGTAATACACTAATACGTTGATGCTATCTTGTTAGGTGTTGTCTTCCCTCTAATGAGGCTATTGTGGACTCTTCCACTTACTATAAAGTTAGTAGGAAATGTAGGCCTCGGAGGAACAGTGATAGACCGAACACTGGTCAACCGATACACACTCGCAAGTTGTGTAACCCTCTTCTGTTGTATTTACTGTTCAATACAGTAATTATCTGCAACCTCTTGTTTTGTTATTCCTTAACCAATTACTTGGTCACGATATTAGGGAAGGCTTATTTTCCAATCTGCAGCCTCTTTCACAAAAGACAACACTGTCGTTTATTAGTAACCTGTTGCTATTTCCATGGCAAATATTAAGATCGGTCTCATTCTTTTGATCCACCAGTTCAGATCTTTACAATTAAGACATACTAGGCTCCATCCACAGGGCTGAATCATTCTCATCTCCTTCTTATTCAAAAGAAGAATGCTTTTCACCAAGAACTGTTACTTTATGGAACAGACTCCTGCATAGATGCTTTCCTGAATGATACAATCTTCAAATCAAAGGTCAGTTCTTATATATTGATCTTTATTTTCCAATACTTTCTTCTTTCACTCATATCATACCTCAGTCATCATAGCCATTTTAACAGTCTCTCTAGCATGAGTTAGAACACAGAAGCCTGATATTTAGAGAAATTAAACTACAAGATAAAGGGAAAAAATATCATCATCTACATTGGTTCGCATATGATCAACAAAGTTAAGCAACATTTAGCCTGGTCAGTACCTAGATAGGTAACCACTTGGGAATAACAAGTGCTGTAAGCTTAGATATACAGGTGGTATAATGGCTAACAGTTCAGAATTGTTAATTGGAAAGCCGAGTTCCAATTCCCGTTGGGTTTGTTATATTTACTTATGTGAAAATACTTTTGGAAAAGGTGTGATTCCACCCCTTTCCCCCCAGATATGGGGTAATTAGCAATATTTATATCACTAAACCATTATTATCTCCCCAACAAAAATTGTTACAATCTAAAAGTATTATCTGGTTTTAAATAACTTGCAAAGGGTTGATAATCCATAAAAAAAAAAAAAATACAAATCAATCAATCAACATATCTGTAGAAAAATAGACATTGTTTGCAGGTTTTATGATTCATTCAAGTTTTTACCAGAGATGGGAAAAATAATAATTAGTATAACAGGGATAAAATTTTTGTGCAGCATCAGCCTGCACTTGTTGCTAAAATCGAACTACGACTAAAGCCATGACAAGTAAAGGCCTAGCAATCATATATAGCTTAGGTCACTGACTGGAAGTAAATATGTTAGTCCTAAATTACTACTAACTTATAATTATTGAGAAAATTCTTAGTAAGAGATTTGTTAGTGTTACGTAGTACAGAGAAGAAAGCTAGAATAGAATTGTTATGTAGTAAAGAGAAGAAAGCAAGGATAGAATAACCTTTTCTTAAGGCTTTACTGAACTTAATTCACAGCAGTCAGTAATCAACAAAGGAAAGAATTCAGAATGAAAAGGAAGGAGAACGCAGCTTTTAAAGAGGAAAGGGAACGTGTGAAAAGTCACGTGGACAAGAAAGCTAATGCACAGTAGAACGGATCAGAACATTACTAGCAGAATCGAAGAATTGGGGTTTTATTTTGGCACAGGTCGTACATTCAGAAGTCACACGTCGGACTTCATCAAGCGAATACGGCATATTCTGAGACCTTACAAAATGCCAAAAGCGCTGTACCCCAGGATGTATTAAGGAGTCGTGTATCGATTTAAGTTCCTTCAAGGAAGAAGCAGCAGCACCACATACTCTGGATAAGGTATCCGCAACTGTGTTTTCATTTCCAGGACGGTGTTTTATGTCGTATGAAAAGGGAAGAAGTTCCATTTTCCACCGTATAATTTTATCGTTTTTAATTTTTCCGCGATTAGTAGATTTAAACATAAAAGATACGACTTGTTGATCAGTAATAATAGTAAAATGTTTCCCAGCAAGGAGGTCTCTCCATTTACGAATGCATTCGACTATGGCATATGCTTCTTTTTCGACTATATGAAGTCGTATTTCAGAGGGGTTTAGCGACCGAGAAAAGAATGCTACAGGTCGCTCAGCTTGTAAAAGAGTGCCTCCAATAGCCTTTTCTGAGGCATCGGTTTCAATAGTAAATGGCAATTCATCATCAATAACTTTTACAGATGACTCGGCAATGTCTTTCTTAAGTTTTTCGAAAGAATTTATAACTATAGGAGGCATAGGGAATTGTTTATTTTCGACCAGTGGACGAATTTTGTGTGAATATTTAGGTATCCATTTCGCATAGTAAGCAAACATACCATGACACCTTTTTAACGAATTTGAGTCGGAAGGAGGAGGCATTTGCAAAAGTGGCTTCAAACGCTCAGGATCGGGTTGGATAGTTCCGTTACAAATTTGATATCCAAGTACGTTAATAGAACGAAGTGAAAACTCTGATTTTTCCCGGTTTATTTCGAGGTTGTATGTCGAGGCAGCTTTTAAGAAACATTCCAAATTGACGTCGTGCTCCTCCTGGGTTTTCCCGCAAACAGTTATATCATCTATATACGAAAAGGTTCCAGATAATTTGTTATCAGAAATTAAAGAATTCATAAATCGCTGAAAGGCAGAAACCCCGTTACTAACACCCATGGGTATTCGTTTAAATTGGTACAGACAATTTCCAGCTTGAAAGGCCATATAGGGGCGATCTTCAGGGCAAATTTCAATCTGATAGTACGCTTTGGACAAGTCAATTATACTATAGATACGATACTGGGCTATTTGGTTTACGAGATCTTCAATTCGAGGCAAGGGGTAGGCATCAAGTAAGGTGAACCGATTAATAGTCTGGGAGAAATCGACTACCAATCGTTTCTTTTTATTAGGTGACGAAGTTACAACAATTTGAGCACGCCACGGAGAGTAACTTGTTTCAATTATATCATCCTCAAGCAGTTGTAAATTTCTTTTTCAATGAACCGAGCATCCTCCGCACGGTAATTTCGGGATTTAGTAGCAATAGGTTTGCAATCAGGGGTCAAGTTTTGGAACAACTTAACAGGAGCACAACTGATCTTGGTTAAAGCGCAGATTTTTAGAATATCCTGAGATCCACCAAAAGAAATAGTGATACTCTGGTGTAGTTTTAAGAAGGGCACTCCGAGTATAATATCCATACAGGAATCAGGAAGTACTGTAAACAAAGTCAATTTGTTTATATTCATAACCACTGAAGATAATGTCCTCAGTACAATATTCAGATAGTTTGAGGGAAATGGCAGATGATGCCATGGAAATTACGGAATTCCGTTTAGAAGTAGACAGTTTCATTGTTTTAACAATACGGGCACTGATAAAGTTATCAGAACTACCGGTGTCTATGAGGGCAGTTAATCTCTTTCCTTTTAATTCTAAAGTTTTAGTAACTGGAGGAGACCTATCATCGTCTTTAGCACGGGCTACTATAATAGCTGAGGTAGAACGTGAAGGCGCCGGCATGGTAGAACGGCAAACTTTAGAAAAATGACCGAGTTTTCCACAGTTTCGACATCTCTTATCACGGGCAGGACAATAGCGACGATTATCCTTAAAGTGACGTTTCTCTCCACAGTTGTAGCACTTGCCACGAGCAAGGGCAGCAGACAATTGTACAGAGTCACACTCCGTACGAGAATCAGTTAAGTCAGAAAGCATATTTTTAGTAATAGTAGTGGAAGTGGCCTCCTCGGCAGAATCAGTAAACACATTTTTAGTCCTAGTGGTAGTAGCAGTGGCTGATCCAATCTGAGAAGCGTATGATTCAGCACGAAAGTGAGCCTGTTCTAAGGCTCTAGCACATTGAGTAGCCTCCTTGAGAGTTAGCGTATCATTTTCAAGCAGTCTGGCACGTATTACGGGGGACCGGAGACCACGTATAAATGCATCACGGACAGATTCATCCCTGTAAGTAGTAGCAGTAACATCTTGGAAGCAACAGTCAGCAGCAAGTCGATTCAAGGCCTGAAGGTATTGGTCTACAGACTCATTTTCCTGCTGCAGACATATAGACAACAAATGTCTAGCAAGAATAACACTTGGAGACTTGTCATAAACACTTTTCAGCAATTCAACAGCATGTTCAAATCCAGAACAACCCTCGATAACATCAGCAACGGTAGCACCGATGTTTAAATAAAGGACTTCGAGTTTGTCTGGGTTTAAAGAAGCAATAGTTGATAAGTAATAATTAAAATTACGGTACCATAGTCTCCAGAGCTTGCTTGTCCAGACGAATAATCTTGTCCATGAGGAATTAAGTTCAGTAAATTGTTACGTAGTACAGAGAAGAAAGCTAGAATAGAATTGTTACGTAGTAAAGAGAAGAAAGCAAGAATGAAAAGGAAGGAGAACGCAGCTTTTAAAGAGGAAAGGAAATGTGTGAAAAGTCACGTGGACAAGAAAGCTAGTTTCCTTTTTTTATTCTTTTTTTTTTTTTATGAAAATATAACAGTAATATTTTCTTTTAATCATTTCACTGCAACCAAGGCAATAAATCCACTAGGATGCAAAGGGTTAATGAGTGTTAGAGAATATGAGAAAAAAAAACACTATTATGGAAAGAGAACAATAAAAGAACAAGAATTAAGGAGACAGATAATGATTGACATTACATTTAAATTTTTGAACATCAAACTTGACTGGGAATTGAGAAGTGGAATAGAAGAAACTGTTAGCATAGAACTTATAATTACATCCAGCCATTTCAACTGTAAAATGAGGAGACCTAACTGCCAATCTAGTACTGCATTTAAATTCATTAAGTCTGGCTACCATAGAGGAAAGTTCATCAGAACAATTACAATGAAAGTATTTATAGAAAAGGCAAGAGAAAGCTACATTATGGTGGTAGGAAAGTGACTGAAACTAAGATGCCAGGTTAGGATCCATAACATTGCTGATTCTTTTGATTTTATCAAGACTCTATAAATATATAGTAGGAGCACTAGACCATATATGTTTGCAATATTCAAAGCAAGGATGAATTATAAATATATAAGGTTCTGGCAAGCAAAATTGTCTAGAACGACACAAGGAACCAACTTTCCTAGAAGCAGACCTAGCAATTGATTCAATATAATCATTCCATTTCATATCAGTGGAAAGCGTTAGTCCGAGAAGGTGTAATGCATTACTCTCCTGGAGGTTAGCATCTGCCATGCTGATGTAAGATAAAAAGCATTCTCTCAGATGATTAAAAGAGAGCAGTTTGACTTTAAAGGCATTAATATTAACAAGCCATTCCTTGTCACAGTTAACAGAATGTAGATCTTTTTTTAGATCAGTTGCCAATTTACCTTATTGGACTGCTCAGCTTACTATTAAGACAGGAGTAAATGGTTGTGTCATCAACATAGATATTGAGTTGAGAACTGATGCCATCGGAAAGATCATTGACTGAATCAGTTCAAAAATTCATCCAGAAATACCATAACCTTTCAACTTGTGAAGAAGGCCAATATGCCAAATGCTGTCAAATGCCTTTGAGATATCCAAAGCTTTACAGACTCTTTCCGTAATAACTGTTAACACATCAGCAGTTGATCTAAATATGCAAAAGCCATATTGCTTATCTAAAACAAGACCCTGCGAGGTGAAATGCTTAACCAATTCAGAGTTAATTAGAGCCTCTAATATTTCACCAAAAAAATGTCAAAGACTAATAGGCTGATAGAAAGATCAAATAATTTGACTGAGTTCTTAAAAACAGGAATGACAGATGAGGATTTCCAAAAGCAATAAGCAGCCTAGCACTTACTGTACCGTTTAAAGAGAAAAGGAGACAGTTTGGGGTCAGATTTCTTAAAGACTATTGTAGGGACACCATCAAGTCCACATACTTTAACATAGTTTAGAGATGATACGAGAAACATGGAAGGACTTAGATGCATATAACTGAATAGGGACACAATTCTAAGTGGAAAGTCAAGCAAAGATACTCCAGATGAGTCAAGAGTAAAATTTTAGGAGAATTTCCAAGAAAAAACATTTTGCTTTATAAATAGAGGATGTTAACATAAATTGATTGAATAGAGGAGGGATAGAAGATTTACTCTTATTCAAGACACTATTACGTAGTCACAGTAGTTGATAGGAATCCCATCAATGACTATCAGAACTTTTTCCAATCAATTCCAAGGTGCCAACCAAAACTGGAATTATTGATGTCTTTGTATCACATTTTTGAGATTTCTAATTCAAGATTCTTGTATTTTGATAGTTTTTTTTTTTTAAAGATTTTCGAAGCTACATTACAGTTTACAGGAACTGTCATGTCAATAAGAAAGAACATTCTGCTTTTGTGGTATTATTATTATTATTTTATTGAGCAGAAAGAAGATGAAATGTCAGCCAGAAAGTGATTTCAACTTTTACAAAAGAATTTTCATCAATGAAGTATAAAAACACATGCTTTGATCAAATGAAATAAAAACTATTTACTTCATTAACCATAGGCAAGATCATAAAGTTCACAACCCTGTACCTCAGTTAATTGTGAACTTCATAATACTAGTGCTTTGCCAGGGTTACATAGAGTTTTGAATTTAGTGTTATCTTTCTCATAGAATGGTTGCCAAATGAGGCTAGAGAATCTACCCTGATACTTAGATGTAGGGAAGATGGATTCAATTTCTAGATCTACTGGTAGGAAAGTTGGTTCACTGTGTTGTGCTAGACAATTTTTCTTGCCCAAATCTATCTTACATATTTATAAGTCTACTATTCATCCATATGTTGAATATTGCTGCCACATAGTCTGGTGTTCTACATTTAGAGATCTTTGATAAAATCCAAAGAAGAGTCTGCAATAGCATCTCAGGTTCAGTCAGTTTCTTACTGTCATAATGTAGCTTTCCTGTGCCTTTTCTATAAATATTTTCATGGTAACTGTTTGAATGAACTCTTCACTATCTTACCTAGACTTTATGAATTTAAGTGCAGTACTAGATTGGCAGTAAGGTCTCATTATTTTACAGTGTATTTATGTGTAACTGTAAATTCTTTGGTAACAGTTTCTTTTATCGTACTTCTCACCCATGAAACTGGCTTCTTACTTTCCAGCCAAGTTTGTTCTTTCAATATTTAAATGTAATGTCAATTGTTATCTACTGTCTTCCTCATTCTTGTTCTTTTTTTGTTCTTGCCTCTGAATGGGAGATTGGAAATTTTGAGGAGCATTGAACCACCTCTAAACTACTGTTGTTCTCAAGTGACCTGGGGTGGTAGCACCTGTTAGGGTCCTAGATATGGGCAAATAGTGCCACATTTTATGATCTACAGACTATATATCTAAAAAACATACCTTTAATCTAAAGGTATAAAATTGTATTCAAATATTTGTATTTGAAAGCATAAAATTATGTACAAAATATTTAGATTTCAGTCTTAAATAACCCATAGAGGTTGATATGCCACTAAACAAAATCACTCAACCAACCAACTAATCAAGCTGTTCTTTTATTGTTCTCACTCCTTAATAATATTTCTCCTTTTTTATATGCTTTCACACTCTGTAACTCCCTGTATCTTAGTGGCTTTATTGCCTTGTTCAGGGGGGGGGGAAAGGTATTTGTGCAAAAGTGAATGTAATGTACTTGACCTGAATTTGAATTTCTCATTCTGAGCCACTAACATGTATACCCAACATGAAATAAAATCTATTAAATAAAAAGATTACTGTTAAAAAGCAAAATTAATGGCGTCTAAAAAGTTACGTTGTATCACTCAGTGACCTGAAAAAAGTTTCCCAAGTTGAATACACAAGTATCTACTTTTTAGGATTTTTTCCAAGGTCTACAAAAAAAAAAAAAAAAAAAAAAAAAAAAAAGAAATAGGGAAAAAACCCACCCCACAACCAGCAAAAACAACAAATACTTGGAAGCAAATACTTACTGTGCATTTATTTGGTTTTTCTCCTGAATGGACTCTCATGTGTATCAAGAGTTTATACCTGGCATTGAAGGGTTTCAGACGTCGTAGGCAGCCCTGCCAAAAGCAGGTAAAGTCTTCAGCCTTACGCTGGTCGATGTGCATTTTTTCAATATGTCGTACCAGCTCATCTTGTTCGTCAAAAACAGCGTTACAGTCTATCCACTTACAAACTTGCCTCTTTTCTCCATCTTCAAATGGCTCAGTTTTGACTGAGGCTGGTGACTGGAGGCATGGTGCCACATATGGAAGTCCGGACTGTTGCTTTCTTTTCTGCTCTTGGAGAGCTTGTGCATAAGAAGGAGGTGGACGTATGTGAAGGCCAGTGTTAGTACTTGGATTGGCTTGAGTTGCAATAATAGAGCCTGGTGCACTGCTGACCAAAGGATTGCTGCTAGAGATATTGTTGGCATTTGTGACCGTGTTGTTGTTGTTCGTATTATTCACATTGATGTTACTCGTACTGATGTGGTTCGGGTTACTGTTGTTGTTGTTGACTGTTGTGGTGGAGG
Source organism: Acanthosepion lycidas (assembly GCA_963932145.1). Classification (NCBI taxonomy): domain Eukaryota; kingdom Metazoa; phylum Mollusca; class Cephalopoda; order Sepiida; family Sepiidae; genus Acanthosepion; species Acanthosepion lycidas. Next base: position 131,615,100 of record OZ010580.1, on the reverse strand, counting down.
AAACTGTAGCACTGCTGTCAGGAAATGCTAGGGCTGACTGTTCAGACTCCAAGAAAGCTATATGCTGGCTGTTGCACATCTGTTCCACGAATGGGATTTGGTCATAAGGGATAACCAACTGGTTTTTCATGAAGGGGTCCTTGCTGTCGTTTGAGGGTAAAAGGTAACTCTCCAGGTTGTTTGGCCCTGTGTGGAAATCAATTTCCCTTTTCATATTCGAGATTGTCCCCTGTGACATGTAATTGAAGTTTCGGCTACCCGAAGAGCCAGATCCTGAATTAGGTGTGCCACAGCTCCGAGCTGATAAGTGTCCAATATATTGTGGGGAGAAACTTGCAGAAGAGATCCTTGAACTACTGAGTGAGCTGGGAGATACTCTAATCAGAGTAGTCAGCTCAACTCCATCAATGCATAACGGAGACGTTGTTTTGCCAGATAGACGGGAACTCATGTTGGCTGAATGGCGAGGACTATTGCTAAACGAGAAAGGTGTGGGCGGATTTTCTGGCAGGCAATATGGAGATAGCGACTTTGAAGTGTCAAAGGTCAAAGGATGGTTGTCATTGCCAGATAAAAAGTTGGTATCTGATAGATCATGGCCACGTAAAGAATTGGGTAACAATTTTTTATTACCATCAATTCGGCATGGGGAAGGCTCAAGAAATGAAGCTTTTTCATTTAGATTGTTATTGGAAACAATACTGTGCATGGATGGACCATTTAATTGGTCTACTGATCCAAAACACATAGTGGAGTGAGAGGGAAGATTTTCTCTTGGACTAGAGCGAATGCTTGAGATTTCACTCGGTGTTGGTGTGTGGGTTTGTAGAATACCGTTTCCAGGAAGGTATTGGCAGGAGTTTGCATTGTTAGGGGCTTTATTCAGGGGTTCCAAGCGGACGGTATTAAATCCAGAGCTTTGATTACTTTGCCTAACATTTAATCCAATACACTGAGGTCCATAAGGTCCTTGGTTTCCATCTGAAGAAAAAAACAAAATAGGTTTTAAAATCAATGTTTGCTTGTATTAGGCAGCATCATAAGTAATTTCCGTTTTGGGAACAAATTATAATGCCAAATGTATCATCTCAATGATTAATCATATGTGACTATTATGAATAAATTTGGAGTAGACTAATATTCTTTAGTTTTTCCATGGCAGTGGAAGCATACACAGTGGATTAAAGAATAAATTTCTTAACCCCACTAATGAAGGGATTAAAAGTGAATTTGAACTTTTTTGCTTTTATTATATTTTCTCTTTTGTTGTTAACATTTTTCTTATCTTCTTGTTGTATTGTTCTATTTTTACATTTCCTGTTCTATTGAGTCAAATAATTTCCGTTTTTGGGAAACTGTTGTAATGGTGAATGAATCATCTTAACTGCTAATCATAAATGGTAGTTAAGAATAAATTTGGAGCATACTAACATATATTACTTTTAGCAAGACAATGGCAGCATACACAGTGGATTAGCGAACAACTTTCTTTCAGGGATTGATTTTTGACTATATATATATATATATATATATATATATATATATATATATATAGATATATATATAAATATAGTGGCTTGACGATTGCATATAGCATGAAACAGACTGTCGCCTCTAAGTGTTGACTTCTATGTTCACTTTTATATTTACACATGCTCTATCTCTGATATTGAGCACTTTATCCCATAAATATAGCACACCTTAAGACTATATTTCTTCATATATATATATATATATATATATATATATATATATATATATTATGAATAGGATCCACTTCGAAATTGATAAAAATCAATATTTTATTTTATTCTGATATTTCTTGCGCATAAGGAATGTCTAATCCACAATAATTATTCCATGACATTTTTTTTCCATATTTTACATGAGTGGACCAATCTTTTTAAGTAGTTCCAATAACTAAACACAGTATTTAATACTATTGAGTCCTGTTCATTTTTTTTTTGCTTAATACAGTGTCTGTTGTTATCTTTTCTAGGTTTTAGAGCCTTCTGCACTCTCAATAACTGCTCTACTAATTTAAATCTATTCCAGCTTAGGAAGTGTCCAGAATATTTCTCTCTAGATACTACCAATTTATTCATCATGTTTATTAGATTTCTCTCTTTTTTCCTAACACTTTTATCATTCTAATTAGGTGTTTTATTTTTCATTCTAATTAGGTGTTTTATTTATCATTCTAATTAGGTGTTTTATTTTTCATTCTAATTAGGTGTTTTATTTTTCATTTGTTCTTTCATTTCCTGTTTTATTAGGTTAAGCTAGAAGTAATTTCCATCTTGGGGTGGTTGATTTGACTGCATATACGAATGACTGATAAACTTTTCCCCACTCCTCTTTTATAGGCAGAAGTCCACAAATGCTTAGTCAATAAAATAGGTCTGTTTACAATTTGACTTAACTGAGTCCATATTGCTTTTCTGACTTTGCTTTTGTGCATAGATGCCAATTCGTAGTTTATAAACTTTGCTTTCTTACCTGTAAATTTGCTTTGCGTATATTGTTTGTTTGCTTGCTTGCTTGCTTGATACCATTTCATTTTTGACCTTTTTGCTTTTTATTGTAAACTTTGTTAATTCTGTTTATTGGAGATTTCTGTTACTTTACATTTGACAATGGCTACTAAGTCATCATGGGGAACCAATTGTTATGAAAAATGTAATATCATAAGTACTAGTCGGTCATGGTAGTTAAGAATGCATTTACTGCATACAAACATCACAAAAATCACTTGTAATAATTGTCACAAGGGATGCATAGGCAAAAGTAATCATACACATATATATATATATATTACAATGAATCATTCATACAAAAAGTAAATTAGTAAAGTTAATGAGATAAAATGGCGAATTCACTTCGCTAACTAAATTTTAAAAATGCATTAACCCACTAACCACTCAATGAATGTTATGATCATTGTTTTTTAAAATTATAAACTGTATTAGGTTTTCCTTAAATATGCAAGTACTTTCGACAGATTCTCTGGTCATCATCAGGCATGGAAACTATTTTCTTTTTTGGTAAAATTCAGGTAGCATCCAAGACAAAAAATATAATCCAAATGGAAATATATTTCTTAGAAGTGTGTTATTGATAACAGATACAAACTTGTGGAGCATGTAGTCGCAACGCTAAGGTTAATTTTTTGAAAATTTAAGTGAATTTGCCATTTTATATCATTAACTTTACTAATTTACTTTTTGTATTAATGATTCATTGTAATATAAATTAAACTGCACCACATAATTGATATATATATATATATATATAGATATGAGTTTAAGATCAAATGTAGATCCAACATTGATAGGAATCCAACAAGATGATAAAATGAAATAAAGAACAAGCAGGAAACGTATCTCAATCTAACATGTTTCACTTTTATTTAAGCTTCGTCAGAAATTGAGATAGAAGTGAAAAAAGCAGACACAGAGTACTGGTATGTTAAGATTTTTACTTAGTTCTTATTGGTCAGCTACATGTCATGTGTATAAACGCAATAAATAATATATAAATATGTGTGAGGAACATTTTGGATGTTAAAATGTGTAAGAGTGTATCTAGGTGTATATTGGATGGTAATGTTAATTCATATAAGTGTGTGTGTGTGTGTGTGTGTGTGAGGAATGTCTATAGATGTCACCTTCGTTCATGTTGGTGAAAATGTAGTGTGATATTGCAATAATATTTGTATTTGGTTGGATTTTTTTTAATATTCTTGTGTATATCTGATGCCATCATCACCTGTGTGTGGGTTAGTGAGATGCATCAAGATATTGTAATAAAATAAGTAAAAGTTTATTGTACAAAACCAGTACAATAAGAATAATGGTAACAGTTATGCACATGGTCATTGTAAGTCAATCCAGTAGTGAGTGCTACTATTGGAAGGTTGGTAGTTCTTGCATAAGTCTGAGTCATACTCAAAAGATCCCAGCTAGTCTCTGTAGTCCATTGACTTACAGTTACTTATAGGTAGTTACTACCTATAGTGTAGTCACTCATGGGGGTGACAGGTTATTCTATTATCATAAATATAAGTTAGATTCATGAATAATGGATCTGTAGAAAGATGGTGATGTGATGTAATTTTTCAAGTGAGTGTTTATAATTGGTAGTAATGCTATGAATATATTTTCAATAGAAAAAATTCATCCAAATACAAAATTATTGTAACATCTTGCTACATTTTCACTAACATAAATGAGGGTGATATCTATAGACATTCCTCAAACTTATACAAGAATTAACATTTCCAGCCTACATACACAGAAACATACAAGCATTTCTTTATATCCACACACTGTCACACATTTTAACATCCAAAATGTTCCTCACATATATTTATATATTATTTATTGCATTTATACATATGACATGTATCTGACCAATAAGAACTAAGCAAAAATCTTCCAATACCAGTACACTGTGTCTCTTTGCTTTTTTCATTTCTATCTTGATCTCTGACAAAATTTTAATAAAAGTGAAACATGTTAGATTGAGATACATTGAAATACTGTATCAAATTCACTATTTTTTATCTATAATGTTGAATGTGTTAAAATTATTCAACTTTGTAACAAGAAAAATCTCAAGTTGATGTTAAATATTGCTGCAAAACATTGTTTAAGATGGAATGAACTATTATGACATATCTCTAATTTGTATTTAGATATATTGTATTTATTTTCAATTTTTCTAGTTGAATCAGTCACCTATATTGCATATGATCCATTATTGTACATAGTTACATTACAATAAAATTTGTATTTTATATGAATACTCCCTTATGAAAATTGAGAACGTGTATGATGTAGAGGGAGGTGTGCATATGGATTCAAGGGAAGGCATGAGACCCTACACCATCCCTGTTATAAAGTGTCTCAATCTATTTGTACATTGTTAACAATATATGATGTTGTCCTTTTCTAGTTTTTTTTTTATTCTTGAAGTTTTTTAAAATGTTTAAATCCCTTTCTTAATTTAAAAAATATTAATTTCAAAATCGTTGTTTTTCTGCAGTCCATTTAATATAAACTTGAAGAACTGTTATTAGCATTACTCTTTGTTGACTTTTAGAAACATTTGAATAAAGTGTATAATTTTAATATATGATGAAAAAAAGAAGGAATTTGGTCAGATTTCTTTTGGTAAATTCCATGCAAGCCTTACATTATCATTTCAAGAAGACCAGTGTTCCCTAGCAGAGACAATTTTCCCCCAAAATATTTTGTTGGTTTCAATCTTAGGAATGACTAAAAACAACTTCTCCAAATTTATAAACAAATCTTATAAATGCATGCTGAGATTTCTTCCTAATGTAGCAATACAATTTCTTATACATCCTTAGATGATGAATAGATAGACTTTTTCTTTTTAAGTCAGTTTAATGACCAAGGTTTTTCAGGAATCTTGTCCCCAGCCCATCTTTGAGTAAATTTAATGAACAGGATTTTTCAGGAATCTTGTCCCCAACACACCTTTGAATCATCAAAAAAAGTTTTGTTAGTGTTTTTAGATAGCCATAAAAGTAAGGTACTTTGAAAGACTGACCACCCAAAATCTGTCTGGTTGGTCCCTCTTTCTGGTTGGTGGGACATGAGTAGATGGAAAGGGGTTGTGAGTTCTCCAGCTAGTATCCATATAATGAGTGGTCAATGAAAGGGACCAGGGGTTAATGAAACATTCAGGCAGTGAGTGTGTAGGGGTCTGTTTTCTGTGGCCGGAAGTATTAATATTATTTTGCCCTGTTCTTTTTCTTCCTTTTCTTATTGTTTATTGGAAACCTTGTCAATTCCATTTGTTTGGCATTTTTGCGAATTAATCCACACTTGTCTTGCTGTATTTTTGTGTATTTTTTTTTATCATCATGTTTTTCTCTTAAAAATGCTGGTGCTTTTATTTGATAGCCTGATTTTTTTCTTCCTAGAGAAGCACACAAAACTGTGAGGAACAAGAACCTTGTGTATGATGTTATCTGGAGAAATTAGCATCTGGCAGAGTGGTCTCTGCATTTCTTCCACATTTAAGAATCAATAGTGAAAAGAATAATTCTAATAGCAGTATTAGTATTCATCACATGAAGCAACCATTTTGGTCATCACAAAGTTTGATTTTTTTTTTACCCCCTGTTCACTCATTGAGGTCAATTCACATTGAAAATGTTTTTTTTTCTGCAGTTGATGCAAAATTTAAGTTAAAAAGAATTCTATGCTTTCTGTAGAAATATATTTTATTTTGGTGAATTTCTTCATTTTAGCTATTTTTCTCTTGACAATATAAATTTGTTCACCATTCCTAGCATTGTGGAAGGTCGTGAAAATTTGGCCTTGTAAAAAATATTCAACTCATTCACAATAAAAAGAAAAAAAAGAAAGCAGATGAAGTGTAAGTACAAATTTTATATATTCTGGAAACACATGAGGAGATTTAACAATTTTATTTCTCTTTTAGTTAAGTTTCTTCTTTTAAAGAACAAGAAGAAATAGACTAAACATTGGAAAATTTCTTAATGACTCCTCTTACTACTTCATCTCAGACTTTTACTCAGACTGACTACATGATATGTTATCTTTTATTTATACCTGGTGTGTGGACATAGTATTGTATTATGGTATAGTATTGTGGACATTGTTTAATATTAGGTTGGTGCAAATATATTGTCGTTTTCTCACATATGTTACTATGTGAGAAAACAACATTATTTTTGCACCAACCTAAAGAATATATGCAAATATTTAAAAGAAAAATGCTTGGCTCTTTTCTACAGTGTGTTATTTGAAGAGCATAAAATTTCTAATAACTTCTATATGCTGTATACTTTCAGAATGTCGTTGATCCTGGTTCTTTGCAACTTCTTTCACTTGTAGCTCTTAGCAATGCTATTTTTCCTAACTGCTGTTCTACCAACAATTTACACAAGCTTGTTAGTTAGGTTATTCACTGCTTTCCTCTTGCCTTCAGCATGCCCTGTGAGTATCAAATTTTTGATGCTCTTTTTCCTCATTATGCACCCCAGAAATTTCAATTGTTGCTTTTTGATTTTAAGTATGTCTTTTTTTGCTTCTATTTTTTCTAAAACTTTCTCATTCACATGTTCAGTCCACATATCCTCAGCATCCTTCTGTAGGACTACAATTCTGTTTCTTCAAGTCTTTTCTGCATCTGTAAGGAGATTGTCCAGCATTTGCTGCCATATAGGAGGATTGATATTACATAGAAGTTCATCACTCTTTTCTTTGTTTCTAACAAAATCTTCTGGTTTTTTAATACTTTTGGAAGGCCTCTTTCACTATTCCAATGTGCCTTTGGATTTTGGTGTTGCAATAACTGTCTTCTGTTAAAACACTTGTAACTTTGTTGATTAATAATTTGAAAGATTTGAATTTGAATGGATTAAATCTTTTTAAGTTGTTATCTATTCATTAAGGACATTGTATATTAAAAACTGTTTATTTTTATATTAGTAATTTATTTCAATGACATACAAACTTAATAGGTAAGTAATAGTAAGCATGAGTAATGATAAAAATCAAATGTTAGTTTTTATCCATATAGTATCAATATCTATCAGTCTATTTCTGTGACATTCAAACTTAACAGGCAAATGATAGTATGAATAATGATAACAATCAAATTTTAGCTTTACCTATATAGTATCAATTTCTATCTATTAAGTGTTAGTAACTATGAACAATGACCAAATTTTAGTTCTTATATACATAGTTTCTATATCTATCTATTTGTCTCTTTCCATGGCATTCACACTTAATAGGTAAATGATAGTAACTATGAATAATGATAAAGATCAAATTTGACTGTAGTTTTTTTTATTCATTCACCTCCAATATCACGCACTCATGAAAACACTAACAATAACTTTTATCTTGGTTCTACTTCAACACACAGGCGTACATCAATTTCACTAATGAACCCCTACTAAATAGCTGATAAATCAATGTGTAACCAAATGAATATACAATGTTGATGGCGGTGACAGTCTGTGCAATGACTCACTTCCTTTTAAACAAAGCATATGCAATTAAAAACCAATTGAACAAGTAGTGACTTCACAGCAATAATTTACAACCAGTCATTTTATTGTGAGTTACTGAATCAGGAGGCATTTATCATGTTCATAGCTCAAGATTTATGGTTCCAACAGTAAAACATAATCCCTGGACACAGCTGCAGCCCGATTACATTATCTGAGAGGCTTAGTCGGAGACGTAGATAAAACACTGTGGGCTTACTTTTGAGTAGAGTACCCCATTGCAATCCGTGGACTCTAGCATTTCTTAAGAGTAACCTGTATCTTTTATAAGTAATTTTGTTATGAACATAGATAAACACAAATATGAAAACTTTGGTATCAAAAGAACCTTTTTGAAAGCATTAGTCTGCATTTAATAAAGTTGTTAAACATTGAAGTATATTCAACAGCGTTTTATGATCAAAGTGAGTCATATTTCGTAACATTTATTTACATTGTTTAGACTGTTGTTCTCATTTATATTGCCATATTCACAATGTTTCGGCTGTTGTATGCTCCAGCCTTCTTCAGGTTGTATACATTGGAATTTCAAAATGAGTCCTTTATTTAGTCCAAATTACTTAAAATTACTGAATTAGACATATTTCCAGCAATTTCTGGTATTATCTTGTAGATACAACCAGTAAAGCATTCATTACACTGAATTCTTCCTCCCCATCTTAGTTATGTTGTCAAAATTGGTTTCTTCCTTCAGGATGTGAACAATCATGGCTATCCACAGCTTCCTATCCTTTGTAGTTTTTAATAAGGTTTGTTTTTTCATCATCCCTCCTGTTCTGCCATCCATTTAAACAAGCCCATTAGGTAGGTTACTCACTGTTTCCCTCTGTCCCTTTTGTTTTCAGTATGTGCTGTGAGGATTAGATTTTCCAAACCTTCTTTCCTCATTATGTGTAGATTGATGATTTGAAATAGAAAAGCTTGTTCTTTGTTTTACTTTCCTTGCACCCTCCATTCAATATCTTGTTGAAAGTGAAGGCTATTAACGACAGAACAGCAAGTTGCATTGTATTTTTCTACTAATACAATTATGGTAGGAGATGGGTGATCACGGCTCACCACAACTTCCCTTTTTTTTAGCTCTAAGCAATATTTGTTGCCTGACTATACCTCCCACTGCCTGTTCTGTTCTTGTGAGGTAGGTTATTTACTGTTTTCCTTTTTCTTTCACACTTTTCTCATTGTGTGTCCCAGAAATTTAAACTGTTTCTTTGTTTCCATTTTGTTTAAAACTTCCTCATTGCTCACATGCTCCATACATGGTATTCTGAGTGTTCTTCTGTAGAATGACATTTCTGTTGTCTCGATTCTCTTTTTCATCTGTGAGGAAATTGTCTACCACTCACTGCTATATAGGATGATTGATATTACATTTCAGCACTCTTCTTTGTTTCTAACAAAATTTTCCTGATTCTGAATACTTTGTTTAGCTTTTGGAAGGCATTTTTGGTGTGTGACTAACAAACTTGCTTATTATGATATCTTTTATTACTTTGCAAAAAGAAACAAAAAACAATGATTTGACAAGTTCATTCTTTGATCTTCTGAAGAAGACCAAATAATGACCACTCTACTCTCACATCTGGAATAGAAGGGCATATTTGATTTTTTCAACCTACCCACTGTTATTCCAGATATCCCATAATTTTTATTTTCACTTTTTTTTCAACTTGTCTGTTTATTCCAACCTGTTCATTTATTCAAACTTCTACTCACTTAGTTTTTTGGCTGTTCTGAAAGCAAATTAATTTTAAATGAATTTTTCAATTTACACTTTTATTCTAACATATCCTTATATTCTGTACTTTGTATTCCTTTTTGTTAGTTCATTTACTGTATTTTATTGTGAGTTCTAGTAGAGTGGCCTGAATTATGTCCCCTTGATTTCATAGGATAATTCTCTCTGAAGGAGAATGAACTGGCTAAAGCATAAAGAAGTAATTAAGGTGAGTCCCCAAAATCCATAAACCTGCTTTCTATTAATCATCTGCGAGAACCCTTTATGCCTTCTGTCAGCATGACTGATGCTAACCTCCAGAAGAGTGACTCATTGCAACTTCTCGGACTAACATTTTCTGCCAACAGGAAGTAGAAAGATTATATTCAATCAATTGCTAGGTCTGCTGCTAAGAAAGTTGGTTCATGTTTCTCTTCAGAATCTATCCTACATATTTCTAAGTCTACCATTTGTCTTTGTTTTGAATACTGCTGTCACATCAATGCAGCTGGTGCTAACCTCCAAGAGAGTGCCTTGTTGTGCATTCTTGGGCTTACATTCTCAACTGACATGAAATGGAAAGATTATATTGAATCAATTGCTATGTCTGCTGCAAAGAAAGTTAGTTCACTGTGTTGTGCTAGACAATTTTTTTTCTGCAGAATCTATCTTACATATAAATCTACCATTTTGTCCATGCTTTGAATATTTCTGCCACATCTGGTCTCTTGGCCCTGCTATATATTTAAAGATTCTTGATAAAATCCAAAGAAGAATCTGCAATTTTATTGGTCCTGACCTGGCATCCCAGTTTCAGTTACTTTCCACCTCCATAATGTTGCTTCCCTGTGCCTTTGCTGTTATTGCTTTCATGGTAATTTTTCTGATGAACTTGCTCTATGGTACTTAGACTTTATAAATTTAAGCATGGTACTAGATTGGCAACAAAATCTCATCATTTTACAGTTGAAGTGGCTAGATGTAACTAAGTTCTATGCTAACAGTTTCTTTTCTCACACTTTTTGCCTGTGGAACTTTCTTCTAGTTTCTTGCTTTCCATCCAATTTTGATCTTCAAAAATTTAAATGCAATGTTCATCATTATCTGCTGTCTTCTTGATTTCTCTTCTTTTACTGTTCTAACTCTTTAATAATTCTTAATTTAATTTTTCTTATTCTTTCATGCTCAGCTATCCCCCTTGTGTTTTAGTGGGTTTATTATCTTGTTTGGAGTGAAATGATTTAAAAAAAAAAAAAATCTGTACATCTTTAAATTTTCAGCCATTTTGAATATCTCAAGAATTGATAATGCAGCCTTAATGTAACTTGACAACCAATTAGTGGAGACATTACTGTACATCTGCAAACACTCTCTCATGGAGTTACTCAGCAGTGAGATGCCACTGAGTGAGCTTATAGACTGTATGATGGTTGTGCTCATCATTTTACTCAAAGCAAACATTGCATCACTCAGACATGTCTGCCATCCCCCCTAAAATTCAAACTTACAAGCTTTAAAAAAAGTTCAAAGGCTAGCAGCTGGGCTCCACATGAAATTATGGAAATGAATGTTGATAAATGACTTTTCATTCTTGTTCTAAGCAGTAGGACATACTGAAGTCAAGTGAAGCAGGGGAAACAGTGAGTAAGCTGCTTAACAAGTTTTTGTAAATGAAACACAGAATAGGGATAGATTGATTGATTCGTTTTTTACAGCTTATCAACCTTTTGCAGGTTATTTATTTAAAGCCAGAAAATATTTTTATATTGTAAGTTTTTTTGAGATAATAATGGTTTTTAGTGATACAAGTCTTACTAATTAACCCATAGCTGGGGGGAGAAGAGTTGAATTCATACCTTTCCTAAGGGTATTTGTGTGTAAGTGAATATAACAAACACAGTGAGAATTTGAACTCGGCTCCCTGATTAACAATGACACCACTTGCACATCCAAGCTTACAGCACCTGGTATTCCCAAGTGCCCACCCCCCATCTAGGTACTGCACAAGCTCAATGTTCCTTAACTTTGTTAATCATATGGGAATTGGTGTTTCAACAAGATGTGGCCATAAATCCAATAGGGAGAGAGAGGGATAGTAAGAAGACAAACATTGGGAAGAGCTACAAAGGATAGGAAGTTATGGAGAGCCATGATCACTCACATTCTGAATAAAAGAAGAGTTCTGAGTAATTTCTTAAGTTTATGATATAAAATTCAGAAGGAAAATATTTTGGTCACACTGTATTTATTACTCCACATAGGCTGATCAGCATGCAATTGTTTGCAGAGATGTCTGTTTAAGATGTCATTTAGGAACAAAGCACACTGTATTAATCTGGTTGAAATATTACCACCAATTGTAAGTATCTATTATCTTATTATGCTTTCAACTCAAGGTGACAGAGATGTGGCTCTACAGAAGGATGCTAAGGATATCATGGATGTGTGAACAATGGTAAGATCTTAGAGAGGTTTCAAACAAGGAGGAAGCTTATACTTAATATCAAGAAGAGGCAGCTGAAGTTTCTGGGACACATAATCAGGAAGTGGGGCCTGGAGAATCTGATGCTCACGGGTCGAATAGAGAGAAAGAGAGAGACAAGGGAAAAAAAACAATGTGTGACATACTTGGCAGACTTAAGCAAGTGGATGACAGAATGTGGTCTGGGGGAGGAAGCAGAGGGAAGGAACTTGTTGAGAGCTGCAAGGGATAGAGGGAGGAGGTGGAGAACCATGATCACCTACGTCCTGAAAAGACATGGCACATAAAAAGAAGAAAGAAAGATGCTTCCTCCTGTTTAAAGCAATCAGTAAGCCCTGAGCCTGTAAGGGCACTGCCACTTTGGATGAGAAAAGCTTTTTCTTATCAGCTCCAAGTGTCCACATTCTATGATTAAGTACATTATCAATTAGTGAAGCACTGTTTTACAGCTTAATTAATATTGGTTAATTAGTACTTGTAGAGATAGTTAAGTATAGCTTCAAGTGAATAGATTCTGTAGGTTCTAGAGACGACAATCCTGTAGCAAAAAAGGTACAACGGTTTAGAGTACCTGTTGTTCCTGATCTTCTTTTCAATCACAATTGGTGAGAGTAACCTGAGACTCTACACACAAACCATGACCCCTTGACTCCCCAGCCTTTGTTGCCTGTCAGATGTTCATTCACTTGTGCTCATTTTATCAAGTGGCTGAGGCTTAGAAATTTACATAAGCCACAAATTTGTCTTGCAAAATCTCTGAGCTCTAGTTGTTCTTAAATTATAGTTTTTGAATCAGCCATATTTTCTTTCATGTATTTTGCATATGAGACATGTACAAGCATATTTTGTTCCACGAGGTAAACCATTTTCCCTTCTACAGATCTGTCATCAGATCTTACAAACTGTCACTACAGAGTTGCAAACAAATAACAAAAATCACATCACTTGAATAATTCTAACAGGATTAATGACTAAAATGGATAGCAAAATAACTTGAAAGAAAAAAATCAAGATGTTGACTTTCTGCATGACTAAAAACAAAAGGTTTGGAAAGAAAATCCCATCAATACAGGAAAAAAGTTAGTGAAGTTGAGAAATCTAACTTCCTGAAAAAATATTTTAAGAGAAAGATTTTAGAAATTTCAATAGAAAGCAATCCTAACAAGTTGGCCAATAAATGCCACATGTTTCCTGTATAGGAACAGATAATCTCACTATTACTCTGAAGTCTTAGTACTGGGAATCTGAATGATGAAGGAAAGTTTTCTTGTTGACAAGGAGCTGCCCATCTCTAGTATGTGGCTGACAGTTTGTGATATAGATAATGGCATCAAGTACACGATGAAGATTTATCTGAAGGGTTTATATGGCAGTGAATGTTGGACAATCTCCCCATGGATGAGAAGAAAACTAGAAAAACTAGCAGAAATGTTCTACAGAAAGATACTGAAAATTCCATGGACAAAGTGAGTAAGCAACAATGAAGTCTTAAAGAAAATGGTAACAGAAAGAAGGCTTACACTCAGAATCAGGAAAACATAACTGAAATTCCTTGGAAACCTGATGAGGAAAAAGGGCTTGGAAAACTTAACCTTCACAGGGCATATTGAGGGCAAGAGAGATAGGGGAAAGCAGTGAGAAAATTACCTTATGAACTTGTGTGAATGGATGGAAGAACTGGGAGTGAGTAGCCCTAATAAATAGAAAAAAACTGCTAAGAGCTACAAGGGATAGGAAGTTGTGGAGAGAGTTGTATATGCCTCAAAGAGAAGCAACACATAGAAGAATGTCTAAGGACAACAATGCCATGAAATCAAGATGATATGGTTATGATTTTATTAATTTATTTATGGGGAAATATATATGACAGTTTTGAAAAGTTTTGGACTTGTCATGTTTTGCCGATGATTTGCACTGTAAGAAAAAGGATCCTATTTCACAAAACTAAATTCTAGATTTCTATAATGATACAGTTGAAATAAAAATCAAATTTTGTCTTGCTTCTGTAGATTTTGTTTGAGATAAAATAATCTTTTTTAATCATACTGTCAAGGTAAAACTTTTTCCAAATTATCTTCTGTATTTCATATTTGTGTGATTATCATTCAACCTTATATATATATATATATATATATATATATATATATATATATATATATACTGCTATAAACCTTTTTTTCACTGACTTGAAGTGGATCGACTACACTGAATCCAAAGCTACTGCAAGGAAAATTGTGTCACCATGTTGTGTCACAAAATTTTTCTTGTCTGAATCTATCTTGCACGTTTACAAATCTACCATTTGTTTGTGCATTGAATACTATTACCATATCTGGTCTGGTGTTTCTGCTGTACATTTTGAGACTCTTGACAAAATCCAAAGAAGGATCTGTAATGTAATTGATCCTAACCAGTCACTTTTACCAACATGGCATGTCTTCCCACTGTCTTTTCTACAAAAATTTTCATGGCAACTGCTCTAACATGCTTCTTTCCTTGGTGCTCTGACTACATGAATTTAATTTATTGGCATCTAGATCCCACCCTTTTATTGTTGAAATAGCTAAATGCAACCCCCACTAAATTTAAATGTTTAATAACATCTTCTGTCTTCTTGTGGATCAATCCTTTCCTAAATCCTCCTATATTCCCAGTTTTCCCTTTGATTCCCTGTAACACCCTGCCATACTAGTAGCATTCCTGCCTTTCTCGGGGTGAAATGATTAAAAAAAAAACATTACATTCAGTTTGTACATGTTTTTGAAAAATCATCCCTCTTTTTTTTTTTAAATAGTGAAATTAATGTTTACTGAAAAGAAAATGTACCTCACAAAAATGGTTTTCATATTAATAATGGAATACAGTTTAGACTCTTATTGAGAGGCACATTTTCTTCAGTAAATTCATCATGTGGTGTACACAGTCAGCTAATCTTAATTCCTTTCGTATTCCATTTGGAAAGAGGAAGTTCCAGTCAGGCAACTTTTTCCCCAGTTTTGTTACACAGGATCAGACTCAAAACTTTCCCAATTGCTACAGTGTTAACCTCTTCAAGTCCAGGTTCAACTGTTATCTATCCTACATATCCTCATAATATACACCTGTTACTCTTTGTATTCCTGTACAATAACCTCATTTGTTAGCCCTCTACTTTGATAGACACTTGGGCCTTTTATTATATGAACAACAGTATAAAAAATATTTGTATTCCATTTCCAACTTGAAAGTATAAAGCTTCAAGTCATGTCAGTGTCAGTGATAAATTTGGAAAAAGATAAAATAGTTTTAAATACAGATAATAATTGATTCACATTTTATATGTACACATTCTTACTAAGTGTTCATCTGAATTAAATTGAAATATTGGATCTTTTTTTTTTTTTTTTTTTTTTTTTTTTTAATCGTAATCACCCCAAGCAAGGAAGTAAAGCCACTAAAACACAAGGGATTACAGAGTGTGGAAGAACTAGGAACAGAAACATTAATAATGAGCCGAACGAGAAAAGAGCAATCAAGAATACAATATATAGCGATTGACATTGGATTTAAATTTTTGCAGATTAAAGTTGGCTGGAAAGAATGGAGCCAGAAGGGAGTTCCACAAGTGAGAAGTGCAAGAAAAGAAAAACTGTTAGCATAGAACTGACAGCTACATCTAGTTCAACTGCAAACTGATGAGATCTCAACACCAGTCTAGTACTGTGTTTAAATTCATAAAGTCTAGGTACCATAGTGAAGAGCTCATCTGAACAATTAACAAGAAAGTATTTATAGAATAGACATAGAGAGGCAACCTTACAGTGATAAGAAAGTGATGGAAGCTGAGCCACAAGATCAGTACCAATAATATTGCTGATTCTTCTTTAGATCTTGTCAAGGAACTTAAGGTAAATAGCAGGGGCACCAGAACGTATGTGGCAGCAATATTGTAAGCATGAATGAATATATGTAAGATAGATTCTGGAGAGAAAAATTCTCTTGCACGACAACAGTGAACCAACTTTCTTAGCAGCTGACCTAGCAATGGATTTAATATAGTCTTTCCACTTCGTGTCAGCTGAGAACATTAGCATGAGAAGGTGCAATATGTTTCTTTCCTGAAGGTTAGCATCAGCCATGCTGATGGAAGGCAGAGAGTGATCTCACAGATATAGTGCAGTTTTGTTTTGGAGGTGTTAAAATTGACAAGCCATCTTTTGCCCCAGTTAATGATAGACTTAATGTTGTTTTGTACATCATCTGCCATTTTTGACCTTGTTGGATTGATTAGTCTTACTATCAAGATAGGGGTAAATGGTTGTGTCATCAGCATAGATGCCAAGCTGATGTCATTGGGAAGGTCATGAAAATTAAAAACAGTGTTGGACCAAGGATGGAGCCCCAACTTAGTATGAAAGGATCTAGACAAGTGTCCATTCAGGATAACTTTCATTTTATGTTTTGATAGGAAAGACTGGATCATCTCAAAAATGTATCCAGAGACACTGCAACTTTTCAGCTTGTAGAGAAGACATATATGCCAGATTCTGTCAAAGGCTTTTGAGATGTCTAATGCTACAGCCCATGCTTCAGTGTTTTTATCTAGAGCATTATAAACTCTTTCCGCAATTATTGTTAGTACGTCAGCAGTGGACCTGGTGAAATGAAAGCTGTGTTGGTCTGAGAAAAGGCCCTGTTATGAGAGATGATGATCCAATTCAGCATTGATTAGATCCTCTAGGAGTTTTCCAAAAACAGGTACAAGGATAATAGGCTGATAATTGGAAGGGTGAGATGGCTCATCAGACTTCTTAAAAACTGGAACAACAACAGATAACTTCTAACAGGCAGGAAAACAGGAGGCAGCATGGCATTTGTTATACAGTTTAAAGAGAACAGGAGCCAGTTTAGGAGCACACTTCTTAATGACTATTACAGGGATACCACTGGGTGCACATGCTTTGTGGGGATCAAGGTTAGATATGCTAGTAGAAACCATGGATAGGGTTTTATATATATATATATATATATATATCACTCAATAGAGATTCACTTCTAAGTAGGAAGTTAAGCAGGGGTACTCCAGATGAGTCAAGCATAGAGCTCGAGTAGAATTTATGGGCAAAGCAATCAGCTTTACCAGTAGAGGATAATAACACCTCAAATTGATTGAAGAGGTGGTGAATAGAGACCTTGCACTTAGTTAATACCCTATTACAGAGCCGTCAGTAATCACAAGAGCCAAAGTTGTTAGAGGCTATGCAGTGCCTCATTATCTCAGCTATAGTAGATGAGCATGTTGATGTAAATCATGGAGAGGTTTGAGATTTCACCTGGTATTTCTGTGAAGGGATGAAAGCATCCATGCCAGCTTTGACCCAAGAAGAAACCTCAGTAGCACAATTTTCACTTGGGAGGTTGAAGATGTCAGTCCATGGGGTGTCATGAAGAAAATCGTGGAATGGGTCCTAGTCAGCATGCTGGTAATGGAAAGAGATCTTTTTTATGAAACAAAATGGTAATGAATATGATTAGAAGTAAAAAAGTGTTCATAAAACACTTGGTGCATTTTCTTCTTTTTAATGCAAGCCCAAAGATTCACTCAAGGTAGAGCACTGTTGAATGAGGTTGTTAAAAGTGATTAAGACTATAGTGATTGGGAAAGCACCTCCACCAGGAGTGTTCCATAAATAGCAGTTCTTAGGGAGAAGTTGTCTGAAAAGGACTTTTCTCTTACCAATGGGTTAGAATGAGAATGATGTGACCCTTTACACAAGACATCATGGTTCTTAGCTGTAACTTTCTGAACACATGGAACTAACGTTTGTATCTTATAGGATAGAAGTAGAAAGATTGTTGACTCTTATGACATGGTTATTCTATTTCAACCTTCTTTTCTTAATGTTATTGATAGTCTCCTGTCTAAATACTTGGCTAATTTTGTGTTCAGTTTCAACTTTGAATGCAATCTT
This sequence comes from Acanthosepion lycidas, assembly GCA_963932145.1. Taxonomy (NCBI): domain Eukaryota; kingdom Metazoa; phylum Mollusca; class Cephalopoda; order Sepiida; family Sepiidae; genus Acanthosepion; species Acanthosepion lycidas. The sequence goes on along the minus strand of OZ010580.1, from coordinate 131,596,873 downwards.
CAGTCCATACTTTTAAGAATGTGTTTAAGAATGAAACAGTTTGTCACTATTCTTATATTTACACATGGTCTATATCTGATATTGAGCTACTGATCATTTTTACCCATAAATATAGTATAGCTTAAAACTTTATATATATATATTTTAAGGTATACTATATTTATGGGTTAAAGTGCTGAATATCAGGGATAAAGCATATGTAAATATAAAAGTAGACATTGAAGTCAGCACCCAGAAGTGACAGATTGTTTCATGTTTAAATACAATCATCAGGCCATATGCATTGTGTTTTTGCTTGACTATTTATATATACAGGTCAGTTATGCATTGTGGATAGCCTATTGTATTATTCTAATGGTTATTTTGGTGGGAGGTAACAGTTATGTTTTCAAATTATTCTTGGTGTCATTGAGTGGAAATAATTGTGGATTCAGTTTTTTGGCTATTTTTAGCATTGTTTAACATTTATTTATTTATTTATTATTGATCATTTTAAAAGTAAAACAAGTTCATAAAACACACCACACATAGCTTGACACTTGTGTGTGTGTGTGTGTGTGCGCGCATATATATATATATATATATATATATATATATATATATATATAGTGTTGGCATAGGAATCAACACTGTATAGTGAGTGCCGATTTTGTGCCTCAATCATCTTTAGACCATGACATTCATCATGCAGATTCCTGTTTATATTGTTTATGTCTACAAATACTATCTGCAATATTGAGCACTGTTCCACTATAAATTATCTATCCTACATATCCTCATAATATACACTTTTTGCTTCTTCACTTTATGCTCTTTCAACAACCTCATTCAGTAACCCTCTACTCTGAGTGTCTCCCAGGCCTTGTATAATAAAAAAAATCAGGTCAGTAACAAGTCTGATAATCATCTGCAGCAAACAAGTGCTCAGAGAACTGGACCAGTACACAGCAAATGATGTACACTATTACACAGAGTTGCTCTATAAGCACAAGCTTCTAACCATCTTTCTTGGTTCATCCACTTTGGGTCTAAGTTCTTGGTAAAAGATATGACCACTTACTCTCATTGCCTCTTGCACCTTTATGGCTGAGTCCAAAGCAAGGAGAGCTGTGATACCCAACAATGGCAGTGAATCTTGAACAATTTTGTCATCATTGAAGAAAAGACTTAAAGTGACAAAGATGTGCTTCTACCTACAAATGTTAAGAATAACAGACAGAGAATATGTGCAGGTGGTGTCAGAATAAGAAACTAGGGAGACGAGTTTGAATTCCAGTCAAGTTCATTACATTCCTTTATCTGCAAATACCCTTGGGAAATGTATGAATCTATCTCTTCTCCTCCAGCTATGGGTTAAATAGTAAGGCAAACTGAGCTCTTGGTTGGCAACCATGTTAGAAGAAGGACAGGTTCAAATTCAAAACTGCATGTAGCCCAGGAGAAGCAAGGGCTATGCAGCTAACAAAAGGATTGTAGAGTTCTTACTAATTGTGGTCCTGACTATAGTTGGCCTTCTTTTTTCTTTAAAAGAGAATAAGAACTACAAAGAAACTGCTGCTGAAAGTTAGAACTGAGATTTCTGGGACATAATGAGGAAAGATGGCTTGGAAAGTTGAACATTCACAGGGCAAGTAAGAGAAGTGAGAAGAAAGCAGCAAATAACCTACTTGAGTAAATACATGGTATAACAAGTAATAAGAGGGCTGGTAAAGCAGCAAAAATTGGTTAGAGCAATAACAGGAAGTTGTGGAGAGCCATGATCACTTCTTGAAGACAAGACAGTAATACATATATATGTATATATATATATATGTGGGTTGGACCTTATCTAGCACTAATAATGAAGTCTGTATAGTGCTTGTCTTTTTTTTTGAATGCAAAATAGTAAAATCAATTAAAAAAATAAGTTGCCTCTTATTTCAAGATTTTAATTTTTTTCCATGGAGATGTTGCATGAATTGAAATCAAAACCTTTTTATGCCATCATTGCAGTTACTACTGGCTGAGCAATTCACATTGTAATGGTGGAAATGAAAGCTTCCATGAAGATACAAAAAGATTAGCTATTTTTAAAAGAGGGTTTTTACAATGTCTAGACTTCTGGATCGTTTGTGGCATTTTTAGGTATATTTTTTTGCACTTGTTTATTTTGATTTCTTTTTCATCAGACATTTTTGGACCCCTCTTCATATTTGTATGTAAATATTTGGATTGTGGCATTCAAAACATTTGCCTATAAATGTTCATCTTGAGTAAACTCAACTTTGATGTCAGCTCCAAATGTGACATCATCAAGTTATCTCCCTTGTTTGTTTGACCGGCTTGTAACAGTACAGTCTCTGATGATTGCCAGTTATGGCTCAACAAACTTCTAATATTCTGACCTACCCATCTCCCATTAAGCTGGTTCTGATAAACACCAGCCATCTTGTCTTGCTATCAGGACAGCAATCAGTGTCCAACTAATTCTGGAACAAAATATTTGTAATTTCCAAAATATTCCTTGTTTATTTGCTTAAAGTTTGATAATTATTATTATTATATTATTAAGAGAAATATAATTTCTGACTTTACTCAGTTGGATAAACAAATTGTCTGATCAAATGAGATTTTTTATTAGACTTTATACTTTTTTTTTTTCGAAGTAACTTAAGTTTTTAACCAGTACTTGGGTTACTTAATTTTTGCGGCTTCCTTAAATGGGGCTTACAGCCACTGATATTGAATCCCCAGTTCCTAGATGATTGCCAAAGTTAAGCAATGTTGAGTCTGGTCAGTACCTAGATGGGTAACTGCTTAGGAATAACCAAGTACTGTAAGCTTGTATATGCAGGTGGTATAAAGGGATTACAGCCACATCATATTAAAATACGGGTTCTCGTACAATCACCAAAGTTAAGCAATGTTGAGCCTGGTCAGTACCTAGATGGTTGGGAATACCAGTGTGTGAGCAGGGATGTGTGGGTGGTGTAATGGACAATGGCTCGGAATTGTTAACTGGAGAACTGAGTACCAATTCCAGTTGTACACTATTTACATTATTCAGACTATTGTCCTCATCAGTGTTTCAGCCGTTGTATACTCCAGTCTTCTTCAAGGGTTGGAATTTCAAACTTAACCCTTTATTTTGCTCACTGGGGTAGACTGTTCTAGTTCCATGTCTAATGGATGTCAGTTATCAGTTATCTCCTGTTAATTTCCCTCTCCAAGTTCTCCACTGCCTTAACTCTTTTGGGTCCTGTCACTGGATCTAACCATCTACCCAGCTATGGGTAAATAGCAGGACAGACCAAGTTCTATAGCTTTGGATGGCAACTGGTCTACTGCAGAAAGAAATGTCAACCTACTGCGGTAAAAAATCTACCCCATCAGTCATGTATTGAAAGATACATGAGCACCTAAGCGTGTATCACTCATAGCACATAACTGACCGAAATGGATATATAGTTTTGCCAATAGCATAGCCAGGGCCAGCTGTACATATGCCAATTTTATATCTCATGTCTAATGCAACCCCCTTAAAATTAGCTTCAAAATTAGGTCTTGAAAAGTCACAAGATATGTGAGTATATATAGTAAATGTTATTTTTAATGGTTACCCATATGTGAGTAGATGCTCTGTTTTTATTTATTTATTAAAAAGTATATTTATTTATTTTGATCTACTGACCTGAATATTTGAGAAATATTGTTAGAAAAATATGCATCCTTCTAATAATATTTCTTGAATATTCAGGCCAGGAGATGGATATAAATAATTATACTGTTTAATAAATAAATAAAAACAGAGCACCAAGTCACCTGTGGCAAACGTGTCATCAGTCAGTCACCAGCCTGGGTGTAGGAGTTGCGTCTCAGAGGTCAGCAGCTTTACCAGTGGGCAGGGGAACTTCTGAGAGGAGGGACAGGGCAACCTCAATATCCCTGGTGCAAAAGGAACTGGCAAACCATTGTACTGTTTTGCCTTCAGTGTCAATATGAACCACAATTAAAACAGAAACAGGTGGGAGTGGTGATCACAACAGCGCATATATATATATATATATATATATATATATATATATATATATATATATATATATATATATATATATATATAATTTAATTTCAGAAAGGGCACATGTCACAGTGGATAAAGGCGCTGGTTAGATCCAGTGACAGGACCTAAAGAGGGTGAGTTCAATACTCGGTTAAGGCAGTGGAAAACTTTCAGAGGGAAATTAATAGGAGATAACTGACATCCATTAAACATGGCATGTGGAACTAGAACAGGCTTTATCCACTGTGCCATGTGTTCTTAAGGAAAAAGGTGTTAGATCCAGTGACAGGACCCAAAGAGCATGAATTTAGTACCTGGTTAAGGTGGTGGAGAACTTGGAGAGGGAAATTAACAGGGGGATAACTGACATCCATTAAAGTGAGTGAAATAAAGGGTTCAGTTTGACATTCCAACCACCTGAAGAAGGCTGGAGTGTACAATGGCCGAAACGTTGTAATAAATATGGTGACAAAGATGAGGACAATAGTCCGAATAATGTAAATAATACCTCATCTCAGAAATATAGACAGATAAGGAGTTGTTATGACCAAAACTAATACATCCGGGGTTCCAGAGAGAGCATGCCTTATATGATATGTTCTCACCCAATTCAATAGTGATTCTTTTCCTACCTGTCTTTCTTCACACCTTTTATTTCATATTTGTTGTAATGTAGGAAAAGGTTACTGAATAAGAATAACCAAAATGAAGGTTGAAAATGGAACGATAATATTTCTAACAGGAACAACATACAAGATTCGCCAGCAGTGTGTAGTAAGTGATCAACTGCAAGTGGTGAGCTAAAAGTGAATCAAGGTGAATTGCAAGTGAATTAATGTGAAATCTGAATGAATCGAAATGACTTCCACATACATAGTCCATAGGTTTAGTATAACTATTATATATTGCAAGCAATGGAAAGGCCACCTTAATAAGGAACTGAGTAGCTTGTCATTGTTACCACCTGAAGATTGTGAGACAACAGCATCAACACCTAAATGTCCACATGAAATTTTAAATTGTGTAAAGCAGTAACATATAAGTATTATTTTATATATTGGTTCTGTTTTGTATATTTTTTATATTTTACATAGAGCACTGACTCTAAAGCATCACTGTTTGCCTTTATTATACAGACCACCTTATTGAGCAGCATTTAAGCTAACTACTGTGGAGGGCTCTTGATTGGACCTTCAGCTTGTTATTATATAGAAGAAGATAAAGCTATTGAAAGTTAAAGAGTTGTGTCCCTTTAATTGAAAATGTCTGACACATATATTTTTGCTTTTAGAGGAAGTCATACGAAGGATGAGATGGAGAGCATACTTTTTCATCCCTGTGTAACAATGGAACCATATTTTTAAATTAGTAAATTTATAATATTTATGCTCTGCAGAATTGTATTGACCACTGTCTTTTAAAAATAAAAATAATTAATAAGAACACCGGATTATAAATCTTACTGTTCTTTCTCTTTATTTTAATATATATACATTGGCTCCTAATTAAAGTTGAGCACTCTTAATCTTTATTTTTAACAAAAACTGAAAAAATATGGAAAAAATAAATTTCAGAATTTCTCTGAAGAACATTCCTAATACCAACAAAAGGAATTATTTTGTAATATTAATGCAGAAAACAGAGAAACTCATATGAAGGATGAGATGGAGAGCATACTTTTTCATTCCTGTCTAGCAATGGGACCATATTTTTAAATTAGTGTATATATATATATATATATATATATATATATATATATATATATGTGTGTGTGTGTGTGTACTAGAGGCACAAAGTTAGGTGCTACCTGGCATTTATTTAAAAACATCTTAAAATGAGATATTTTTGAATTTTTTGAAGTAAAAGATAAGATTTCAGTAACTATAGTGTATTTGCTTTTATTTTAACAAGAAATAAAAACTATAAAAAATTTAGGATACAACATCATATTTTGTTTTCAGCAATAAAACCCCCACCCACCTTAATTACTGCTTTACAAATTCTTGGTACTCTTTCCCACAATTTTTGAAAAAAATAGATGGCAGAACATCCCAAGCATTCTTTAGGCACTGAAAAATCTCACTCTCACTCTTTAGGTATTATCTTCGAATTCTTCTATCGAATTCATCCCATACTATTTCAATGGGAGTGTGCCAGCCAAGTCATAATTACCAAAATTTTGTTTATTTTTTGACTCAAGGTAATTTTGAAATAATTTAGAAAAGTGTTTTGGATTATTGTCTTGGTGAAAGGTGAATTTTTTCCTAATGTGTAAACCACATAGTATAGCATGGTTTTGCAAAATTGAATTATATTGTTCTTTTTTTATGATTTCTTGACCTAAATCAAATCTCCAGCCCTCTCTCCCATAAAACAGACCTACCACCATGCTTAACTGGTAGTAATGGTGGAGTGAGCAGGTGATGATAGCAATGGTAGCACCAATAACAATTGTAGCACTCGCTCCCCTTGCCATTACTTCCATTGCTGTATTAGTCCACAATTATACTCCCCTCCAAGCAAAATTAATACCATGGCATAAATACCAATAAGTATTATAAATTGGAGTTCCTACCATTTATATAAGCGCAATCACCAAAAACAAGCAAATAACCGGCTTTAAAATAATAACAAAACAGCATTAAAAAATTACAAATAATAACAATTTTATCTACCATAGTCCTACACAGACTCCATCTTAAGATAAAAAAAACCCCCAAAAACTAACAGATAGAAGGTGTGTGAATGCTTGTGTGTGTGTGTGTGTGTGTGTGTATATATATGTGTATGCAAGAAGACATTCTGCAAACAAAATAGACGAACGGTCTGTGTGTTGACACTGTGACTTGGAAAGAAGTTCACAACACAATCCATCATTGAATACAGTGACCAATTGCGTATGTATGCACGCAACGACACATGGATGTGCATATATTCCCAGTCCCACAATGTTCATATATGTTTATATTTTTGTGAGCTGTAATGCATGAATGTGTGTATATGTCTGTCTGCATACATATGAGTGGCATTCCAACAACAATTTTTTCTCCCACGACCATAAAACACCAATATACGCAACCATAAATAAATCTAAAATTTAAAAAATTAATCAGTTTGTCTGATGATCACAGAGAGTGTGAAACCCAGGGTCACAAACACACAACAATCAAACTAAATATATATATATATATATATATATATATATATATATATATATATGCAAGTTTTATTGAATATGACAGACAAGGTGCTTTGATTAAGTTTTTTATACAATTTCTCATATCGTATAATTTTTTTCTTTTCGGTAGATAAATTATATAAAAACTGTAAAAGTGTTCTTTCTTTCTGAAGGCTTTTGGCTCTACATTTAGCCATTTTCAATGTTGAAATATATTAACTGTTAACAAGGAAGATTGTTGTATGTATGTATTTATATAATGTTTCATTTTCAAACATGATCAAGATATTGTATCCATGTTCATAGTTGATATTATAGTGTTCGTTTTTTGTTTTTATTAATAAGGCTTTCATTATTTTTGGCTTTTTTTATATGTAGACAATGCTATTATATTTCTGTTGTCAACAAGTATGTTACGAATAGGGTCCAGTAGGTCTCCACAAGTATTTAAATGAGATGTAATTGAGCTATGGTCAGAAAGACGTAGTATGAGTCTTCTTGTCAAACATGTTCTAGTGTGGCCTATATAATTGTTTATGAATTTTGATTGATCAGGAATACAATGATAAAAATATAGTTGTAAGGTATTTTATATTTATGGGCAAATGTGCTCAATATCAGGGATAGAGCATATATAGACATAAAAGTGGACACTGAGGTCTAAACAAGCAGCAACATTCGGTTTCATGCTTCAATGCAATCTTCAGGGCATTGTGTTAAAGCATGAAACAGACTGGGTGATCATATTAGAAACAGTGGAGTTCTGGCTAAATGCAACATAACAGATATTGAAGCCATCCTAATGAAAATCAAACTCAGGTGGACAGGGAATCTTTCTTGTATGAGATTTCCAAAACAACTCCTCATTGGTCAGCTTCTAACAAGCAGGTCAGCTAGAAGGCCATTCTTGCATTTAGAGATACCTTGTCTAGTTCTTATTTTTAGTACTGCTTAGGTATTGCATTGCTTATCTGGTTTCCACTGAGTCAAAGGGATTGAACCCACAATTACTATGTCACCAATTTCATAAACAAATCAATGCTTTAAACCACTAGGCATGGTCAGTAGAATAAGGACAATCTATCAGCATAGATTAAATAAGTTTCAGTTCAAAATTGATAACCTTCAGGTTATCTGGATTGACATACACCTGGTGAAGGCCAGAACGCACAACAGTTGAAACATTGGGATAACAACAACAAAGTCTGCATGTAAATAATGTGAATAATCATAATGACTCATTCCAGAAATTCAGATAGAAAAGATTTTATCTGATCAAATTTTTGGTCTTATTAAGTAAAACTCTAAAAGCACATTTCTTTTAGCACTGATCCTTCTTAGCACAAATGAAATCAGAATATTCCCTCAATTACAAATATTTTGATATCAAGCGCAATCAATTAAGCTTTTACAGAGAACAGTCTTGATAATAGATTGTCTCAAATATATTTTGACAAATTTTTTTCTCCAGTATATAAGCAAGAACTTGAAATTGTATGCAGAATTAAAGAAACAAAATAATACTTACTGTTTTTTCCAAGTCGTGAATATGTAGTGGACTGTGTTGAATTTGATCCATTGTAATTATTATTATTATTATTATTATTACTACTACTTCTGGTGGTTTGCAGTAGGTTGTAAGGCAGATTGTGCTCTCGAGGAGTGTTGGTAATAGACCTTAGTTTGCCAGAGTTCACAATTTGCCGTGAAGTAGTCAAGGGAGGCAACTGCACAGTTTTCTCTCCTGGCTGAGGTATTGGGGTTGTTTGACTGGAATTGGTTGGCAAAGGGGTCTCTGCTTGGATTCTTAATGTGGGTATACGGTTGTTATTCATTCGGCCATTGGGATCTCCCTTAGGCGGGGAGGGTCCATTCTGACCCTGAGAATTGTGCCCGCTCATCATCCTGAAAAACAATAGAAAATTATTTAAATGTTAATTTCCAAAATATAATGAATAATTACTGGAAGATTAATAAACTGAACTGATATTATACAGATCAAAAATCACTTTGAAAATAAATTTAATCTTTTATTTTGTTTATTACTTGCATTTAACACATTAATGTTCAAAATAAAATCTGTTTTTTTTTTAATCATTTTATCACCAGCAATTCAATAAAGCCACTAGAATGCAAGGTGTTATGGAGTATTAGAGAAAATGGGAAAAATATACTATTAAGGAGAGAGAATAATAAAAAGAGCAAGAATTAAGAAGGCAGAATATAATGATAGATGTTGGATTTAAATTTCTGAAGATCAAAGTTGACTGGAAAACAAGAAGTCCTAAGAGAGTTCCACAAGTGAGAAGTGTGATAGAAGAAAGTGTTAGCATAGAACTTGTGGTTACATCTAGCCATTTCAACTGTTAAATGATGAGACCTTGATGCCAATCTCGTACTCAGCTTAAATTCATAAAGTCCAGGTAACATCAGAACAATTACCATGAAAGTGTTTATAAAAAAGGTGCAGGGAAGCTATTTTATGGTCATGGGAATGTAACTGAAGCCAAGATGCCAGGTCAGGACTAATAAAATTGCTGATTCTTAGGATTTTATTAAGACTCTTTAAATATATCCCAAAACACCAGGCCATATGTGGCAGCAATATCAAAGCAAAAGTATAAAAATCAGGTATTAATTACTCTATTTACATTATTCGGACTATTGTCCTCATTTTTGTCTGTTGTACACTCTGACCTTCTTCAGGTGGTTGGAATGTCAAACAACCCTTTATTTCACTCACTGGGTAGACTGTTCTAGTTCCACATGCCATGTCTAATGGATGTCAGTTATCTCCTGTTAATTCTCCTCTCCAAGTTCTCCACCACCTTAACCAGGTATTGAACTCACACTCTTTGAGTCCTGTCACTGGATCTAACACCTTTATCCACTGTGCCATGTGTCCTTGAAGACACATGGCACAATGGATAAAGACAGAAGATGGCAATTGATGTTGCTTTTAAATTTACAAAGATTGTAGTTATCAGGGAAGCAAGGAAACGGGAGGGAGTTCTACAAATGGAAAGTACCAGAAAAAAAAAACTGTTGGAGTAGAAGTGGTAGTTGCATTTAGCTATTTCAACAGTAAAAGGGTGGGACCTAGATGCCAATCTAGTAGAAAGCTTAAATTCATGTATTCAGGGTACCTGTGAAAGAAAGCTCCTCAGAGCAGTTGCCATGAAAATATCTCAGAGGGAAACCATATCATATTGATGATAAAGTGACTGAAATTGAGATGCCTGATCAGGATTGTTTATATTACAGACCCTTTTTTAGATTTTTTCAAGAATCTCAAGACATACAACAGGAACACCAGACCAGATGTTCAATGTATGGGCAGATGGTAGATTTGTAAAGGTGCAAGATGGATTCTGACTAGAAAAACTTTTTGGCACAACAGAGTGACCCAACTTTCCTTGCCAAGAAAGTGCAGAACTAGAAAAACATGGTTTGAGTAATCTGTAACTTTTCTTTTCTATATGCCATATCTCTTCAAGACATGGGCAATCATGGCTCTCCACAACTTTCTATCTTGTGTGGCTCTTAGCAAAGAGAGAAAAAAAAATTTATTTTGTGTCATTCCTTCACACAATCTGGTGAGGTGAGTGGTTTGCTTTCTTGTCCTGAATATGTCCTGTGAGGGTTAAATTTTCCAAAGTCTTCCTCACTAAGAACAAATAGCCTGCATATGGATAGAGAAAAAATTCAGTATACATTAGATTGTCCTATTTTGATGAATGACAAAAACAAAAAAAAAAATAACTTACTTAATCAAAATAATATCCATTTGGTTCCACAGCTTTCTTTCAAATTAACTCTAAGCTGTTTATCCCATTTTTAAAAAACTGTCCAAATGCTCCATCTACTTTTTTAGTATGAGAATCTTCTGTTGCATATGGAAAAGGGTTTTAAAAAAAGTGATACACTGTGGAAGAGATCTCAGGTGACTAATGTGGATGGTTCAAAATTTCATGACAAAGGATATGCAACTTTTGAATAGTAGATCATGAAGTGTGAATTGACATGGAGCAAAATTTGCCCATCTCTATTCACTACTTTAGGCTGTTGTTGTTTTTACTTAATTTTTCAAGTGTACAGTTAAATTTCTTTGCAATACTGACTGTTTATAAATTTTATCCAACCAATGCATTCAATTGATCATTTTTCATAACTGAATTAGGTTTTCCTCTTGATTCATTTTGAAGGATCTCATCTCCTGAACAAAAATTTGAAAACCATTTCTGTTTAGTTCTGACATTAAAAAACACTATTGCCAAATACCAAACTGGTGTTTCATTTAACTTTTGTGGCATTGGTGACCTAATATGAACTTGTATAATATGAGAAGTCAACATTGTTTAATTGTCATCATTTTTTAGAAGGTACAAATAACATTTTTTTATGGGAAACAACCACTTGAAGATAAAACGGCAAAGAAATTAGTAAGATATAAATGTTAAATAATGACTTATACCAATAATCTTTTGTCAATTTTAGTGAAAAGGGAATTGAAAAAAAATAAAAAGACCTAAAAATACAACATATCATAACCCAATACAAACAGTGCATTTTCTCACTGGATTTTTTTCCTGTACAATCACCCAAGTTAAGCAACATTGAGCCTGGTTAGTACCTAGATGGATGTTCCTTTGGGAATATCAGGTGCTGTGAGCTTGTATGTGTCGGTGGTGCAATGAATAATGACTCAGAATTGTTAACCAGAGATTAGAGTTCCAATTCCTGTTGGGTTCATTATATGAACTTATGCACAAATATCCCTGGGAATTCACTTCTTCTTCCACTTAGTTATGGGTTAATTAGTAAAACTTGTATCACTAAACCATTATGACAAAAAAAAAAAAAAATGCCATCTAAAAATATTTTCTGGCTTTAAATAACCTGCAAAAATGTTAAACTGTAGAAAATGAATCAATCAACAACTCATTGGGTTTATATAACCCATACAGCAAGATGATCCAAATAAAACTAGAAAATATACCAGGATTTATTATTGGCAGATATAACCTATTCTAATGACGTTTAGAGGTAAATTCACCACCATCAAATCAACTCAAGGAAACTTCACTGTGTAAATTTATTCAATTTTAAAATGAATATAATCTGAATTCAAAGACATGTTCTAAATTACAACGAAGATAATTGTATCCCTGACTAATTAAGAGGGATAGCACAGAATATCATTTATTAGAAACCCAAGTTTTAATTATTAATTAATTTTAATTAAATTAAAATGCATAATGTCAGTTATTATTTATTTTTACCCTATTTTAAAAATGTTTTTCGAGACAATAAAAAAATTGATCATTAGAGATGTTGATCATTAAAAATTGCTTAATTTTTATTCTTTTACAGTAAACTTTACTCATGGTGAATTGATGAAAGTGAACTTACTGGAAACACTGAATAACATAAGACACACAGATGACATTGTTTTAATTAAAGCTTTAAAAGCGGACATTCTAAAAGCATACATGAATATATACAAAAATATAACAAAAAGAGGGATAGCAATGGGAAGAAAAAAATTACTTACCATAGATCATAAAATATAACAAAAAAAAATCTGTCTATATCTTTGAGATGAGGTATTATGATTACTTGCATTATTTACATTATTTGGGCCACAAAAATCTGAGCTGACCAAGCATAGAAATGAATAAAATATGAGAACCAGTAATAAGGAGTGCTAGAGAAAAGCAAGGAATAACAACAAAAATTCCAATATAAGCTCTGGTAAAAAATGCAATGATAATAACAGAAAAAATTGCAATATGAGCACTGGTAAAAATGGTTGCTGAGACATTAGGTTTATAAGTCCCAAAAATTCCTACACAGATGGCCCAGTGGATAAAGACATTGGTTAGATGCAGTGATTAGACCCAAAGAGATGTGAGGCCACAGCAGTGGTGAAACCAAAACTTGGAGAATTGAGTGAAAGGGAAATAACTGAGACATCCGGAAGAGGCATGGCATGTGGAACTAGAAAAATCTATCCTGGTGAATGAAATAAAGGGTTTGGTTTGAAATTCCAATCACCTGAAGAAGGCTGGAGTGTACAACAGCCGAAACATTGCTATAGAACCTGGTCTGTCCTGCTATTTACCCATAGTTGGTGGGAGAAGAGGATTCATACTTTTCCAAGGGTATTAGCATGCAAATGAATGTAATGAATTAGACTGGAATTTGAACTCACTCTTCAGTTCCTCAATCCGAGCTGCTAACCATCCCTGCCCCCATTAGAATGTCTGACGCTCAACACCACAAGAGCACCTCTTTGCAACTGCTCGGTTTCACATTGTCTGCTGACCTGAGATGGAACAAATACATTGAGTCAATAGCTTCGTCCACCACTAAGAAAGTTGGCTCCCTCGGCTGTGATAGGAAATTTTTCTCACTGGAGTCAATCCTTCAAATCTACAAATCAACCATTAGCCCTTGCATGGAGTATTGCTGCCATATATGGTCTGGTGCCCTTTCTAATTGTCTCAAGGTCCTTGATAAAATCCAAAGACGCATATGCAGTGTAATTGGCCCTGATCTGGCATCTCATCTGCAACTGCTCTCTCACAGACATGCTGTTGCTTCCCTCTGTCTTTTTTAGAAATACTTTCACGGTAACTGCTTCAGTGAGCTGCTTTCGCTGGTTCCCAGACTTCATGAATTTAAGCGCGCAACTAGGCTGGCATCTCGCTATCACCCTTTTGCTGTTGAAACAGTTAAATGTAGCTGTCTCTTCTACTCCAATAGCTTCATGTCTCGCATTTCTCGCCTGTGGAACTCCCTTCCCATTTTTTGTTTTCCTGATAATTATAATCTTCAACTATTTAAATGTAATGTCAGTCGACGTCTCCAGATGCCCTGATCTGTCTCCAAACCGTCTCTTCGTCCTTTCCTCTGTCACTCATCTTTGTTTTCACTCCTACTCTGAAACCCTTTGCATGCTAGTGGCTTCCCGCCTTGCTTGGGGTTGAATGCTTAAAAAAAAAAAGAAAAAAAAAGCCCTGGTAAGGGGACAAACAAGTGCTAGATCTTAGCCAGGGATCACCTGTAGGTAACAATGGTTTGGGGTACCCTAATTCTGTTCCCTAATCAAGACTCCATTGTCGGATGTAGTTTTAGGTCATACCCAAGACCCCAATCTGTTATAATAAAAATGTAATAATAATATATTGCTTTACTTTGTATTGAGCACTTTTTTATGAACAGTAGATTTTTACTCTATCTGTTCTTTCTCTCATTTGTGTGTGTGTGTGTGTATATATATATTATAAATTAATTGATTTAAAATATGGTTTTTCCGCTACACAGTTCTAACCATGTTTCAGAAATGGAAGGTCCAAATTTAATTTTGTAATTAAATTAAAGACATTAGTTCCATTTCATCTTCAAGCGAATTTTGGAGTAACTTTTAAAATTACTGGGTTTTAAAGACAGCAAAAATCATAATTCACGTTTCCAAGGATACAGAGAAATTCATTTCAACCAGACGAGGGGTGTTTGCATGTTCATTATGTCTGTATTTTGATGTATCAGTTATTAGTTACGTTTTGGTAGAGGGTAGGGGTGTATTCTTCAATGAAATCTGACATCCGTTAAATGCATGTCATCTGGATTTTTTAAAATTTTTATTGTTAACGGCAAAAATTCTTATGGCATTTTTTCTATTTGTATTGTGTAGTGGAAAAACCATATTTTAAATCAATTAACTTATAATATTAATGCTCTGTAAATTTACATTGAGCACTATTTTGTAAAAATAAAAATATCTATAAGAACACTGGATTATATATCTTACTGTTCTTTCTTTATATATATATATATATATATATATATATATATATATATATATATATATAAAATGTAATGTAAATCTATTTAAACTTTGTGGGTGAAAAAACCTGGATAGCACAATTTTCAAACAAATTGGCATCCGAGGAAAAAGTTTGAAAAGAAAAAGAAAGAACCAGAAATCTTTGAACAGGGTAAAAGAAAATCATCTAGTACCTTAAATTTTTGGTACATCAGGGTGAACTGGTTAAGTAGGAATTAACGAGGAACAAATTTATTGATAAAATTACGGCTAAAACCTAAAAAGACATAAAATATGTGACTGGAAAAAAAAAAAAAACATGACTGAATCTATTAAGGATTTCTAACATCTGGTTTAATAAAATTTTTGGTTTGTTGAAGCTAGTTATTGCTATCTTCTCCTCCTCCTTTACTTAATAAAATCTATATATATATATATATATATATATATATATATATGTATATATTAGGTTGGTGCAAAAATAATGACGGTTTTTGATGTTAAAAAAATACGTCAAAAACCGTCATTATTTTTGCACCAACATAATATATATATATAAATCTCTAGATTTTATTAAGTAAAGAAAATAGCGAATAAAAGCATGATCCTCTTTCATACTTCATTCTCCTGAATTCCAGCTATAGACATTTTAAATATCAAGAGGATTATTAATGTAAATGTGTCAGATTATAAAAAGGTGTTTGGAAGAAAGTCAAGTGTATCAAAGTAAAGCTAAACATACAAAAAACATCAAGAGTTATTGACATTCTGGGGATTTTACAAGCATTTGACTGAAAAAAAAAAACAAACAAAAACAATTTTTTGGTATGTAACGAGGAGTCGTCACTAAATTTGTGAATCATATTAATTGTCTTTGGGGATTTCAGTTATATCGTCCTGATGTCAGCTTCAATTGCAGTCTTCTTTTTTTTTTCCATAGATTTAGATTGCAAACAATAAAATTTGGAAAGTGAAAATTTCAAAGTTTTTATCTGAGATAAAAATAAATATGAACTTTAAGCAAAATATGGATGGCAGAAAGGTGGTGGGAAACTTAAGAGCCACAATGGATAAACATGTCAGCTTCTGGGTGGATACTCTGACTGTACTTATTAAGGAGAGTGAACAATAAAAGGATGCAGAAGATAATGATCAACATTCTTCTTTGGATTTTATTTAGGCTCTCTAAATATATAGCAAAAGCATCAAACCAGATGTGGCAGCAATATCCAAAGCAAGAATAAATGATAAACTTATAGATATGTAAGATAGAATTGGGTGAGAAAAACTTTATTTCTTGAATCTAAGAGTTCAATACTTGGTTCATCATGACATGAAAGTTTAGTTAACTAATATGGAAAAGGCATGCAGAGCTAGAACAATCTACCCGGTGGATGAAATACAGGGTTTAATTTGAAGTTCCAATCACCTGAAGAAGGCTGGAGTGTTCAATGTCTGAAACATGAAAATGGCAACGAAGATGAGAACAAGGGTCCAAACAAGTAAATAATGTAAATGAATAGATTTAGTCAATAATTTTAAATATTATTTCATATTAATTTTTTTTTTTATAAAGTTGTGAATATATATCAATATGAAAACAATATCATTCAGATATTAGTAATTCTTTTTATAATTATAAATTGTTCAGATTTGAAATCCTTTGTTTAAACTATTAATGCTCTCCATCCCATTTTGGGAAAAGGGTGGAGGCATTAATAAGTTTTAGGTAGAAAATAATAATTAATACCGGATTTTTATAAACCTGTAATTGATACATGATGTTTTTTTTAGAAACAGATAATACCAGATTTTCATTTTTTAATTGATCTTAGATTTATGGTCAGTGATCAGTAATGGTTTAATGCTATCATCCGATTATAGTTATTGACTTGACTCTTCTAATAAGTGGCTTCCTTTGTATGATAATAATAATAATAATGATAAAAAAAGAAAAGTCATTTTCTCAGAATTCATTCTTAAAAAGAACAAAACAAAAAAGAATCTATTCTTTTGTCCTTTCTTGATCTGAGATCTTCAAGTAGGATTTTTTTTTTATAGAATTTACCTGAAAAATGAGCTCACCTGAAATTTTGTTATATTAATAGCAGTTTTGCCCATCCTAACCAGAAAAAAAAATAGTCCAATGAACATTATAAATATAAATTTCTTATTGTGATAAAATTTTAATTCAAAGCTAAATAAAATATTCTTAAAGGCAATTATAAATTAGTAATGTGATATAGGAATCCTAAAGCACATTGGAATAGTAAAAAAAAAAAAAAAAAAAAAAAAAAAAATTTGAAAAGTTAAGCAAAGTATTAAGAAACAGGAAAATTTCATTAGAAACAATGAAAAAATGCTGAACTGCTATGTAATTTCAGTCCTACTACTTGGAAGTGAATGCTGAACAATTTCCTCATTAATATTATATTTTGCTATTACCAATATATGGTAATATTTTTGTTACCCCACTTTTTTATTTTTTTTTTTTGTTATGAGTGACCATTTAATATGTTTGCTTTATTGCTCTCATAAAATTTTCTACTCCTGTGAATATATATATATATATATATATATATATATATATATATATATATATATATATATATAATAAAGGGTGAAGCAAAAGTCTTGCACTATATGGGTTATTGGATAGGTCGAACAAGTCCTGCTGAGTGGCCACTGTGGTGACCAGACCTCACATCCATGGATTTTATTTTTTTGTGGGGTACATTTGAAATCAGTTGTTTATCAAATGTGCCCAAGAAACAGTGAAGAAATTAAAGAAATAAATATGAATGCAGTAAAATGACAGCGGAAACTCTCTGATGTGTTAATGAATCATGCAAGCACGGAACTGAAATGTGTTTTGAAAAAAGGAGGAGGACATTTTGAACAGCACATATAACAATTAAATAACTGGTAAATAAAATTTATATATATATATATATATATATATATATATATATATATACTAGCAGCATGGCCCAGCATTGCCCGTGCTTGATTCAAAAATCGTACGACTCATACAGTAATTGCTATCACTTGACATAAAATATTTTTGCCCTTCCTTGCCTTTAAAGGAGTGCCCTTTGCCATGCTGACGTTGCTACATGCCTTACTTTTTGCCTATCTCACATTGTGAATTTTTTCTAACCTCTATACTAAACATTAAATCTGTTGTGAAAAAAGAACTAAACAAAATGAACACAAAACGATCAGCTTTAAAAAAAGACCCATAACTGGAAAAAAGAATGTTAACAACAAATACTTTTTCACACCCAACCCAGTTCTGCAGAATCAGAATCAACGCTGACTTTAAGCAAGCAAATGAGCCAATTGTCATGCAGATTTTAATTTTTCCCACTTGTGACGAATGCAGCTATCGATTTTTTTTTGCATGGTAGCATGCTAGTTAACATTCGTGTCAGTCAGCTGTTGGCTCTCACACTGGCCAATAGAATCTTCCTACCTATTCGTGGCAGCCAGCTATAGGCTCTCACTCTGGCCAGTAGAAAATGGCTACAAACTACATGAAAAGTGCCGTAGAAGCATGAAAAAAATCGATTGTGCATGTAAATTTTGGTGGCCATGCATTCGTTACACACACACACGATGCCTTATATATATATATATATATATATATATATATATATATATGTGAAAATATATAGAAAATAGGAAAGAACTGGTTAGGTAAATAATCCATAGTTCTTTAGTATTTTTGTTATTATTTTTAAAAAATAGTGCTTGATACAAAAGTAGAGCATAAATATAATTATTTATTTAAAAATATGATTTTAACACGCTACATAAGAGGTCTCAAGTTTCAACACAAGAGCTGAAAACTTCAATATAATTATTTGAATTAAATTGAATTAAAGTAAGCTCTGTTCCATCTTCAAGCGAAATTTTTTTTTGGAATAACTTATTTCTGAAATTTATGTGTTTTAATAGCATATTCATTATTGAAATCAAAGTTTCCATGGTAATGGCTAGCGCGATTGTTTAAATAGAAAGGGGTATAAGGTGTTTTGATTTCAATTTGAGAACTCTTATGTAGCATGTTGGAATCATATTTTTAAATAAATAATTATATATATATATATATATATATATATATATATATATATATATATATAGAAACAACTGAGACATTACTCTATTTATTGAATTCATTAGTTCATGCCACATTGACTGATAAACTTTTACAATAAAAAGATTCTCAAATTGCCATATTAGTAAAAAACGTACTCTCTTAAATTTTCAAAAAATTCAAACTTAGCGTTGTGACTGCATACTCCAAAAGTTTGTATCCGTTATCAATAATACTTTTCAGAAAAAAACATTTTAATTTGCATTAAATATTTTGTCTCGGATGCTACCCGAATTTTACCAAAAACAAAATAATTTTCATGACTGAAGATGACTGAATGTACAGTTGAAAGTAATTGTGTATTAAAGAAAGACCTTATACAGTTTATAATTTTTAAAAACAAGGATCATAACATTCATTGAGTGATTTGTAGGTTAATGCCCCTTTAAAATTTTGTTTGCGAAGGGATTTCGCCATTTTTATATCATTAACTTTACTAATCTTCTTTTTGTATGAATGATTCATTGTAATATATATATATATATATATATATTTACATTATTCGGACTATTGTTCTCATCTTTGTTGCCATATTTATTACAATGTTTCGGCCTTCTTCAGGTGGTTGGAATGTCGAACTGAACCCTTTATTTCACTCACTGGGGTAGACTCTTCTAGTTCCAAGTGCCATGTTTAATGGATGTCAGTTATCAGTTATCGCCTGTTAAATCCCCTTTCCAAGTTCTCCACTGCCTTAACCAGGTATTGAACTCACATTCTTTGGGTCTTGTCACTGGATCTAACTAATGCCATGTGTTTTTGATATATATGCGTGCACATGCATGAGTCATTAACAATAACTGATTTTGTATTTAATTTTTCTTGTGTTCTTATAATTTTCTTTTCTGGATGTAAAAAAATATGTAGAAATTGTCCAACTGTTTTGTATGTCTGAGCACATTTGGTGATACTTTTAACAATTATCAAGGATGGTTTTATTTTTAGTTTTAACCGAATATATGGAATCTTATGTATGTATCTAGAGTTATAGAAATGTTTTATATTCTAAACATGGTCAGAATATTGTGCTATATTCATAGATAATGGCTAAAAGTATAGCCAAAAACGACCAGACATAGAAAACATTTTGACAATTTCTACATAATTTTCATCTAGAAAAGAAGAAAATTATAGAAACACAAGAAAAATTAAATAGAAAATTTAATTGAAGTACCATATCAGTTGTTTTTAATGAAACTTGTATAAAAGAGAGTTTGCTGCCAAATACACAATTTTATATATGTATGTACATGTGCCTTATACTTACACACACAAAAGAGCAGATCAATAAGTCTGTAGCCTAATACTTTTACTAGCCAACTTCTCACTGTATGATGTTTGATTGATATGATTAACGGAGAAGTGTCAAGTGCACTGACAAGGAAAGATTATATTGAAAATAAATACTTGTGTAAAATAAACAATTTTACTCATCATTAGGCTTATTGATTTACCTATGGTTGCATATATGTGTAAGTGGATATACACACACACACACGTAAATCTATATATTTGGGTATAATTGCTATTCTTCTGTGAATTTGGTGGGAGAATCACAAATCTATTTAATAAGTAAAGGAAAAACAGAAAGCAAGTGCAAAATTGGTGCAAGAAATGATCAGATTATTTATGGTTCTTGAAAGGGCAATGCGTTTCAAACTGACGGAGATTATTGGAAAAAAATTAACAAAATAATGCCATCGGGCTATTGTGTATTTAAAAGATTAAGTCAACTCTGAAAATCATACTTGTAATTTTTTTTTTTTTTAATCATTTTCTCTCATGCAAGGAGATAAAGTCACTAACACATAAGGGGTTACTGGGGGTAAAAGAATCAGAGAGAAAAAGAAAACATTATTGAAGAGAGAAGATAATAAAAGAACTGGATTCAAGGAGACTGATGACAATTTAAATTTTTAAGATCCTAGGAAAGCCAGAAGTGGGTTCCACAGGTAAGAAGTATGAAATAAGAAACACTTAGAATAGAGTTTATGGTTCTATCTCACAATTTCAATAGTAAAACTATAAGACCAAATTTGCGAATCTAGTACTGTGCTTAAATTCATAAAGTGCAGTTACAAAAGAGGAAAGCTCAATTACGTAGAAAGTATTTATAAAAATGGTACAGGGAAGCTATGTTATGGCAGTGGGGAAAGTGGCTGAAACTGAGATGTTAGGGAAGGACTTATAACATTGCAGATTTTTTTTTTTAAAAAGTGGGTTCACTCTGGGCAAGGCAGTAAATTCACTAAGACACAAGGGGTTACTGGGTGTGGGAGAACTAGAAAACAGAAACATTACTAAGTAGCGAGAACAAAAGAATAATAATCAGGACGATAGTAGATGGTGATTGACATTGCATTTAAATTTTTGAAGATTAAAATTGCATGGAGCCGAAAGGGAGTTCCACAAATGAGAAGTGTGAGAAAAGAAACTATTAGCATAGAACTTATAGTTACATCTAGCCATCTCGCCTGTAAATTGATTAGACCTCATTGCCAGTTTAGTATTGCGCTTAAATTCAAAAAGTCTAGGGACAATTGTGAAGATCTCATCTGAACAATTACCATGAAAATATTTATAGAAAAGTTACAGGGAAGCAGCTTTATAGTGGTGGGAAAGTGAGTGAAGCAGAGGATGCCAGACCAAGACCAATAATATTGCTGATTCTTCTTTGGATTTTATTAAGGAGCTTTTGATAAATAGCAGGAGCACCAGGCCATATGTAGCAATAATATTCTAAGCATGGGTGAATGGTAGACTTATAGATATGCAAGATAGATTTAGGAGATAAAAATTGTCTCGCATGACATAGTGAAGTGACTTTCTTGGCAGCTGATGTGACAATGGATTCAATATAGTCTTTCCATTTCATGTCATAAAAAACAAGTCAATCAATACACCCCACCCAAAAAAAAAATACAAAAAAACAAACAATTGAAGCATAAGCCACAGATTAGCTCTGTGGAGTTTGTTTCTTCAGAAACACAATTGTGCCTGAGCTGTCATCTGCAATAGAGATTAGTAAGCCATTCTAGCAGAAAGTTATACTCAGGCTGCTATTATGATGATAAGTTTTAATATAAAGGGTGCTGAAGACTTATTTCCCAACTAAAAAGCTCTTCAATAAAGAAAGAAAAATAATTAAATATGTGGATAGGTGGTAGGTAGGGATATGGGTCAACTTTTATTAAGTAAACAAATTGCAAATGTTTGCTATCTAATTTCCCTGTGAATTCATCTCCCTAATGAAAAAAAAAAATACTTATAGAACATGACATAGGATATTTTTTACTTACCTTAGAAAATTACAAATAATAATTTTATGTTAAAATAAAAATTAATATTTTTATTATTTAAAGCATATGCTTTTTTGAAAACAGTAATGTTCACCTTGTACAAGGCCACTTCATGTAGAGGGTTTCAGTGTAAGAGGCAAGGGACATTATTTATGTGGGGAAGATAACAGTTAATCTTACACTTGAACAATTTCACAATGTAGTGATCAGGAAAGCATGTTCTTCAGTTCCACAAAGTAGCAGTTTGTACGAAGAGGCTATTTCAGTGGAACTTACACTTCACTAATGGAATATGGAAGAAATTACACTGGTTCCCTACAATGTGCATGTCATAGTGGGTCTTTTAGTTCCACTAGTTTTAACCTTTATACTTAAGAAAAGGTTAGAACTGGTGTAATTAATGAATGTAGTTTGTCTGAACATTTTCTGATAGAGTAACGAGAGGCTTGCAAGGTTTTGTCTGTGGGAAAGGGGTTGTAGGTTGGAAAATAATTCATAACCCACAATGCTGTGTAGATGCTTTTGAACTCTATTGAGACTGGAAAATGAAGACTGGACAGTTCTTGCCAATATATGGCAATGGTGTTCCATTTCCATATGACTTGCTAATATGTTCATTATAACTGATTTATTATGGTAATACTTTCATGAATTTGTTTTCAAGATGGTTTGGTTTATTTTACAGCATATCAACCTCAATGGGTTATTTAAGGCTGACAAGATTTTTATTACTGGTAATGTTTTTTTCCTAAAAATTGTATTGCTGGTAATAATTATTTTCTTCAAAAATTTATTGCTGGTAATAATTTTTTACAAAAATGTATTGATGGTATTAAAATCTATTTTTACACTTTCACAGTGCTTTGACTATAGTTTTTTTGGGGGGTAACTATTTGCCCATAGCTGGGACCCTAACAGGTGCTACCACTCTGGGTCAGGTTGGACTTGGGAACACCAGCAATTAAGAGGTGGTTCCATGCTCCTTAAAACCTCCTGATCAGAGGCCTTGCTGTTGGGTGTAGTTTATCATCTTACCCAGGATGCTCTCTCTTTATTTTTTTTTTACAGTTTATCAACATTTTGCAGGTTATTTAAAGCCAAAAAATATTTTTAGATTGTATGAATTTTTGGGAAATAATGATTTACTAATACAAGTATTACTGATTAACCTATAGTTTGGTGTAGAAGTGGTGGATTCATACTTATCCCGACAAAAATTGTGCACGAGTGAATATAACGAACCCAACTGGAATTTGAACTTGGCTATCTGATTTCCAACTCGGAGCCATTATCCATTACATCCAAACTTGCAGTACTTGGTATTCCTAAATGGTCACCAGTGTTGATACTAACCAAACTCAATGTTGCTTAACTTCAGTGATTGTACAAGAACTGGTGTTTCAATGTGATATCGCCGTAAGCCCTTGTTCTCAAGAATCATGTTAAAGTAAAAAAAAAAAAAAAAAAAAAATATTAGTATCCATTTTTGCCCATCTTCCAAGTGACTTGAAATCTCTATTTACCAATGATTTTGTCATTAGAGATAACAATGATTGCTTCAAAGTGAAAATGTAAACTCATTTCAAGCTTCGGTTATTTTGTAGTTTTCAGAAATCAATGATTTACAACTCCTACTGACAAATATACAATCATACATGACATCTGCTGAATCAACAACTGCATTTTCACTTATCTGCAGTTAGACTAGTCAGCAAAACTTTTTTGTTCAAATCTTTTTTAAAGTAAAACTACTTTTGAAAAATATATTCCAAACAAGTAGAACACAGTAGTGTTTTTGTAGTCTAATAACATAGCCAATTCTCACTCAAATGAGCTCAAGTTTTAACAAAATCTGTAAAAACTAAGTTGAAATGTTTAATTTTTTTTTTTTTTCAGTGTGAAGAATGACATTCACTAGAAATGAAAAGCATTTTGTATATTAAAATATACTCGGACACAGTCAGACAAGAGTTTGCAGCATGCATTTTTGAAAAAATTCAAGAAAAATGCACCAACTGGAAAGCAGACTTAGACATGGTACAAAGAATTCCAAAGAGGGAATCTGTCTGTGCAGGGCAAAGGAATCTGGATGACTACCAGTATCGTAAGATATCGTCAATCAGCTTCAGGAAACATTTGTGTGAAGCCCCAGAAAGTCTGGAAGAAGAGCATCTATGAAAACACAGATTCCTCGTATGACACTTTGGCATTGGAGGCTGTTAAGCAAGACATGCTACAGCGTGTTTGGCAGGATCTGGACTATTGTCTTGATGTGTGTCATGTCACAGGTGGTGTGCATATTGAACATTTAAGAAAAATTTACATCTCTTATGTATATCTTGTTTGAATTTTTAAAAGTAAATGTTTTATTGTTCAACATGAAGCCTATTTAATTTGGTTTGCTTGGGACATGTAGTTAATCAGATATTCACATTTTAAATAATTTTTTGGGACACCCTGTATAAGCAAAAACAACATAAATTTTTAATTATACAAGGAAGGGTTTTATGCCAAAAATTTCCTGCTTTGGTCAGACAAAAAAATGTCATGTTCTCAAATAAAGGGGACAAACATTGCTTAGTATGAAAAAGGATAGGAACTTGTGGAAAGCCATGATCACTCTTAAATATAACAATGCTAATCCATATCCATTTAAATGAATCTTGAGAGATCAAATCACTAGATGAGAAGGATCAATAATTGATTTAACACCTTAGGATTTCCAATATAGCAGATCACAGGAAAACTTTAACAGTAAGGAAGAGATCAATTCAACACTATCAAAATTTCTTTCATCTGGAACTGAAGAGTCTTTCTGTAGGGAATTATTTGAAAATTAACTTTTGCCGTTGTTATAATTGTGATTATGTTCTTAAATTAAAAGTTTGTTATATTTGTGATATTTGATATATGTGAAGCCCATCCTGCTCCAGGTCAGACCACAGTTGACATCCTCCTACTTGGAGGCTCGCCTTGGTCACAGATGTGTAGTCATTGAATTTGGTGAGGAGGTGGGGTCTCTTTGGCTGTTGACTTTAGTCTAGGAAGTTCTGTTTTGTCAATATTTCCACTGCAATCATACAAAGTACCACCTTAAGCAAAAGAAAAAGAGGAAATGGGCCGACAACATCACAGTGGATTGGAAGATCATTCACAGAGATTCTGACATTAGCATGCAACTCAGACATATGGCTGGTCAGGTGCTCAAATGTGTGGTGATCCTATGATCACATGTGACTGATGATATTTTTAAGTTCTTTTTATTTCATTATAATTTGACCTTGCTAATAATAATAATGATCAGCTGATGTAGACAAACTCATACCTATCAGTGGTTACATAGTCCAGGGTTAAAAACTGAAGGTTTATTCTTGCTGCGCAAGACCAATATTTGCTAACTAGAAATTACCAAGCACACATACTAAAAAATTTGTCTCAAATGTAGATTTTTGCAATAAATATCCAGAAACAATTGACCATCTTGTATCAGGTTGCACAGCGCCTACTGAATATAAAAGTTGGCATGATAGAGTGAGCCAATATCTGCAACTTTTAGGGGAAGGAAATTGCAGGAAACTGGTATGAACATCACCTAGACATGATTACAGAGATAGGACCTGTAACAATTTTATGGGACTTTACAATACACACAGACAGAACAATCAAAACTAAGCACCCAGACATTGTGGTGAAAGATCACAAGAAAAGAATGTGCATTCTTATTGACATGGCAGTCCCTGCAGATTGTAATGCATCTTTGAAGAGCTCCAAAAAAAAAAAAACTATCAAAATACAATGATCTTGAAATAGAAATCTAAAAAATATGGCACATGAAGACATCAATAATTCCAGTTGTATTTGGAGCACTTGGATTGATTCGAAAAGGTTCCAATAGACTCATTGAAAAGATTCCTGGTAGCCCATGCCTTAAAGAAACACAAGAAATTTTAATCACAAGTACAGTTCACACATTACAAAGAACTTTATCTATGTAAAATATGTATGATTTATTTTTATTTTTTTTTTTTTTACAAAAACTGATCAGTGGAAAATGTCATGGAGCCATTTCTGACCTTAGGTCTCTGGTTGGGACCCGGAAGGAAATGTGCATACAACAGAAATCCAAAGAAATAAAATAATAATAATAATAATTATCATTTTCTTGAAAACAGTGTCATATCTTATTCTATCAAAAGCTCATAACAGAAAAAATCTATCATATTCCACCAACTGCGTACAATGACCTTATAGGAGGGAAGCTTTGACTTAAATGTTGAAATGCATAATTTTTTTTGTAAAATCTCTGATTTGGGAATAAAAGGCAGACTTTTGTGAATGCTTATAATAATTTTCTTATCCTTGGATAGGTTTTTATTTAAAAAAAAAATTGTGATATTACTTAATGTAGTGTGTGCCAGAGAGTGAGTATGCTTTGTTTTTGGAAGTATGCAAAAAGACAGGTGTGATAACCTGAAACAATAATAAAAATACTCATTAATCTCAATATCTTTTTTATTTATTTATTTTGGACATATGTCAGCAAGAAAATAAAGCTTAATGGCCCATTAAAAATCTATAAACATTTTTTCATACAAATAAATGGAAAACAAGTCTAATAGTGAATCAACTGATCAATTACATCATTGACCATTCATTTTCATAATTTAGAATCTCATTCCTCTCTTCCAAGACTGTCATACAAAAAAGGCACATTGCAGTTTTTTTTTAACTAGATTTCCACTCAATATAAAGCCTAAGAGCCACTCAAGGTAGAGGGTTACTGATAGAGGTTGTTGCATGGGTATAAGCAGAGGAAGTAAGTGCAAACTAGGAAGATATGTAGGATAGATAAAGGGTTGGCTATAGATTTGAAGCAGATAAGATTGTAGAGATCAGAGAAGCATCCATTCCACAAATTAGGGGTTCTCAGGAAGAAGCTCTCTGAGTAGAATTTCATTTTCAGAAGTGGAATATGAAGGGAATGGGGATGATTCAACTCTGTGTATGTGACCTGGTGAGTCCTAGCTGTGAATGTCTGAACTGAGAAATGAGAAATCAATCTAGAAGATGACATGCTTTATTCTGTGATTTTGTTTTATCACTAAATGTTCACCCATTACAAGGCCCAAGGTTATTGATAGAGGTCGTATGGACATAAGAGGAGGAAGTAAGTGCAGACTATGAAGATATGTTAGATAACAGTTGGCTTTAGACTTGAAGAGGTTAAGATTGTAGTGGTCAGGGAAGGATCTGTTTCCCAAATTAAAGTTTCTCAGGATGAAGCTCTCTGAGTAGAACTTCCTTCTTACCAATGAAACATAAAAGGAATGAGGATGATTTGAGCCTGTATACATATAGGGCTGTAGGGTTGAAAATAATTAATCTCCAACAAAACTATGTAAATGCCTTTGCATAAAGACAAAAGGAAAACATATCTTAGCTGATATGTTTCATCCTTTGAATTTGCTTCAATAAATACTCTCAAAGATTTTATTTTGTGACAAGTATTTATAAACAAGAGAAAACATTAGTTTTTCAAAATTTTTTAATTTAAGAAATGTTTATAAATATTTATCTGATTAACTGAAAAGTCTGGGTAAGTTATAGAGTAGGGGTAGGCAACCACCAGCCTGTGGGCCACATCTGTCCCATGAAGGATTCTGGTCCACCCCACCAACTTTAACACCTGGACACAAATTATTTAATTAATTTGTGGTGCAAGGGGCAGAAACATATCAATTGGAGTTAATCAACTTACAATGCGACAAATTTTTAAGATCAAAATATAATTACGAATTCACTGCTGACTTGTACAAGAAATACATTTTGTCAAGCGGAAAATATAAAAACCTATTGAATGGTATCATTATTTGGAAGTACATATGCTTGTGAACAACTTTTTAGAAAATGAAATATACTAAAATCATTTTTCAAACAAGGTTGAGTGATGACCACTTGAATGATATTTTGCTTCTGTTGCTGACAAATATTTCACCTGATGTGGAGAAGTTATCAAACAATAAACATAAACAAGTGTCTCATTAAATAATTTGCCATTTTTAACTGTATCTCATTTGTATTAGGTTGGTGCAAAAATAATGACATAATAATGTCGTTTTTTGACGTATTTTCTAACGTAAAAAAACATTATTACGTCATTATTTTTGCACCAACCTAATAGTAAGGAATTTGTATTTTTTGTTGATTGTGTTAGTTGTTATACCTGCAGTAAAATAAAGGAACTTGTTTAAATAATATAACATTAACTTCATTGTTTTTCCTTTAAACCTCCAGACTAAGGCAGCCTTCTGGATGTAGCAGCCAAGGGTTGAGACAAATTATTATAGTAAATTTGATATCATGGCCCTTCTCCAAGACACTGCTTTCTGGCCCTCTCACTCCAAAAAGTTGGCAACTTCTGTCATAGAGGATGCTAAGTGACATAATTTTATCTGTAATAAAGTGTATAAAAGACGTTTTTCGAATTTTTATGCCATTTAAATTATTTTATTTAGGGATTAATTTATGTGTTGTATATTTTAAATAACATGAGGTTATGAATTTAATCATTTTCTTTAATTTTTTTTAACATTTTTAATCATGTACATTGGCAAAGGAAAGTAGTAATTCTTTCAAGAACAGAGACATTTGAAAAAATCCAGTGTGTAGATTTATATTTTGATAAGTAAAGTCGGATACTTTGTGAATGCAACTCATACATGACATTAAAATGAACAATTTTTTTTTTTTTAATATAAATGTTTCGATTTGATAATACACTTGTTTTGGTGAAAACTTCTTTTGCACAGAATCTATTCTTTAAATAATAATTAGATTGTACTAGCTAAAATACCCATCTTGGTAAAATCTTGGATCATTGTTTTAATCACAGTAAAATGATTCCTTATATTGTAGTGAGCTGGGAAGACTTGTCACAAACCAAATTATGCTAAACCGACAGTCATAGTCCTGTTAGGTAGACCCATATAACTATACCAAATGAAGGAAATAAAATATAACTAAAAAATATCTAGTGTTATTATTCAAATGAATTAGTGCTCGTTCATTGATGTGTAGGTCACCTAATAGTTATAATTTCGCACCAATCAAGGAAATAAAGCCACTAAGACACAAGGGGATTACAGAGTGTGAAAGAATATGAGAAAAAGAAAAATATTATTAAGGTGAGAGAACAATAAAAGAACAGAAATTGAGATGACAGAAGATAATGATTGACATTACATTCAAATTTTGGGAAGGTCGAAGTTGACTGAAAAGCAAGAGGCTGGGAGAGATATCCACAAGTGAGAAGTGCAAGAGAAGAAAATGTTAGCATAAAACTTACCATTACATCTAGCCTTTTTAATGATAAAATGATGCCAATCTAGTACTGTGCTTAAATTTTGTAAACTCAAGGTACCAAAGAAGAAAGCTCATCAGAACAATTACCATGAAAATATTTATAGAAAACTCACAGGGAAGCTATGTTACAGTGGTGGGAAAGTGACTGAAGCTGACATGTCAGGTTAGTACTGATAACATTGCAGATTCTTCTTTGTATTTTATCAAGAATCTCTAAATATACAGCAGAAGCACCAGGCCAGATATAGCAGCAATATTCAATGCATATATGAATGGTACACTTATAAATGTGTAAGATAGATTCTGGCAAGAATAAAGTCAAGCATGACACAGTGAACCAACCAGTAACCTAACAATGGATTCAATATAATCTTTCCATTCATGTCAATAGAAGGTAAAATTGGTGAGTAGAGTTCAAATTCTGGGATAGTCTACTGTGTTCATTTTCACACTACAAGCCTTGGGAAAGGCATGAATCCATCTTTTCTTTCCCAGGTTTATACAGAAATTTTATAGAGATAACTGAACTTCTATATGGATACGCATATATGAGTAAACCTCCCCATTTTTAAATCAAGAAATAATGAGAAAAATTAGTGTCTAATACCATTAATTTTACTGTTTAAATAATGAGGATGTTTAATCAAACAGGACTACAGAATATAATGAAAAATAATGATAAAAATCTATTAATTGCTTAAAAAAATTAATATACACACAAATATACAATACATACACACAAATATATATATATATATATATATATATATATATATATATGTATGTGTATGTATTACACACACTAATAAACTAAACAGCAGTCAGGAACTCCCATCCAAATCACTATTCTGACTGACACTAAATGATAATCATATCCAAGCTCAGTTCTTATTGTCTAATGGCCACTGAGAGTGAATTTGAGCAGTGGTATGGATCCAAGTCCCTGATTGCTGTTTGGTCGACTAGTGTTATTGCTCTGTCTTAGTATCATTTCTAGAGGCATTGAGCACTTTAGGATTTTGCATAGGTAGGTAGGTGTTGGTGTTTTTCTTTCTTTTGTTTTTTGTTTCTTGTATTTTTTGTTTTCTACTTCATTTTTTTAATATAGTTTTTTTATGTATCAGCATTATCATAAAACTCTTAATGGAATTAACTTAATTTTGTTCTCTTAATTGAATCAAATTCAAACCTTTTCGTCTTATCAAAAACAGTAGATGTATTGATAAAACAGTCTGACAAAAATCTGTGATTATATATTGCCATCCTTACCTCAATTTATATATCTATCCTATGTGTATAAACTGAAAAAAAAAATTAAATTATAAAATTATATTTTTATAGTTGTAAATAGTAAAAGAAAAAGAAGCAATTATTTTATCAACTTGTGCACCTCGATTGAACTTTCAGTCTGATGTTAGCCAGTTTTACTATACCACAATATTAATTAAAAAGAATTCACTATAACTTTATCAATATCTTTTTTCTTTCTCCCTCCTAGTTATCTATTAAAATATGATTAGCTACATATTAGTGATTGTTGTTAAAATATTATCTACCAAATTTGAGTCTCAATATACAAGATTTTTAAATGTTATGGCAATTCATCAAGATTGTATTTATCCATTTTTATTCCCCAATTAAAATGGTGATTGCTTGCTTAGTAAATTTCTATAACTTCTTTATATCAGAAACCCAAACAATATTAGATTAATAACGGTAACTAAATAAAAATACAAATATACAAGACACTAAAACACTCTTGGTACAACCCACTTCCCAAAATACAAACAAATAACCAAACATAAGAATCTTTTTTAATCCATTCTTCACTAACTTAAGAACTTCTCTGCACTCACTTTGTACAATAAATTAGCATATTAGAACAACTTATATATAAGTTTAAATTCATGAATTGCCACAATGTATGTAAATAAAATTTACAAAAAAATGTCAGTTCACCAGACATTTTTGAAACCACTCTCTTTATCAAATTATTCTAATTTCAGAGCATTAAGCATTTACAGTGGCAAAGTATATCCCCAAATCCATTGCCACTGAATATCACAAAAGGAATCTGGAAAGGCCAATAAAACTTTGTGTTTATAAAACAAAGATTTTATTGAAAGAAGTTAGATGACCTGGAAGAAAATTACCATGTGCTGGAGCAAGTTTAGAAATAACTATAAAGACCACTCAAAAAAAAAATCACCAATACTCAATATTAAAAACCTGAATCCTATTCTGCTTCAGGAAGTAAACATGAAACTATAAACAATCTAAACTAAGGAGAAAACAAAAGCAAATAATTTTGAAGTGTCATAATTATGAAAATTTTGAGTTAAATAAATCTTTTACAATTGTTACTCTTTACTTCTATTAGTATTATTTATCCAATTCTATTAGTATACTTATCCAAGTATTAGTATGATTTATCCAAGTCACTCAAATGAAACATGCTTCTATCAACATTAAATAACTAATATCTTTAACAAAGAGCTACTGTATATTCATGACAGCTAAAATCTATGTTCAAATGACCAGCACCTATAAATATATATTAAAAATATTGCTACAATATGTATCAATATTATCAATATTTATTCGCAATAAATAAAACTCAATTAGACATAGGGTGTTATCTCAGATACACTCCATACCATCTATATATCTTTGAAAAAAAAAAGAAAAAAAAAGAAAAAAAAAAAAGAAAAAAAAGAAAAAAAAAAAAGACAAAAATAGAAATTAAACTGTATATATACCTTAATCAATGAAACATGATGGTCATCTTGAGGGTACTTACATTTTCTTAATATTACAAGAGTAGCTATTGTTCAGGGTAGAATAACCTCAGTAGTGTCATAATTATGAAAATTTGGGATTAATGAATCTTATACAATTACTACTCTTTATTTACAATAGTATGATTTCACCAACCAATAATTAAATCCTTAAATAAGCAAAAACAAAGAAGCAGAAAAAACCAAAACAAAACAAACAACAACCCCCCCCCCCACCAGCTATCTCAATATAGATCTTTATTAATTATTAATTTAAGTATTTTTTGAAAATTTTATTTCATTCAGCTGTGTGATCACATAGAAGTTTGGTAATATAATACTGAATGAAAATAAATATGTGTGTGTGTGTGTGTATATATATATATATATATATATATATATGTATGTATCTTTTCCAGTTATAGTAATTATTTTTGGTGCAGAATTTATTTTTTTGTACAATTTACCAACAAACTGCATCTATAGTACTTGACAAAATTATATTTTTTTAAAAAAACATTTGAATATTTTATTAAATCAGATTTATTAGATGGTTTATATCACATATAGTAATATTTTCTCATTCAAAGAGAAAATAAATAAATTCAGTCTCAACTAATACTAAAAACACATCATCAGTTCAAACTGTTAAAATGTAGCTGACAGACCTGAACTTCTGGTTTTATGAATGCATCTGTTTACAGAATTATCATTTCTCTCTCTCACCAACAAAACATTAAATCCTTAAATTAAAAAAAAAACTTTCTCAGTATAAATTTTGCTGAATTCAGCTGTGTGATCATAGTGATTGGTAATACTCAACGAAAATATATATTTAAAAAATATTTTCTGCTTACAGTAGTTATTTTTGGTGCAAATTTTTTTTTTTTTGTACAATTTACCAACAAACCTGCAAAAGTTTGACTGCATCTATGGTACTTGACAAAATTTTTTTTTTTTTGAATATTTGCAATTTTTATTAAATCAGATTTCACAATTTTTTTGTATTCGTGGTGATTTGAGGATGTGACAAAGACAGAATTATTTGTAATATTTTCTCCTCATACAACTCTCTTTACAACTGAATGTTTTACTCTGAAAGGAGACTGCATCCAACTCTTGATGGAACCTAACAGTATTGACAATTATGCACACAGTCTTCTTGGATTTTCCTAATGTTTTTAACACGAATTGTACACAAATATATTTCCTTCATTTTGTGGAGTTGAATGGCTGGCTCACTGGTGAAAAAACAAATTTCATGTACCATTTTTGGTACCACAAACATATCAAAATAGCTCCCACCCCCCAGATGGATTTGACCAGTGATCTGACCTAAATCCCACCAAGAATCTTGGTGTAATCAAGAAGGAATGTGGCGAAAATGTCCTCTTGAATTTGCCAAGAGAACAACAGATTTTGAAAGCTTTTGACATGAGTGATTGACAAACACTTTTCAAGAAACCTCCTCCATTGTTTTAAAACTAGGTTGGATTTCATAATGGTTTATATTTGATTGATTTCTTTTTTAGAGTTTATCAGCCTCTTGCAGGTTATTTAAAATCAGAAAATATTTTTGGATTGTAAGAATTTTTTTGAGATAGCAATGAATTACTGATACAAGTTCTACTAATTAACCTGTAACTAGGGAGAGAAGAGATGGATTCATACATTTTCCAAAGGTCATAATCGCATGTAGGTTGGAAGTCAATTAAAAAATATATTGATAGTGAACTAGTTTGATGCTATTTGTTAAAAATATTCAATTTTATTTTGAAATACCCTTTAATAACAGTTTAAAAGCTTTTAATTTTATAGACTTGTGGATAAGCAAACAGAAATGACAGAAAATACCAGTATATGAGGTGGGTATTCTGGAATGTTACCAGTGTACAAAATCTTACAAAATGATCAAATATCAATTTATTTATTCATTATTTTGAAAGGCTTTTTGGTTTGGCTAAGAACTTTTTAAGCACCTCATTGTATATTCAACTTATTCTGCAGTATCTATTTGCATAAATTATAATGAATTAAATATTTTTTTTCTTTTTTGATAAAAAAATCTCTAATAAATTCAGTTTTTTTTAAAGTTAAAAGTATGGTTGTCAGCAACATGCAAATTACAAATTGAAGAGACCAAAATCAAGCATACACAAAAATTTTAATATTTTATATATAAGTGAAATCTGAAGGTGCATTTGGATAGCAAAGATGCCTTCCAAAAGCTAAGCAACAGAATAAGAAAGAGGATAATTTTGTTAGGAAAAAAGGAAAGAGTACTGTCAGTCCTCCTTTTATGGCAGTGAATGCTGGACAATCTCATTGCAGATGAAGAAGAGGCTTGAAGCAATATAGATGTAGTTTTACTAATAGATGCCGAGAATACCATGGGCTGAATATGTGAGTAATGAAGTTTTAAGGAAAATGGAAAGAAAAACAACATGGCAGAAAATGTAATCTGAAGTTTAACCAAAATGAATCAATAGGAGATATTTCGTATAATCAATAACAGTACAGGAAAATTTCTGGAGCGGTGTTGCTCCTTTCCCCCCTTCTAATCTGTATGTAGAAATCAATGACTGTTTTTGTGCTCTCATTCAAATGTTTTAGCAAAGATTAAAGTTGGAATGTTTTTGATGTAATTCACTTATCTATTAAGCTTGGCTCAAACTTGGTCAACAATAACAATTACAAGAATAAAAACAAATGTTTTTACATTTAAGAAACCTTTTAATTCATTTTTGAATTTTTTTTCCCTATTTTTCAGGTGTATATGCTACAAGATGAAACCTGTATCAAGAGAAATTATAAAATATTTAGGTGTAGGTGGTTTAATGGTTAATAAGATAGAAAAAGTAATTGAAAAACTGATTTCAGATTCAAAAGACAGTTTGTGTTCACTTTGTCATAATGATCTTGGGGAATCCATCTCTTCTCAATCCTCCCACAACTATGGGTAAAATAGCAAGGAGATTCAGTTCTCTAACTTTGGCTGGCAGCCATACTAAGAGAAGGACAATTATGAATTTAAAAAAAAAAAATCCACTGCCTTGTGATCATATCAACATGTTGGAAAAGCTTCAGGAGTAATCCCTGATGATAAATCAGGAATGCCGCTGATAGAAAATCCTAATTAACTTGCAAGATAAACATGGAAATAATGGCACTGCTTTTAGTAAAACAACCATGAGGTGATGTGAGAGAGGTTTCTCATCTGGGAGTGAGAAAAGTCAGAAGATAAAGATTACATATTTGGAGTTTCCATTGAAATTCAGTTTATGATATTTGATATCTACTAAGCTTAGCTTAATAATATTATGATGTCAAAGAGTATGGAACTTGGAATGGTAAGATTGCAGTGCACCAATCCCTCAACTGAGGATGCCTTGTCAATCAAAAAAAAAAAAAAAAAAATAAAAGCATCTGAAATTCTCTATTTTTTACCTGAATTCAAACACAAACATCTAGTCATCATCATATATGTTCCATGACCATTTAGGACATGGATGATCATGGTTCTTCACAACTTCCTTTCTTTCTTGTTTCCAACATCTGATATTGGTAGGAAATACATAACTATCTCATATCTCAGCCATGAAGCAGGTTAATGAATAAAAAGACAAGAGGCAAAACTATTCTTAGTCAATGTGTTTCCTCTTCTGAGGGTCTTTACCAAGAATAGTTTTTCCTCTTATATTTTAATTCATTTTGTTCCTTTACAGATACACTATCTGAAAATAATTTATACGCACATGACTAATATCAGGAGTAGAGGTTTATCTGTTGTTTTCTGTTTGGATTTCAATACACAATGTTAATACCCACTTGATCAACTAGCAATGCCAGAAATCTAGAACTTTCACAAAATTGTAGATTTTTGAAGCCATATTTATTGTTCCCAGGATAAATTAATCTCAGACACTGAACTGTTTTTATCTTACTTTTAAAGTATCACTTGTAGTCTCATTTTAATAAAATTTGGAATTATTTTTGAACCTATCCAACTCTGAAATTAGTGTCAATAAAAGTATTTCCCCTCTAATGGTCTATAATTAAGGTAAAACCAGTTCAGGGCCTCAGATTAACATTGTCCTCGGAATAATAAATATGGCTTTGAAAATCTACAATTTTGTAAAAGTTGTAGATTTCCAGCAAACCTGGTTGATCAAGTAACAAGTATTAATATTGTCAGATGTAGTTTATCGTCTTACCCAGGATGCAGATGTAGTTTATTGTCATACTCAGGACGTCTTTGATATTCACTTTTTAATGTGTTTGTGGTTAATCCTGTAGACACTTTGCAGAAGATAGGAAGCACTGCAGCCGCACCAATAGATACTGCTGAGGTTTCAGTAGAACAATGAATTTTATGAAGTCACTATGCAAGTCCACTGCCCAAGGTGGACAATTTTACAGGGCTAAAGGACCCCAACTACTTTACTGTTAACCCACAGATAGGGAGAGAAGTCCATCCGTTGCTCCTAACATGTATGGTATACAATCAAGCTATGCATATCAACTTTATTGTTAAAAAAACAAAACAAAGTACAATTAATTTTTATTTATTACATGATTATTACATCATTATTTGCAATGACTTGTTGTCAATTATCAGGCTTCTCTTTCATACTTTTAGAGTAAGATTCTGCAGACTTCAGCATCTATTTATCATAAGCATTGTCATGGATTTCCACAACTCACCATCTATACCCACACAAAATCTTGCACATAATGATCCATTTCTCTTTCCCATCTCTCTAATAATATAATATGTGAACTCTGCCCCTCTCTCTTTTGTTATGTAATGACAATCACTGAACACAAAGACAATCAGACTGATGACCACAGCAACAAATGGATGCCAAAGTTAAAAATAGATTTTCATATAGGTGACAAATCACGTGACCAGATACGAATGATCAAGTGAAAAGGTTGACAGAACTCAGTTGGGTGATGAATCTCAAAGTAGACAGAGTGTATATTAAATTCTCATATGAATTGACTTTCTGAATTCAAGAGAAGGAATGATGACCCCAACTCACATGAAACTCCAATACAGAATTAAATGGAGATGAATCTTGCACAGACAAGCAAAAGAGATCACATGATGAGACAAACTCCATTTTAACCTAACACTATGCAGCTTACATTAAGGGCATAGGTGAATCACGAAATATGACCGTCACGTAAGAAATGCATATGTGATATACTTAATTAGATGAAGGATTCGAAACATGATTTATGCATAGTTAAACCTATGACTTACACAGTATTGCATCTTCATAACCAAATGTATGATTTCTGCAGTGCTGAAACTAAATGACTGGATAATGAACACAATGTTGAAGTAAGAAGAATAGATCAAAGAATACTGCTATTTGAGCAAACAAACTGGTTTGAAAACAAAAGGGACAAAGAAAATCATAAGAGAAAAAAATGAGAAAAGTGAAGAGAGAAAACCTTATTTTATTTCAGAAGAAAAACTGAAGCTAATTTTTTGTTTCAACTTTCTCATAAAGTAATGCATGCATCTTTCCATGCAGAAATGTATAGCACACATTATTCCATGCATTCTCACATCTAAATCTTGTTAATTTGTATATTGGTGTTTGTCATTGGCACTGTTTGTCATCATTCTGAAATTGTGTATTTGACTCTGCACAGAATCCTTCCACTGTGTAGTGGTAAACCTGGTCATTTTTTAGACAGCAAGTTGTTTATAGTTTTCACCTTTTCTTTTTAAATTTTGTGCTTCAGTAATTGGCTGTATGAGCATACATGCAAAATGTGTTCAAAAATTATCTGACTACTTTTTCCGACAAAAAAACAATGCCATGTAGGAAAAATATCTTGGGTGGGAGATAATGCCACCCTTCCTGCATATATGTGGAAATTTTCATGTCAATAGGCCACATCAGTTCCTGGCTGGTACATCTAAACTACAGATGTGTAGTGCATGCTTGGTGGATTTTCAATTTCATGTAAGGTGACTGAACACATATAGTAACTTCAAACCCCCTTCATCATAAGCAGAAATATATTGTAACTTTGAAACCCCTTCATCATATATATGTGTGTGTATAAAATTTTATGTTTTATGTAAATATTTTGGCTTTAAATAACCCACAAACGATTGATAAGCTGTAAAAAGCAAATTCAAACCCCTTCATGCTCAAAATACATAACTAATAATACTAAACCAGTGGCTAGTGAAATTGAAAATTAAATTTCATCTTTTACAATTTTCTATGACCACAAAACTCAGCCAAAATATCAAATAATGCCAAATTTTCATGAAATTCCCTTCAGGCTCCACAGTAGATAATACTAGTGCAATAAAGATGGACATATTAAGAGACAATTTCTAACAAAAAAAGGAGTAACAAAAAATATTATCATAAAATACCAACATATAAGAATGAATAACAAAAGAGATCTACACCATTTTAATGGTCCTTTCCCATCAGGACAAAAATATGCATGACAACTAAAAAATATAAAATCCAAGATATTTCTGCTTACAGAGAGATGGCTGGTAGGACTTAAGGTAAATAGATTCCAATATTTTCAAGTGAAACTCAAAATTAGTCCTTCTCAGCACTGAGAACATGTCTGGGCTATGAGATAGATATTATTCTTGTAGCCCACATATTCTCAAATCTTGAAGAATAATAAAAATTCTAATTGGTTAAGTTCTTCCCTGTAAATTAAATGAATACATAAAATGTATATTAGCCTTGATGGGCAAGCAATAGAGAAACCATAAAAGTATTTTAGTTGGCATAGATATACATTTTCTCTTTGTGTCAAATCAAAGTCATGTTCAAACTTGCTTCAAACACCCAAGATTAATATACAGGTACAGTGTTAGGTAGATATGAATGAAATAAGACAATAATTGCCTTCTGTTGAGTAGTATACCAAAATGGCTTGTAATCATTTCAGGGATCAACAATAAAGAACTTATGCTGATAGCAAAGTGTCACTTGTACCAAGGAAATATTAGGTGGAGTCATAAGTTTTTTTTTTTTTAATCATTTCACCCCATGCAAGGCACTAAAATACAAGGGGTTACTGAGTGTGAAAGAATAAGAAAAAAAAAGAAACATTATTAAGAAGCGGGAACAACAGAAGAGTAATCAAGAAGACAGTAAATAATGATTGACACTGCATTTAAATTTTTGAAGTTCAAAGTTGGCTGGAAAGTATGCAGCTGGAAGAGATTTCCACTAGCGAGAAGTGTAAGAAAAGAAACTATTAGCATAGATCTTATGTTTACATCTGGCCAATTCAACAGTGAACTGATGAGACCTTGTTGCCAATCTAGAAACTGTGCCTAAACTCATAATGTCTAGGTACTATAATGAAATGTTCATCTGAACAATTATCATGAAAGTATTTGTAGAGGAGGTACAGTGGCATAATGGATAGCAGCTCAGATTGAGGAATTGGAGAGTCCAGTTCGAATTCCAGTCATGCTAATACTCTTGGGAAAGGTATGAATCCTCTTCTTCTCCCCCTAGCTATGGCAGGACAGACTGGGTTCTATAGCCTTGGATGGCAACTGGTCTACAGTAGAAAAAATGGCAACTTACTGTGGGGAAAAATCTGCCTCGTCAGTTATGTATTGAAAGATACATGATCGCCTACTGATTTGTAGTAAAGGCACAGAGAAGCTATACTATGGAGGTGGGAAAGCAACAGAAGCTGAGATGCCAGGTCAGGACTAATAATATTGCTGATTCTTTGGATTTTATCAAGAATCTCGAAATATACAGCAAGAGCACTGGACCATATTTTTGTTTTTGGGAACCAATTGTAATGATCATACATCATCCTAATTAATTATCATATGTGCTATATTTTTATTATATTAGGCCCTTTGGGTGTCATTTAGCTTAGTGTGTATTACAGAGTATCTAATTAAAACAAAATCCAGTGGGAGTGTTCATGAGAATTCGTTCCATTAAATGGCAATTTCCTGTTTTCTCAGCCAGGCAACAATGTTGTAACAATGTTGCATTGAAAGCCTTAATGACAGAAAATAAACCTTATGAGCATTTCTATGTATTTAATTATTAGGTTGAGTCATAAGTAATTTCCGTTTTGGGGAATCAATTGTAATAATAAATGAATTATCCTAACTGTACATATCAAAATTGATTACAGATGTTAATTACAAAAGCATTGGATTGACAAGGATAAATCTTTAAAACCAACCTCAAAGGCTGTGCCCCATAGAAAAAAGATGTTTTGTGTGTGTGTGTGTGTGTTGGGATTGTTAGGTTAGTTTTTAAAACACAAAAATGAAATGTACACTTATACATCCAGTAGCAGTAATGTGTTCATAAAAGTTTGGTTGAAAAAAGACGTCTGGTTCTTGTTAATAGGAAAAAAAATGTTCTCCTCCAAGACAACACAAGACTACAAAAATACAGCATAGCCAAAATAATACAGGAAAAATCTTGAAACTGTTGGTCTGTAAGAATAGAACTTATGTTTAGATCAAGCAATTTCAACAGCAAAATGATGTGATCAAGCTGCCAATCCAATCATCTTCTGAGCCATGTTCCTTCAGAACAATGGGATCATGGCTCTTCACATTTTCCTGTCCTTTGTAAAACTAAAATGGTTTCATAATAGGCATTTTTTTTTTATTTATGGTCACAATGCAAAATGATTTGATATCAAAAGTTAAGTTATTTTGATGGCACTCATAATAAGACTGGTCTATTTGGCCAAGTCAGAAATAATTTCAATTTTGGCAGGACCACTTGTAATGACGAGTGTATCATCTTAACAACTAATCTTACATGGCAGTTAGTAATAAATTTGGAGTACACTAAGATTCTTTAGTTTGTGCAATGCAGTGGCAGCATACACAGTGGATTAAATTAAAAATGTTATTCTCCATAGCAGTGTAAAAGTGCATACAGCAAGAATCACAGAAAAAAATTTGAAACCCAGTTATTCCATTATGCTCTACCCACCATATTCCCTGGCCTTGCACTAACTGATTATTACCTTTTTCGATCGCTGCAAAACACTTTGATGGTGGAAAACTTTCTCTAATGTAAACCAGCTTCAGGAATTCATTGGAAACTTTTTCATATCAAAATCTGTGTAGTGTCTTTGATGAAGCTGCACTGTCATTCTCCTATTTCTGGTCTGATTATGCTGTACACCCTATTCATTAGAATTTGGATGATAAGTTTTCTTATATGGCTCAACACACTAATTGTCCAATGGAGTTTACATTCATTTGCACTATGAAAATAGATCTATACTTATGTCTCCTAGTTTATCACCAGCATCCTTATTGCAATTCTATCTGACCTTACTACTTTGTTTCTGTTCGAGTTCAGATTCCATTCAGATTTTAATATTTCTGGTCCTTTGATATTTCTGTGTATTGCTGGTTATTCTCTTTCATCATGAAAGAGTTCTCCAATATATTTGTTCCATCTCTGAAGTATTTTTTCTTTCTTAAGCACTTATTATTTTAAATCAAGTCAGGCACTGCTGTCTTTCTCTATAAGTAGCTCATCTATGAAATATGAACTAGGCCAGATTTATTAAACAAATTAACATTGTCATAATAAAACTATTAACCAAACATTTTTGCTAAAATTTATGCTCTTTGCTTTTCAGCTTATATTGTTTTTTATTAGGAATATTAAGAATGAAATTATTTGTTGGTGTGGGTTTTTTTTAATTCTGTTTGAGAGTTGTTAATCATATTGTAAATAGAAGTGTGTAATATTGTAGTTACTGATATTTTATATGTTTATGTATTTTATAGAGTTATTTTATATAATTATTTTATAGAGTTATTGATTTTCAATATCAGATTATAAAGATTGCCACGGTTTATAAGAAAGACTTAACTTCCAAAAGAGAAACAAGATGTTGCAAAATTATCAGACATTGCAAAAGCTAAACAGAGATCATAAAACAATAAAAAAAGAAAGTGGGAAGAAACAACTGTCATAAAAAGAGACGAAGGGGAAAATAAGCAAGTAAAAATGGCCAACCAGCAACAAGTAAATATTTCAAGAATCTAGTGTTGTAAATGTAAACAGAAAGAAAAGGCGGGAAATATTAAGAACATTCGTTGCTCTCCTGTTTATAAGCAAACTACCAGTTTTAAGTAAATATTAAGTTGGGCAAATTAGTACATGAAAACTTATCTTATTTTTTACTAAATGTTCACCGAATACAAGACCCAACAGCCACTAAATGTAGAGATTTGCTTAATGCAGTTTAGTATGGACATAAGAGGAGGAAGTAAATGCCGATTATCAAGATATCTAAGAGAGACAACTGTTAACACTAGACTAAGATTTTAATGATCAGTGAAGCATCCTCTCAGGATTCTCTTCAAAAAGGGCCAGTTTTTAGGAAGAAGTTGCCTAAGTGGAACTTTCTTTATACCAATAAGATATGAAGTGAGTGACGATGATTCAACCCTGTCTAGGATAGGGTGTCCTAGCTGTAATGGTCTGAGCTAGAGGAATGAAAGTCATCTGAACATTTACCACAGGAATAGCAATAGAGTACTTGCAACATTTTGTCTGTGGGGAAAGGGACTGTAGGGTTAAAAATTCATCATCCACAAGGAGGTTTCTCAATTTTTAAGGATAACTGTAGTACTAGATTTGATGAATGATAGCTGGGTATTGTGGAACTAACACAATATAGAAGACAACAAGATGTGTGTAATTTTGGGGGATAGATTTGTAGAGAGAGTAAAATTATATCCTTTCAGACTCAATATAGTATTATCAAGATAAAGGCAGAACATTAGTGTCCTGGGTATGACAATAAACTACATCTGGCAGCAATGTCTCTGGAGGTTTTGAGAAGTGTGGAACCACAACTTAATTGCTGTTGTTTCCAGGTCCACCCTGAGCTGGTAGCACCTGTTAGGATCCTAGCTATGGTCAAATAGTGAACCACCAAATTGGGGTCAAAGTACTATGAAGGTGTAGAAATATATTTTTATAGTGATGGGGCTGGCAATACATTTTCATATTAAGAAAAATATTAACACCAACATTTTTTTTGTAAAAGAAATTACTACTGCTCCCAAGAAAATTAAATTTTGGCATTAAATGAGCCACAACAAGAGATGCGGTTGAAGAAAGAGGAGACAACATTCAGTTCAAATTTTGATGATTGATTAGTGGTTCTGAAATTTATATCTTTTAGGGAGGTTACCATCAATGGCTTTCAGACATTGGTCAACTGTCCTCTATTTCATCCCATCGTCTGTATGATGCCCAATCCGCCTGACATGGGGTGGTAACACCTGTTAGGGTCCCAGGTGTGGGCAAATAGTAAACCTTCAAACTGGAGCCAAAACATTGTGATAGTGCAGAAACATATTTTTTATAGTGAAGGTGCCAGCAATGCATTTTCATAGTAAAAATATTACCAGCAATATATGTGTGTAAATGAAATTAGTAATGCTCTCAAGTAAATTAAATTTCGGCATTAAATGACCCATAAGGATGTTGATATGGTGTTAAACAAAACAAGCAGAACATTATTCTGAGTTTTTAGACAAGTTATTTGAGCAGTACAAGTAAGGATGAAGAAACTAAGATAAAGAGTAGATCCATGCAAGACAATGTTCCTCAATATTTTGAAAAGATGATTCTTTCCTACATAACCAGAAAATGTCTCAAAAACAACAAATTCTAATGGTTCCTAACCTCTTTAAATACTAATGTAATAAAAAAATTGACAGTTCATCATTAAGTGAGACGTAATATGAGAAATGGAAAACTATTCAAACAAAAGAACTCTGGGAAGTAATATAAACTGCTGTAAGTAATGTTAACTTCAAAGCAATAGAAAAGTTGTAAAAAAAAAAAAAAAAAGTCAACATTGAAAGACTGATAAAAGGTTATTGAATGTCAAATTGCCTCTGTTAATATGTCAGAATATAAAATAATAATTTATTCAGAGGTATGGGTAATTGTGTTAATATGCTACAATGATCGATATATTTTGAATTTATTAATAAA
Organism: Acanthosepion lycidas; assembly: GCA_963932145.1. Taxonomy (NCBI): domain Eukaryota; kingdom Metazoa; phylum Mollusca; class Cephalopoda; order Sepiida; family Sepiidae; genus Acanthosepion; species Acanthosepion lycidas. The sequence goes on along the minus strand of OZ010580.1, from coordinate 131,552,193 downwards.
TAAAAAAATAGGTCACACTTATTTTGTTTACATCTTAAAACCTGATGCACTCAAAACAATTTATCAATATCTTTTAATATGGATAGAATATCAAAAACTAAAAATGATATAATATATTACTGATAAATATCTATCCTGAGAACATTGTTTCGTTAGTAGCAGTTTTTTTTTGTGAAAATAGTGATTTGTATAATAAAGTGTGTGTATATAAGTCTAAAAGTGAACATAGAAGTCAACACTTAGAGGCGACAGTCTGTTTCATGCTATATGCAATCGTCAGGCCATGATTGCATATAGCATGAAACAGACTGTCGCCTCTAAGTGTTGACTTCTATGTTCACTTTTATATTTACACATGCTCTATCTCTGATATTGAGCACTTTATCCCATAAATATAGCACATCTTAAGACTATATTTCTTCATATATATATATATATATATATATATATATATATAATTATAATTTAGGCTCTACTTTTGTATTGAGCACTGTTTGTTTTTAAAATAAAAACAAAAATACTAAAGAACTCTGGATTATTTACCTAATGAGTTCTTACCTATTTTCTATATATTTTCACACACACACATATTATATATGTTATAACCCAGGGAAGGTTACTGAATAGAATAATCACACGAAGGTCGGTAATGAACGATAATACTTAGGACAAGAACAACACATATAAGATTTGCCAGTAGCGCATAAAAGTAATCAACTGCTAGAAGTGAGTCAAGTGAATTCCACAATGAATTTCAAACTGCAGACCAACATACAGTATTTACTACTGTATTTATGTGAATGGGGACATACCTATTATTGCCCATAGGTATGCTACAACAATATATATAAGTGAACACTGAAGTCAACACTCAGAGGCAACAGACTGTTTCATGCTAAACACAATCGTTGGTCCACATGATGAAACAGCCTGTCGCCTCTGAGTTTTGACTTCAATGTTCACTTTTATATTTACATATGCTCTATCTCTGATATTGAGCACTTTATCCCATAAATATAGCGCACCTTAAAACTATTTCTTCACATATATATATGTATTTTATTATATAATATATATCTCTTCTTCTCTGCCATGCGATGATAGCCTTGGGGTAGAATCTCAGACTGATACTAAATTGGTCAGGTTTCGATCCTGGCTTCAAGCAATCGGACATCTAACTAAACTGAAGAGCTGTGATACAGCAAAACAGTCTGTCTGTGGATAACAATATATATGCTCCTGGGAAATCCAATTCTATCGAGAAAAGGATAATTTTTAAAACAGTGGCTCATACCGCTATTAATGCACTGCTCTTCAACTGAATTGAATTGAGCTCTCTGGACCACTGACATATTTCACACAGAAAATATTCAAATTTCCATTCCTCTCTGCTGTGCAATGATAACCTAGGGGTAGAATCTCTTATACCAAATTGGTTGAGTTTTGATCCTGGCTTCTTGAAGCAATTGGACATCTCGCAACACTGAAGAGTTGTGATAAAGCAAAGCTGTTTGTCTGTGGATGAAATTATATATATATATATATATATATATATGCATTAGATGGAAATTTTAGCACTTCACTGCAGAGAGGGTTTTCTAGATTTAAACGCCTATTTTTTTTAAATTAGAAATTTTGTTTTACTTTTCCTCTACAGTACAAATAAAATGCAGGTCTATAAATGAGCTGAAAATTATTTAAGGCAGTCAAAACAACAAATGCTTGCTTGGCTGTATAGTTCAAAGTGATGATATGGTGTGTATGTATATATATATATTATATATATAAAATCAATAAGTAATTTCCATTTTGGGAAACTAATTGTAATGATGAATGCATTATCCTAACTACTAATCATACATAACAGTTAAGAAAAAATTTGGAATATACTAACATATACCAATATTCAAATTCTTTCTGAATTTTTGGGATGAGGAGTCATTTGCAGTCAGACTAATGTTCCCATCTTTGTTGTTGTTGTTATCACAATGTTTCAGCCATTGTACTTTCTTGCCTTCTTCAGGTGTGTTGATCTGCGTGACCTTTAGGGAATTTTGAACTGATCCCTGAATTTAATCTATGAGCAGTGATGATTCTTGTTCTGCTGTCCATATCTAAGAAAATGCCATCTTTTTCTTTTTAGTATGCCGCAGTCATTGCTTCATGTTATTTTTACAGAGTAAAAGCCTGTACTACCTATTCCCTGGGATTGAATTAACAATTACTGTAGACTCAGTGAAATATCATGAAACAATAACTGAGCAACACTAAAAAGAAAATGAGATATCCTTAGATATGGACGGTGGTACAAGAATCACCTCCATTTGTGGATTAAAAATAAGGACCTATTCAAAATTCCATGACAGTTACAGGGCAATGAGAAGACTCTACTCTGAATATATTGTCATCTAAGAACATGTAATTGTAAAAGACATCTAAAGATAATTGAAGAACTTCATATAAAGCAGTGTAAGCCAAGTCTCATTCTTACCTTGAGAATGGAAAAGATGTGTTGTCTTTTAAAGATACTTCCAACATGGAAGTGCTACTATTCCCATCCAGCATGGGTTTGAAATTACTACTACTTCTACAGGATACAATTTAGAATGTGAACAAAGGAAAATATACTAACAACAAATGCCTTGAAAATGGCTAAAGAATTGGCTGAAAACCCTTGGAACAATAGTCCCTATAAAAACAAAACTGTAAGAACATTAGAAAAACTGAATAAAAATTTTATAAAATATTCCTTTTTGTGATTTGATTGGTATTTTTTATGGCTTATTTAAAGCTGGAAAATATTTTGGATTATAAGAATTTTTTTTTTTTTAGATAATAATGCTTTAGTGATACAAGTCTTACTAATTAACTTATATCTGGAGAGAGAAGAGGTGGATTCATACATTTCCTAAGTGTATTTGCACATAAGTGAATATAACAAAACCAATAGGAATGATAACCGACTCTCCAATTAACAATTCTGAGCCATTATCCATTACACCACCCACAACTAGTGTTTCAATATGATGTGACTGTAAGCCATTCCTTGTCTATTGCATTCAATAAAACATGTATAAAAGAAAGATTGTTGGTCAAATATACAACATATGTATATTAAATTTTTATTTTCAAATTCCCTGAAGTGTACAGTGACCAAAACATAATAATAACAAAGATGAGGATATTAGTCTGTAGATAAGGTAAATAAAGGCAAAGATTTTGAATGAGTTGTTTTTAAGTCATTCATCCTGCCAGATTTTAATTCAATAGACGGTTAGTTAAAGAAAAAAATGTCTTTATATTATAGAATAAATTCAGAGAAACTTGCTTTTTAACTGATAAATGAGGCAATTCTGAGGGAACTAGAAGTCCTACCAGGATTCATTATTGGAGGCCACAATTTCAAAGACATAAGATGAGCAGATGAAACAGTGTTGATAGCAGACATGGAAAAAAACTACAAAAGAACCTATAGAAGGTAGTGAAGGAAGGCAAGAAGAAAGGACTAAATGTAAACTGCAAGAAGACAGAATGCATGGTTGTTAGCAAAAAGATGAACCCAAAATACAACTTACAAATCAGGGATACCAAAATAAAACAACTCCAAACATTTAACTATCTAGGAAGTGTTCTAACAGGTTGGAAAGTGTGACACTGAAATCCGAAGATGCATTGGGATAGCCAAAGATGCATTCCAAAAGCTAAGCAGAGTATTAAGAAACAGAAAAAAAAGTCATTGTTAGAACCAAAGAAAAGAGTACAGAACTGTTACATGACATGTCTTGCTATCTGACAGTGAATGCTGGACAATTTCCTTAAAGAAGAAGAGACTTGAACCACCAGAAGTGTAGTTCTACAGAAAGATGCTGAGGATACCATGAACTAAACATGTGTGCAGCAAGTTTTTATAGAAAATGGAAACAAAAAGGAAACTTATGCTTAACATTATTAAGAAACAGTTGTAATTTCTAGGGAACATGATGAGGAAAGAGGGCTTGGAAAATTTGACATTCACAGGATATATTGAAAGCAAGAGGGAATGATGAAAATAGTGAATAACCTATCTAACACGCTTGTCTAAATGGATGGCAGAACAGGGTTGAGAGATAATAAAAAAAGAAAAGACTGTTGAAATTTCTGAGGCACATATTAAGGAAAGAGGGTTTAGAAAATCTAATACTCACAGGACAGATTGAGGGCAAGAGGGACAGAGGAAAACAATGTGTAACATACTTGATGGGCTTGAGTAAATGGATACTGGAACAGGATTTAGGAGAAATAGAAAAAGAAAAAACCAAACAATTTATTAAGTGCTACAAGTGACAAGAAGTTGTGGAGTGCCATGATCACCCACATCCTGAGGGGAAAAGGTATACAAAGAAGAAAAGGAGTTTTAATGTAATTGCAAGTGTGTGTATTTTTGCACGGCTGAAGGAACCTGTTGTATCATGGTTTCTTGTTACAGTGGAAATGTTTTGTAAGTGGAGATAAGGTAGATGTAAATGGAGCTGAATCCTTTTTGGTTTGTCCGTTCACTGGTATGGAACAGAACAAAAAACAAAATGGCTGACTAAAATGGGGAAAAAAAATAAGTGAGAAAATTTTAAATAACAATTGACATGCAAAAATGATATCCGTGATTAGGCATTACATTTATTATGATAAATCCTAATGGTCGGATTAGGTCCCAGCATGCTTTGAGAGTAATGAACCATTGAAATAGACTATTTGCTATGGTCGACTGGACATGTACTTACTACAGTCTGGTTGGTAAAATATGAAATGGAAAATTTGTTGACTATAAACTTCTACATGCTGTGTCCCTTCAGGATGGCGATCGTGGCTCTCCACAATTTCCTGTCCTTTGTAGGTGTTAATAAATTTTGTCTTTTGGCTATCTCTCCAAAACTCCTCATTCCCTCAAGCTTGCCAGGTAGGTTATATGTCGTTTTCCTCCATACCTCTTTCTTTCAATCTGTTCAGCAAGTATAACATTTTTCAAGCCCTCTTTCCTCATTATGAAATTTCATTTATCTCTTCCTGATGTTAAGTATGTTGCTCACATGTTTAGTTCATGATATTCACATCATCCTTCTGTAGAACCACATTTTTGTTCTTTCAAGCCTGTTCTTCATTTGTGAGATTTTCCAGAATTCACTCTCATATACGAGGACTGATATTATGTAGTAGTTCA
>OZ010580.1:131474499-131541999 GCA_963932145.1 Acanthosepion lycidas | reverse complement strand
TTACATGCATGTCTTATAAAAAACGACAGACAAGGTATTATGGTTAAGCTTTTACTTAATTTTTCTTGTGTTCGAACAAGAGTTTTCTTTTCTGGACAGAGAGTATGTAAAAACTATCCAAATGTTTTATAGTTTCGAGTGCTTTTGGCTATACCTTTAGCCATTACCAAGGATGATTCAATTTTTCAGCTTAATTGAGTGTGTGCATTATGTGTATGTCTTAGTGTGTAGTAGGGATGTTTTTAATTTCTGAATATGGTTAGTACATTGTGGCCTTGTTTGTAGTTAATATTGTTAAGAGTTTTTTTTTCTTTTTTATTATTAAAGCTTCCATTATTTTTAATCTTTTATTACAAGTGGATGCAGTTAATATATTTGTGTTTTCTACGAGTATGTTTCTAATGGTGTCTGGTAAATTTGTGTGTGTGTTTAAATGGGTTCTAATGGAGCTGTGATCAGATAGGTGTAACGTAAGACGTCTGGATAAGCATGTAGTTGTGTAACCGATGTAATTATTTATGAGTCCGGTTTGATCAGGAACACAGTTCTTTAAGGGGCAATTGAACTCATAGATAATGTTCATTCTTTGTAATTTTGACTTGGCTTGTGTGTTGCTCCTTTTACATGTATACTAGTGTATATTCCGTTTTATTTTTATTCAGTTACATAAAAACAAACAAATATAAAATATCACCTTGCTGAAATAGATTTTCTGTTTCCTTGCAACTGTAATTTACATGTGCAACATATTGTTGCCACTGCTTTTGGTGAGTTCTCAATATGATTTCAATATACTGAAACATTTGGTGACCATTACATGATTCCAACATGTACCTACCGCAACAAACTGACCTCTAACCAAGAAGAGAAGAGATTAATGAAAAATAAATAAATGGATTTTGTGTGGAGTCATTTTGGCAGATTTTGGAAAGTGAGTCAAACTTTTCAGCAACCCCTTGTATGTGAAATATATATATATATATATATATATATATATATATATATTTTAAAGAAAAAACAGACCACTTTAAGGTTCCATTATAATAATTTATTTAACCAGAGCTCTTTTAAAGGACTCTGGATCATCAGATAGCACTTCCAAAAGATGAAACGAAACGAAATGAAAATTCATACTTTTGATGGGTAGTGTAAGTTTTTGTAATTTAACAGAGGGGGTGATGAGGGGTGGTTTAAGAGACATGGTTGAGTTTAGAGAAGGTTTATTTAATATTTCTTTCAATCATACTTAGTATTGGGGGAGGAGGGGCCATATATATATATATATATATATATATATATATATATATATATATATATATATATATATATATATATAGTTCAACTTGTAGATATATCAAAACAAATCGGTACCCAAGAAAAAAAATTGGAAATAAAAAAAAAAGAAAGAACTAAAAACATCTGAACAGGGCGAAATAAATCATCCAGTGCCTTAAGTCTTGAGTTTAAAGAAAAAAAAAAAACCAAGTGAGTAGTAAGACTAAAACGTAGAGTGCTCAATGTGCTAAGTAGAGAGGGAATAAATAAAATAAATCCTAAAGAGCCAGGAAACCCTACCTAGGTTTTCCTGGCTCTTTAGGATTTATTTTAGTTATATATATATATATATATATATATATATATATATATATATATCTCAATCTTTTACTTTCAACACATTCTGAAAGATTGAATGAGGATTTGCCGTGGATTCATTTCAGAAAAGGCTATATTACTTTCTTTCAACATGTATTAAGAATTATAAAGAAAAGATATTGAATAAATATCACTAATTTTCTTTCTTTAAATCATGAGAAATGCCAGTTTAGGGCAAAAGTACTAGGATTCATTATTTAAGCAGACACACAAACAGACACACACACATTTCTTTCTTTTGTTTTGGGATCTGAGGAAGCCTTCAAAGGCGAAATGCATAGTGAAATCTAGTTTCAATGAAACGTTTACTGTATATTGTCAAATTTCTTCACAATTTTGTCAGGATTCTATATCCTATTTTAAACATACATACACACACACACACATATATATATATATATATATACATATATATATATATATATATATATATATATATATTATATATTAGTTGGATTGATTGGATTAAATATGTTATCTCTATCTCTGATATTGAGTGCTTTTCAATAAGTACCATGCATATAATATGTAAGTAATATATATAATATATTACACACATACACACACATATATATATATATATATACATACATACATACATACATATTTCTATACATGCACTTCTAATATGTATGTATGTATGTATGTATGTATGTATGTCACATAGTTTTAAGGTATGCTTTATTTATGGGTTAAAGTGCTCAATATCCAGGATAGAGCATATTTAAATATAAAAGTGGTCCCACGATTATGTTTAGCATGAAAAAAACTGTCACCTATCGGTGTTGACTTCAATGTACACACACACACATTATATATATATATATATATATATATATATATATATATATATATATATATATTTTACTATGACTTCACTTTTGAAAGGGTACATAGGTTCAGAGGAGGTTCACAGGATGTTTTGAGTTTGTATAAATAACTTCATAGTAGAAAACTACATGAGTCATGCATACTCTCATATGTGAAATCTTTCACATCAGACATAGAAGATGATAAAATTAGACTTATGAAAATGAGGCAAGCAGACATAGAAGATTATTTTGAAGGTCTGGGAACACTCAAATTTATCCCCATATAAATTATATCCATTTCAGATAGCAATGTGGGAACCTGCAGTAATGTGCATCTTTTCTTAAAGGGAACTGGCATGAACTTTCAAAAAATGAGGGACATCTGTAGTTTAAATTTAAAAAGTAATTAAAATAAAATGTATTTTTTTGTTATTATTATCAAATGTTTCAGCAATTGTGTTCTTTGGCTTTCTTCAGATGTCAGTAAATCCAGGTAACCTTGAGGGATTTTGGAACTGAAGCCTTATTTAATTTATGGAAGTAGGACAAATTAAAAGCATAGGTTCATAAATATGGTGGCATTGTGAGTTCAATCCTTGGTCTGGGTAGCACAGACTTGGTGAAAACAGAGTGAAACGATAATTAAGGAGTACAAAGAAGAAGACGATACTCCAAGACATGAACAGTAGGACGAAAACAATGTATAACAGTAGATTAAACAAAGGAGTTCTCTTCAAAATTCCCTGAAGTTTACCTGTATTGATAAATACCTGAAGAAAGTTAGAAGACACATTGGCTGAAACATTGTGGTAACAACAATAAAGATGAGGATATTAGTCTGACTTTAAATAATGATAATTCCTCATCCCAGAACTTCAGAAAAAAAAAAGTTCTTACTTGTTATCATCAGTGAATCTTCAATCACATTATTGAGAGGATCAATGTTTGAGACAGTCATGCTATAGGTGACAAGAATTTTGATTAATTCAACAGAGAACAGAGAGTAAAACTAGGAGGTAAGTCTATTATAGATAGTAGGTGGGAGATGTTCTTGTGAAACTATTCAGTATTTATGTGACGAACATGTGACCAACAAGGTTTACCTGCTTGATTAGACAGGTGAGAATGAAATAATCAATCATAGTAAAACTTTGGAAATATACAGTTTTAAAAGTTTCAATGCATACAGACACTAACCATGTTGGGCGTACCAAATGAAAAATATTCCGTTGTGTCTTTCAGATTCATTTTTGATTATTTTTGACTCGTATTTCTTTCATCTTATTTTGTGGCTTGTTTACACCTTCTAGTAGTAGATGTAATAGTCTTAAGTTGTCTGAATTTCCTAGATGAAGCATTGTCATTATTATTAATTTTTGACTCGTATTTCTTTCATCTTATTTTGTTGCTTGTTTACACCTAGTAGTAGTAGATGTAATAGTCTTAAGTTGTCTGAATTTCTTAAATGAAGTCTTTTCATTTATATTAATTTTTGACTCGTATTTCTTTCATCTTATTTTGTTGCTTGTTTACACTGTGGGAACATTGTTATTATCATAAATAAAAATAAAATATAAAATAATAATAATAATAATAATGATGAAAATTATAAATAAAATAAAATTTTAACCTCAAGAAATTAAATAAATAAATAATGAAACTACTCCCAGAATGCAACAGGGACTGTTCCTGCCAGAAATACAGACATCCCACCAAAAGACTTGAGATTCAATCTCTTTGCCCAACGACTGTCAAGATGCCAACACACATGTAAGTTCTCTCTGTGATAAGACTTGCGATATTACGGAGAGATTTATTCCCTTTTATGACATGAACGTTATCACAATTGTAATGTAAAACACACAGACACACACCAATACACACAAGTACATAAATAAAATTGTATGAAATTACCATACAATTTACCATGTCTTTCTTATTGTTTGTAATGTTTTCCTCATGAACACAAGTCCAATTTTTATAACCACATAGTGTGAGGAGGCTTTCTCTTCCTCTTTTGTCAAACTCTCTGCTTCCAGGCAGAGAGGAGCCCAGATGAGGCTATGCCGAAGAGTAGACTCTCATTTGGGTAGGTAGACAAACCCGAGTCCATGTATACAGGGTCTATAGGCAATTTTTGCCCAAGCCTACAGGCTTGGAATGTCCCATGTTGAAAACTGACCTTGTGTCACATCTTGCCTTGAGGGGAGTTTAGTAAATAGAGAGTGAATACAATAACTAAGTCTTAAGTTGTCTGAATTTCTTAGATGAAGGATTGTAATTATCAATTTATATATACAGTATTTGTACAATAAAAAAAAACAAAAACATTGAAATAAAAGGAAAGATATACTTGGTAAAAAAATAATAATAATGACAATGATATTAGGTTGGTGCAAAAATAATGACGTAATAATGTCATTTTTTGACGTATTTTTTAACGTCAAAAAACCTAATACATGTAAGAAATTCAAACTTAATACTAGGTGTAAAAAAGCAACTGATTATATTGACAATGCCACAACTCTCATCTTATGCCAGAAAAAAATAATGACCTTAACTTTTCTTGTTCACTGCTTGACAGACCTGGGAAGAATGCTGTACATTCTATATTAAATGCATTTCTTCTGGCTTGACAATAACAAATATAGAATGGTGTAACATAGCAGAAATTGCCAAGAAAACACATTGTAAGATGTTGATGAAAATATCAGAAATTATAGTTTTTGGTTAACATTTCTTAACTGCTCTGAATGCTGATTTTCAAGTTAAGCATGTCCTTCTACTTGGAAGACTGATGCAAAACAATTCTACGTGTCTTTTCTTGTGTTTGTTATTGATAGGAGTTTTCTTCCTAACATTTTTTGAGGTGGTGTGGAAAGTCAACATTTTGATTCTATCATTATTTTCCTTTCCAGTTACATTTGATATACATTTTGGCTATTATCCTCATCTTTGTTTAAGAATTTTAATCAGTGTAAGTAAGTAAAAAGAGACATAAAAATGGAGTAGATGCCTTTTGCAATCAGTGTACATATTTTTATTTTTTATTTTCTTACACAATAAAATTCATCCTGTACATTGCCAGTGGGCCACTCAAGGTAGAGGGTTACTTAAAGAGGTACAGATAGGAGAGGAAGATAACGGTTAACCCTAGACTTGATAGGTTAAAATTGTAGTGATCAGGGAAACACCCTCTTGGGAGACAGTTCCACAGAGCAGTGGTTTGCAGGAAGAAGCTGTTTGAGTGGAATTTATTTCTCAACAATGGAACACAGAAGGAATGTGGTTGGTTTGCTACGATATAAGTTGCATGGTGGATCCTAGCTATGAAGGTTAGACCTGGTGAAACCAAGGAATCTAGTTTGTCTGAGAACTTTCTGTCGAAGTATTGATAAAGCAGCAATAAGCTTGCCACATCTCACCTGTGAAAGAGAGCTTGGAGGGAGGAAAATAATTTTTTACCCAAAAGGATTTAGAGACGCTTTTGAACTCTATAGAGACTGGAAAGTTAGGACTGGGCAGTTCCTGCCCAAATATGGCAACAGTACTCCATTCTTGGCCTGATCTGGTGTGAAGGCTAAAGTGTTTGTCCAGGAAAAGAAAACACTAGACTTGGGTTTTATGTCAGTCAGGGGTTCAAATATCTGATAAGTAGCTAATTATTTGCTGCTTTTCATATTTCATTTATCAGCTTCGACTAATAAATCAAATTGCGTTATGTACCAGTTGAGCCAAATAATAAATACAGATAATGAAAGCAAAATATTTCATCTCTATACAAGATTTTTTTTTTTATTTAATCATTTTCATCCCAAGCAAGGTGATGATGCTTCTAAAATGGAAGGGGTTATTGAAAATGAAAGACAATGAAAAGATATTAGTGGGGAGAAAGGACAATAAAAGAACAGGATCAGGAAGATAGTGATTGACATTGCATTTAAATTTTTGAAGATCATAGTTAGCAGGGAAGCAAGAAAATGGTAGAGAGTTCCACAGACAAGAAAAAAAAAACTATTAGAATAGAACTTATGGTTACATTTAACTAAATTCAACAGTAAAATAATGAGACCTAGTTGCCAATATAGTAATATAGTTAAATTCATGTGATGGCAGTACTGAGTAGGAGAGTTCATTTGAACAACTGTCATGAAAATATTTATAGAAAAGACAGAAGGAAGCCATATCACCATGGTGAGGAAGTGACTGAATTTGAGATGTCAGGGCAGAACTGATAAAATTACAGACCCTTTTTTGGATTTTGTTGAGAATCGCAAGATATACAGCAGGATCACCTCACCCGGTCAGATGTGACAGCAATATTCAATGGACAGACGAATGGTAGATTTATAAATGTGCAAAATGGATTCTAGTAAGAAAAATTATCTGTCAAGATACAATGAACCTAGCAGCATACCTAGTAATTTATTCAATATAATCATTCCACTTCATGGCAGTGGAAAATACAAGATAAAGATGGTGTAAGGAGTTACTCTCCTGGTGGTTAGTATCAGGCATGATGATGAATGGCAAAAAAAGGTTTTCTATAGTGATTAAAAGATACCAATTTTGTATTGTAGGGGGTTAAAATTTACAAGCCGTTTCTTGCCCCAGTTAACAACTGATTGAATATCATTTTGATCATGAATCAGTATTACTATAATATGATGCAACTTTATAACTTGAGAAGTTAAAAATGTTTTTACCTTGAACAAAATTAAAGACAGACTAACAGAGAAAGGGGAGGTCTTTGTAGCGATAGAAGACAAAAGTAAAATAAGAAGGAAAATTACAAAAGAGGGAAATTAAAAATTAGTCCACTATATTCATGAGTTGCAAATTTTAAAATGCCTTTTTGCTTAGCAAATTTGTTAAATTATCCTAGGTCTAGTGGATAAATATGCGTGGATTTATATTTACATGTAAGTATTTTTTTTAATCATTTCATCCCAAGCAAGGTGATAAAGTCACTAAGATGCAAGGAGGTGCCGAGAGTGAAAGACTGAGAAAATCACTGAAGTGAAAGGAGAATAAAAGAACAGGATTGAAAAAGACAGATGATGATTGATGTTGCATTTAAATTTTTGAAGATCGTAGTTAGAAATATTACAGTCCTTCTTCTTGCTCAGACATTCACATCTAGGACCCGCCATGACATGTTCATGGTGGCAAATCATCTGCATTCCTTTTGTGTTACTTTTGTAAGGAGGAAGTTCCATGTAGACAGCTTCTTGTCCAGATTTGTTACTTTGTGGAACATACTCCCGAGAAGATCTTTCCCCAATCACAACAAGCTGAACCTCTTCAAGTCCAGCGTAAACAGATATTTTTCCTCCCTATTCTCATAATATGCACTTTTTACTTCCTCCTTCCCTTACAACAATTTCACTCTATAAACCTCTACATTGAGTGGTTCTTCTGCCTTGCATTAGGTGAACTAAAGTTTTAAAAAAAATAAGCAAGAAACTCGAAGACAGTTTCACCTTTGTCACTAGTCTAGTACTGAGCTTAAATTCATGAAGTCAACGTACCAGAGGAAAGCTTATCAGAACAAAAGCTGTGAAAATATTTATAAAAAAGGCACAATGACCTACATTACAGTGGTGGAAAAGTGAGTGAAGCTAAGATGCCAGGTGAGGATTGATAACATTGTAGATTGTTCTTTGAATTTTCTCAAGAATCCCAAAATATATAGCAGAAGCACCAAGCCATATGTGCCAACAGTATTCAATTCATGGATGAATGGTAGATATCTCTAAGTGCAAGATAGATTCTAGATATCAACAATAACCCTTTTATCAGCAAGGGAAGTGGAATTGGCAAAATGAGTTCAGATTCTAACCAAATGGTTTCTGTTCATTTCATACTAATACTCTTGAAAAAAGCATGAATCCATTAGAAGTGAGTTTGAATTGTAGTCAAATTTGTCACATTCACTTAAGTGCAAATACCCTTGAAAGGGATATTAATCCATCATTTCTCCCTACTAGACATGGTTCTCTTGCCTTGAGCAGCAACCTAGAAGGAAAACTGACTGAATTCAAACATCCATTGCCTTGTGGCTCTGGATGTAAATCCAGATAGAAAATCCAGATACAAGTCCCCAAGTCTATAAATATTAATATCTCTCCTGTGACTTCTGCAGATAGACCTTTCCCAAAATTACATACTCTGCATTCGCTTGGATTGCATCAATTAGACCAAGAGGACAGATTTTTTTTTTTGAGGCAGGTGGGGCAGTGAAAATCCATCTGTACCCTAGGGAGTGCACCAATCTTGACTGATCAATTCACCAAGGTTTCCTCACAAGATAGATTAATGTTTTAGAGTGAGAGATGTGTATTGTGTGATGTCATGTGAGTGTCAAATTCTCCAAACCTCTTTTTTGTTCATTTTGTCTCAGAAATTTCAACAGTCCCTGTTTAATATAAAGTTTTTGATACTAAGTGGGATGAAAAACCAAAACAATGACTAAATACTTGATTTAAATTTGTTATTGCTTTAGTTGTCCGACAGAATTTGTGTAAGCAATTAGAGTGAAAGAATGTTTTAATACATCTGATAACTCCTACTTGTGATATAATGGTTTAAACAGCTAATTCTTTTGTAATAAATCAAGATTGATTGCTTTATTTTTCTTTATGGCTTAATCTGTGGCAGGTTATTTCAAGTCAGAAAATATTTTTAGATTGTAAGAATTTTTTGGAGATAATAATGATTTACTGATACAAGTCCTACTAATTAACCCATAGCTGGGGAGAGAAAAGGTGGATTCATATCTTTCCCAAGGGTATTTGTGAGTAAGTGAATATAACGAACCTGGCTGGAATTGGAACTCGGCTCTTCTTGATTTCCAAGTGAGCTGTTATCTATTACACCACTAGCACATTTAAGCTTGCAGCACTAGGTATTCCCAAGTGATCACCTATCTAAGTACTGATCAGGCTCGACATTGCTTAACTTTGATAATTATACAAGAACTGGTGTTTGAACATGATATGGCCATAAGGTCAAGAGGAGATAAGTCAAAAGAATAAGTTGATTCAACAGTTTCATGTTGCTTGGCTGGTTGTGTTATGATACTAGAACGTCTGATAGTTCTGCTATAAATATTTTGATTTTGTGACATGGGCATATTTACATAATAGACTGACTTACTGACAAGTTGATAATTGATGGAGAGAAGGTGGAAAAGTTGTGAGGAAGAAAACAGGCAAGCAGTAAAGTTTTGTAAAAAAGAAAAAAGAAACATGGCCCACCATTAAACAGTGTGAAGCTTTAGTTACTTTTCTTTTCCTCTAATCAGCAATTGGTTATTGGGTAACTAAGAAACAAATAGTTGACTGATAGTGACCATGCAACAGGAAAGTTTGCATTTCTTAGTGGCTGAAACAAAAAAAAAATAAAAGAATAACTACAAATAAAAACAATAATCATGTATTTTTTCTCTCTTTTCCCTGCACTTCAAGATGGCTATCAATTTCTTTATTTAACAGTTACCAGTTAATCAACAATGTGCACTGGCCTTTTACGAGGATCTGTTTTCTGTGTTAGTTGATCAGTTTTTGACTGAAAGTTCTTGAGACAATTTTTATTAAATCAAAACAGCTTTTTTGTGTACAAAGAAAGAAAAAAGAGAAGGAAAGAAAAAAGGAAGAAGAAAGGAAGAAACGAAGAAGAAAAAGGTAAAAGGAAAAAGAAAAAGGAAAAAGAGAAAAGGAAAAGAAGGAAAAAGAGAAAAGGAAAAAGAGAAAAGGAAAAGAAAGAAAAAGAGAAAAGGAAAAGAAGGAAAAGAGAAAAGGAAAAGAAGGAAAAGAGAAAAAGAAAAGAAAGAAGAAAGAGAAAAGGAAAAGAAAGAAGAAAGAGAAAAGGAAAAGAAGGAAAAGAGAAAAAGAAAAGAAAGAAGAAAGAGAAAAGGAAAAGAAAGAAGAAAGAGAAAAGGAAAAGAAAGAAGAAAGAGAAAAGGAAAAGAAAGAAGAAAGAGAAAAGGAAAAGAAAGAAGAAAGAGAAAATGAAAAGAAAGAAGAAAGAGAAAAGGAAAAGAAAGAAGAAAGAGAAAAGGAAAAGAAAGAAGAAAGAGAAAAGGAAAAGAAAGAAGAAAGAGAAAAGGAAAAGAATGAAGAAAAAGAAAAGGAAAAAGAGAAAAGGAAAAAGAACAAAAGAAAGAAAAGAATGGAAAAAAGAAAAGAGTAAAAGGAAAAGAGTAAAAATGGAAAAAATAAAAAATAAAAAAAGAATATGGAAAAAGAAAGAAAAAGGGAAAAAAGGAAAAAAAGATAAAAATGGAAAAACAGAGAAAAGGCAAGAAAAAATGGCTGTTGGCTCCCAGTGTGATTAGTTCATAAGTATACTTATGTCAATATATAATTGATATATGTGTATTTCTTTTCCTCAATTTCTCCCACTTTTTTGTAATTGTGCACAGTATTTTATTTCCTTGATTGAGTTCTGATGAAAGAGAAAGAAAATCTAATCAGCTTTTCCAGTATTTCCTTTTTCTTTGGAATTACCACTCATTATGATAATTATCTTTTTGTCAAATTTCCACTTTCTTTTTTTTTTCTTTTAATAAATATGTCTGTTTTTATAGCATCAATTAAATTTTGTTTCTCCAATAAGTTCAACATTTATCTATTTAATTACTTAGTTTGTTCTTTTATCAATTAATTCCTGTGTAATGTCTTCATTAATTTTTAATGGTTATTAGTATAGAAGGATACTTGGGTGGTATAATGGATAGGAGAATGAGATATTGAAGAGGTGAGTTTGAATTACAGTGAAATTACATTTGATTATATGCAAATACCCTTGAAAGGGGTATTAATCAATCACTTCTCCTAGATATGGGTTTAATAGTCTGACGTATCTGGAAAAAATCACAAAAAAGAAAAAAAATTGTTAATGCAATATTCATTTACAAGAAAAAAAATTATATTCTCAAATATGTTTTTTTTTAATTAAACCACAATGGGTTGATAAACTGTAAAAAAGAAACTATCAGCACTGAAAATAGAATAAGCAAATTCCTGCATATACATTACTAGCCTTAGGGAAAGCCATGAATCTATTTCTTGTCTTTCATTGTGTGACACAGAAATCCTTAGTTGTATAGGAATAGGGGAAAGATGTCTCCCAGAAACTAAGAAAAGAGATAGGAAAATGTCCTTAGAAAACAAATAATATTTATAATAATATTTATAATCAATATGCAAATTTGTTAAATCTGAAAAACTGCCCTCTTGAGTGATTTACATACTCTGATACTTACTGGGCACAGGGATCTGTCCCTGCACTGATAGTATCATGCCTATGACTAAGCTTAGATCAGCTAAGACCAGCAGCTTGAGTTAAGTCAAGTAGATCTTCACTCTTTTGAGTGGCTTGTAAAACGCTATTTATCATCTCTCAGTGGCATCTCTGTCTTTGGGTAGAGTGCAGTCAGGGGCAGTTCCGTCAAAGGACAGAGTTGTCACTGAGGAAAATTATGCTGAGAGGTGCCCAGCCCTGGGAACAGCTGCTTGAGGCCATGACCTCTCATTACACCAGAGGGAGGGATTGGTGCTCACACTGAGGTCAGCACAACTGACAGTTGAGGGGGCTGCGGGCAATTTTTATTCCGAGCCTGAGTGTACGCGCTTGGGTCCCCACCTTAAAAACTGACCTTATGAGGGGTTGAGTAAATACAAATTGCTCTCTCAAGTAGTTTGTAATATCCTATTTATTATCTCTAAGTTGTGTGTCTGTCTTTTGGCAGAGTGCACTCAGGGGTGAGTGAGTGTCGCAACTGAGGAAAACTATACTGAGAAGTGCTCAATTTTTTTTCCTAACCTGGGTGTGCATACTCAGGTCCCCACCTTAAAAACTGACCTTGTGTTGCCTCTTGTCTTAGTGGGAAAACAGAGTAAATACTGTGTGTAAAATGCTCTCCAATAGTTTGTAACACCCTATTTATCATCTCTCAGTTGCATTTCTGTTTTTGGACAGAGTGTGCTCAGCAGTGGCTCTGTCAAAGATCAGTGTCGCAACTGAGGAAAATTATACCGAGAGGTGCTCATCTCTGGGGAACAGCTACTCAAGACTGTGCCCTCTCATTGCACCAGGGAGAAGTGCTTGTACTGATGCCAATGCAACAGATAGCTAAGGGGGCTTGAGCAATTTTTGTTCCTAGCCCGGGTGCATGCACTAGGGCTCCCCATATTAAACCGACCTTGTGTCACAAGGTGAATTCATGGTGCAGTGGGTAAATACCAAATTACTATAAAGTAGAGTTGCGGCTTTTTAATCTCAGAATTCGTGGAAGAATTGTGCTCCAATTTTGCATTTATTCATATAGATTCCACAATATAGGTTTTACTTAATTAGTTATTATGTTTCTCTAACTCTTCAAATGTTGAATGCTTGAGTTCTCCTGTAGTTTATTGATGCCTATTGCATCTATTCCTCCCAACCTATTGTGATGATGGCCAAACCAAGAGTCCTCTACAGGAGCTAGTTTAAATGCCACCCAATAGGTTGGCTTTTAAGCTAGGATAAAATTTTAGCTAGCTTAAAATTTTAAGCTAGCAGCAATTTTGGATACAAAAGGAAAATAAGATTTATTCCCCTTGAATGATAATGCCTAGTATAATATATTAATATATATTTTTAACCCTGCATAATCTGGCAATCCTGAATCTGAGCTCAATGTTCGCTGTGCCTAACTTTTCTAGGGCTTTTGAATGACCTATGAATCATTGAAATTGGACTAGTATGAGTGGAGGAGTTGCTTGGATACACACACACAACAACAACACACATACATACACTGTACTTTGTATATAAGACTTATATATGACAGTGACTGCTGGATACTTTCCATACAGATGAAGAAGGCACTTTAAACAGAGATATGGTTCTACCAATAGATGCTGAAAGTATATGTTCAACAAGAAAGTTTTTAGGAAAACTGAGACTAAAAGGACATTTATACATACAATCAAAATGTTGAAACCCTTAGAAAACATAAAGGAAAAGGGCTTAGAGAATTTAATATTCACAGGACATACTGAAGGCAAGAGTTGATAGATTGATTTGCTTGTTTAATGGCATATTAATGCCTTATGGGTCCTTTAATGCCAAAATTTCATTTTCTTGGAATCTTTGAAGTAATAAAACTATGATATATGTTATTATGCTTTCACAATTGAATACATGGTAGATGATACTCAGCTTTTGTGCATATACATGTTTGTGTGGACATAATTACTAGAGGCAGTGATATGTGTGTTTTTTGTTGTAGTTTTATTGAAGTTATATTTTGGAGCCCACTTTGATTTCTTTGAGAAATTATCAGATATTATATGGATTAATGTCATGAAAGAGTTCTTTACCTGTACCTGTAATGGCCTTCACCTGAGGTGGATTGAGCCGGCTCCAATATTGGAGTTTCATGGGAATTTGAAATTCACAAGCAGTCCCCAACCCGCATGTATAGCACATGAGATTTGATTATAGTGGTGAAGGTTTCGTGCAGGACCATCCACACTTTTCGAAGGGCCAAATACAGAGACTTGATGCACTACGTGCCACAAGGTCCCCAAACGAGCCTCCGCAGGTTTTGAATTCAGAGTTTTCCTTCTCCTAAACCAGTTGCCATCCAAGGCTATAGAACCCAGTCTGTCCTGCTATTTACCCATAGCTGGCTGGGGAGAAGAAAAGGATTCATATCTTTCCCAAGGGTATTAGCATGTAAGTGAATGTAATGGATTTGACTGGAATTTGAACTCGGCTCTCCGATTCCTCAATCCAAGCCACTATCCATTACTCCACCATGCCTCCTTACTCCACTGTGCCTCCTGAAAAAGTTCTTTCATGTTGGTTGGTTGATTTTGTTTAGCGGCATATCAACACCTCTGTGGGTTATTTAATGCTGAAATCTAAATATTTTGAACACAATTTTATGGCTTCAAGTAAATATATTTTGAACACAATTGTCTGCCTTCAACTACAAATAAAAAGTATTGTTGATCATTTTACTATAAAAATGCATTTTTATACTTTTATAGTGTTTTACTTTTGTTTGTGGTTCAGTATTTGCCTGTAACTGGGATCCTAACAGGTGCTACCACCACATATTAGGGTAGACTTGGGAACAACAGAAATTAAGAGGTAGTTTCACACTCCTGAAAACCTCCAATCTCCTGAAAAAGAAAAACTAAAAAAAAATATCACGGAAGTCTTGGGTGTCTGCTAATCTAGAAGAATGAAATCAGTCGTAATTCACAGATAATAATGTAGAGGAATCTGTGGTAATCATGATCGCTTACATTGTGAAGGGACCTGGCATAAGAAAAAGTTCTAACATCTGTTTATATTTCTGAGATGAGGTATTGTAACTATTTACATTGTTTGGACTGTTGTCCTCATTTTTATTGCCATATTCATGACATTTTGGCTGTTATATGCTCCGGCCTTCTTCAGGTCATATGTTTTTGAATTTAACCAAGGGCACATGACCCAGAGGATAAAAGTGTTAGTTGATTGATCCAGAAGTGACTTGACCCAATGAGTTGTGAATTCAATCTCTCATCACAGCAGAGAGAACAAAAACTTGTAAAGTTGAGTTATCAAAGGAATTAAATAAAACCAAGATATTCAAAGGCATGGCATGTGGAATTAAAACAATTTACCCCCATGGACTAAAAGGATTTGGTTTGAAATTTCAACATATATCACTTGAAGAAGGCTGTAGCGTGCAATGACCAAAACGTAAATATAGCAATAAAGATGAAGACGACACTTCAAACAATGTAAATAGAAAAATTTTTACTTGATAACTTTTTATTTACATTCATTCTTTTTTTACATTTATTAATGTTCACATCATTGTTATTATCACAATGGATTCAGTGTTTGTTAATCCAGGTAACATTCAGAGAATTTCAAACTGAGCCCTTTATTCAATCGACAACACTAGATTGTTCCTTTCATTTTTTTTTTTTTAATTTTTTATTTAGTACCACACAGTTAAGGAAACTGAAGATAAGCAATATTGAGCTTGGTCAGTACCTAGATGGGTGACCACTTAGGAATACCAGGTGCTGTCAGCTTGGATGTGCAGGTGGTGTAATGGATAATACTTTGGAATTGGAAATTGGAAAGCTGAGTTCCAATTCCTGTTGGGTTCATTATACTCACTTACATGGGAAAAGTATGAATTTACCCCTTCTCCCCCAGCTATGGGTTAATTAGTAACTCTTGTATCACTAAAAAAAAATTTTTATCTGAAAAATGTAAATTGTTACAATCTAAAAATATTTCTGGCCTTAAGAACCAACAGAGGGTTGATAAGCTTTAAAAAAATGAATCAATCAATCAATAAGTCTGCTCAAACTGGCCCAGAGATTGAACCCACAATTACTATGTCACCAAATTTATAAAGCAACGCTTTAATCCACTAGACTATTATAATGGGGGATGAGGACATTAGTCTGAATGTAAATAGCATAAGTAATGATCATTTAGTATCTGTCTATATTTCTGAGATATCATTTAGTATCTGTCTATATTTCTGAGAAATATTATGTACACTATTTACATTATTCAAACTATTGTCCTAATCTTTGTTGCCATATTTATCACAAAGTTTTGGCCGTTGTATGCTCCAGCCTTCTTCAAGTGGTTGGAATGTTGAACTGAACCTTTTATTTCACTCGCTGGGGTGGACATTCTAGTTCCACATGCCATGTCTAATGGATGTCAGTTATCAGTTATCTCCCGTTAATTCCCCTCTCCAAGTTCTCCACCACCGTAACCAGGTATTGTGCCATATTGTGGATAAAGGCATTGGTTAGATCCAGTGAGAGGGACCCAAAGAGTTGTGAGTTCAATACCTTACATTCACTAGCAAGGCCTCTGATTGAGAGGTTTTGAGGAGCATGACACTATCTTTTCATTTCTGTTGTTCCCAGGTCCACCGTCACACAAGGTGGTAGTATGTGTTAGGATCTCAGCTATGGGCAAAGAGTTAAACCCAAAACTGGGGTCAAAACACTATGAAAGTATAAAATTTTTATAGTAAAACATCTGCCAATACCTCATAAATAAATGGACATTTTGATTCAAAGAAAATCAATGTTTTGTGGCAATTTTTAACATCAAGTTTTCTTTCTATATTTCTGAGATGAGGTATTATGTACATTATTTACATTATTTGGACTATTGTCCTCATCTTGTCACCATATTTATTATAACGTTTCAGCCGCTGTATGCTTTGGCCTTCTTCAGGTGGTTGGAATGTCAAGCTGAACCTTTTATTTTGCTCACTGGAGTAGCCTGTTCTAGTTCCATGTTTAATGGATGTCAGTTATCAGTTATCTCCTTGTTAATTTCCCTCTGAAAGTTCTCCACTGCCTTAACTGGGTATTGAACTCACACTCTTTGGGTCCTGTCACTGGATCTAACCAATGCCTTTATCCACTGCACTCTTTAAAGAAGGCCAGTGTGTACAACGGCCGAAACGTTGTAATAAATGTGACAAAGATGAGGATAAGAATCTGAATAATGTAAATAATGTATCAACTTTTCTTGTTAAAAAGTTGAGTAATTTTAACACATTCAACATTATGGATTAAAAGTAGTGAATTTTGTATAGTATTTTTTTTTTTCTTTAGACTTAGCTGGAATAAAACAAATTCACTGATTTGGGACCCAAAAATTTTCCATTCTTTAATAATCAGTTATGTTTAGTTTAATTTGTAATATATGTAAATGTAGGTAGAAAAAAACGAAAAAAATGTTGATAAGATAGTGGGGGTCACAAATCACTGTCCACGGCCCTCAATCAGGCTTCTGGAGTAGTATGCACCAGCTCTGATTTGGGGTTACTCCCAGCTACTAAATACAGAATCGTGTATCCTCACACCCACATTCAGTTTTGTAAGCCTGCAAAACATTTGTATTGTATACAGTTATGTAAGAGAGAATTTGAATATTCTCTCATACCTTATGTAAAGTCCATGTTGGTTTTCTATCTGTTTACATATAAACTTTTTGAGTTGTGTCTGCTACTCTTGAAGAACTCTCTAACCTCTCAGTGAAGTTGATCAAAAGAGATTAGAATGGTGTACAAACATGGTATCAGATCTTAGTTTCAATCTATGGACCTCTGGGTTATGATTCTAAAATGCTTTTTCAAAGACTTAGTTGTATGATGCTTTGGGCTACATCACAAATTAGACCTGGTTGGTGTTATTAAACATGTATAATGAGCAATATTGGTAAACAACCAAAGGTTAAAATGTTGCTTGAGGTTAATAAAGCACTTTTCAAATTAAAATTCATATAAATTGGCTACAGAAAATTGAAAATGACTGCATATTCATATGCCACATATGCAAACATGGAAGCTGGGTAATCGCATAGAGGACACAATCTTTATAAAAAGGAAGCAATAATAAACTTGTGCTAATAAGTTGGCAGTCAAAAAGAGTGTTGCCTTTGAGGTGCTCTCACTTGGTGAGGCTGCCAATGCTGGTTTTCTTGTGTCATCCCTTGCCCAGGAGTGAACTTCAGTATGCTTGCTCTGCCAATGGTCTGTTGCTACACTGATAACCAATGTGAAACTACAAGAGTGATCAGTGACAGTAGGTTGTGGGTTATAGTGAGACTCTGAGAGAGGATTGCGAAGAAAGGAAATAGAAGTCTGCAATTTTGATTGGAAGATGCAGGTGGTTGATGCTTTGACCATGAAGGGAGCATCGACAGTAACGTTGACAGAAGTAATCCATTCAGCACTTTCGGAGGCAGATTCAGAGAAGAGATGTTCACCTTTATAGATGAACTTTTGGAATTGGGGTCACTGACCTAGAAAACTTCTAAAGTTCGGTTCTCTGCTCTAGAAGATGTCTGGAGTTCAACTCTCTGTTCTAGAAAACGTCTGCAGTTCGGCTATCTCTAACTTCTCAGGAAAGGTAGATCAAAAGAGATTAACACAGCATACAAGCACATGTATCAGACAAGGGCTCCATGGCAGCACACTCCACCCGAGCCGAGAGTAGTTGAGAAAGTTTTGGTCAATATGTGTTATTTAGTTATAATATATATAATAATTTCACCCAAACAAGGGAATAAAGCCACTAAGATACAAGGGATTACTGATAGTGAAGGAAAGTGAGAAAGCATTACTGAAGTGAATGGACAATAAAAAGCCCGGGTTAAATATAACAGATAATGACTGATGTTGCATTTAAATTCTTTGTAAATTGGAGTTGACAGGAAAGAAGGAAGCTGGAAAAGAGTTCCACAGGTGAGAGGTGTGAGAGCAGAAATGATTAGAAATAGAACTTAATGTCATATTTAGATTGATTGAAACTAGCTCAAAAATATTTTATGTCAAAATTTGTGGTTTAGTCATCGTTTGTTTTTGTAGAGTCAGAAACAATTTGTTAATGCAGAAGATGATGAAAGCTAAGCATAGGTGTGGTGGATTATGGGTGAAATACGTCTTTTTCTTACCAACATAAGGCACAATTCAAATATAATGTCAATTGTCATCTTTCTCCTTGAATTTAGTTCTTTATTATCCTTTATTCTCAAAGTTTTCTCAGTTTTTTTGCTCTATATTCACCCAATACAAGGCCCAAGAGCCACTCAAGTTACCGTGCAGATTTTTGTAAGGCAGGGAGGAAATAAGAAGTGCACATTACGAAGTTATGTACGAGAGATATTGGTTTGATCCTTGACTTAGAGAGACTAAGATTGTATTTGTTAGGAAATCATTGTCCCAGGAGTTTGTTCCATAGTTCTGGGGAAGAAGCTGTCTAGCTGTGAATGCAATGTCAAATCGTTATGTTTTTGTTCTCTTCCTATTCTTTCTCTCACCTTAAAAATATTTATTTTTTTGTAATATTCTTCCACATTCTCTAACACCCCCTTGTGTTTTAGTAATTTTATTTCCTTGTTTGGGGTGAAATTATTAAAAAAAAGAAAAATATTATATTATTATATATTCCTGAGATGAGGTATTGTAAGTATTTACCCTATTTACAATGTTTGGACTGTTGTCCTCATCTTTATTGTCATATTCACAATGTTTCGGCCATTGTATGCTCCAGCCTTCTTCAGGTGATATATGTGGGAATTTTGAACTGAACTCTTTATTTCTTCCCCCAGGGTAGATTTATTTTAGTTCCACATGCCATATTTTTTAATATCTCAGTTCAGTTAATTCTTTTTAGTAGCTCAACTCTCCAAGATTTTGTTCGCAAAAAGAATAACTAAAGTTCTAAGTTCACTTTGCATTATAATATTAAAATACTGCCACCATATCTGGTCTGGTGCTCCTACAATATATCTTGAGATTCTTGACAATGTTCAAAAACGGTCTGTAATGTAATTGATCCTAACCTGGCATCTTGACTTCAGGCACACTTTGTCTGATGTGTGCGGCTTTCCAGTTTTTTTTTGTTTTTTTTTAAGAAATATTTTCATGGCGACTGTTCTGATGAGATTTTTTTCCTTAGTGCCTCAACTGCATGAATTCTACTAGACTAGCAACTAGATCTCATCGTTATACTGTTAAATTAACTAGCTGCAACTGTATGTTCTAATAGTTTCTTTTATAGCACATCTCACCTGTGGAACACCCTTCTGATTTCTTGCTTCCCTGTCAACTACAATCTTCCAAAATTTAAATGCAATGCTAATCCCCATCTTCTTTTTTCCTGAAACATGTTCCTTTGTTGTACTTTCCTTACTTCTGACTAGCATTTTCTCATTCTCTTTCACTCCCTGTAACCCCTTGCATCTTAGTGGCATTATCACCTTGCTTGGGATGAAATGATAAAAAAAAGAAACTCTTTACTTATTTTAAAATACTGTAAAGATTAGCTAGTATGTCATTTTGAATACAAATGATAATTATCATTTAATGATTTTGGATGTACACTTCTTTATTCACCATGTACCCTCAGGATGTAGGCGACAACGACTCTCCACAAATTCCTGTCCTTTGAAGCTGTTAATAAATTTTGTCTTTTTTTTCTTTCTCCTAAATCCTGTTTTGCCATCTATTTACTCAGACTCTCTAAGTATTAGGTTGGTGCAAAAATAATGACGTAATAATGTTGTTTTTTGACGTCAAAAAACGACATTATTATGTCATTATTTTTGCACCAACCTAATAGGTTATGCATGTTTCCCTCAGTCCCATTTGCCTTCAATCTGTCCTGTGAGCATCAAATTTTCTAAGCCTTCCTTCCTCATTATACACTCTGGAGATTTCAACCGCTTCTTCCTGATGTTAAGTAGAAGTTTCCTTTTTGTTTTAGCATTCTGTAGAACTACACTTCTGCTGCTTCAAGTCTTTTCTTCATGTTTGAGGAGATTGTCCAGCATTCACTCCATATAGGAGGACAGATATTATGAAACAGGTCAGTACTCTCTTCTTTGTTTTTAATGAAATTTTCCTGATTCTCAATACCCTGCTTAGCTTTTAGAATGCATCTTTGGCTATCCCAATATGCCTTTGGATTTCAGTGTCACACTTTCTGTCCTCTGTTAAAACCGTTCTCAGATATTTAAATTTTTGAACTTGTTTGATTTTGGTGTTTCTGATTTGCAACTTTAGGCTCATGGTTTTGCTAACAAGCATGCATTCTGTCTTTTTGCAGTGGGCTTTTAATTCTTTTCTTGTTTTCATTCACTACCTTCTGTAGAAGTATTTGTAGTTTTCTTTCCATGTTTGCTATCAACACTGTGTCAGCTGCATATGTTAAGATTGTGGCTCCCAATAATGAATCCTGGTAGAAATTTTAATTCTCTCAGAATCGTTTCACTGTATCAGTTGAATAAGTACAAGACAGAAAATAAATGAATAAGTCACTTACGATATTAATCACAGTTGAGACCAATTGTGTGAGCCTGGGTGCAATTTGAGAATAACTCAAATCATAAGCCCCAATTCAAGACCCACAACAAGTGCATTCATTTATAGTTTAGTCTACACTATGGCTTCAATAATAAAATCAAAGTTTTCACAATGCTTGAAAAGGTTTCAGAATATAAGAAATATACTGTGTAAGTTTCAGCTTTAATACCATGTCCCTTCAGAACGTACTTGACTTTGTACAAGGCTCAGGAACCACTCAAAGTAGAGTGGGTTACAGTGTAAGAGGTACAGTTTAGGTGGCTAATAGTGGTAGGGGGTTATTTTTTTTACATCCATATATGGCTCCCTGCAAATAAGGCTTGATAAGGTGGTACAATTGGAATACAGTGCACAAGATTGCATTTCAATCTGACATTTCTTATTTTTAGTTTATAATTGCCATTTTACATGCTCTCCTCAGCAAAGGTCTCCTCTCAACAAAGGTCACTCAAGGTTCATCTTGGCAAAGGTTTTCCTCGACAAAAGGCTCCTCTTGACTTGCCAAATTTTCTCCTTTCCATACTTTAACCATTTCAGCTGAACTTGTGAACTCATTAAAGATGGATTAAAAAAAAAAAGGAACTATTTCAACTACTGGATAAATAAAGCGGAAGGCAGATCCTGTTAGATGATAATAGATTATAATCAATTGATCCACAATATGATAACAATGCTTTTATAGTGTCCAGATATGGAAACAGAAGAAACTTTATGATCGTTTTGACAAAGAACTGTCAGTGTCTGACACTAATTGTTGTGTTTTCAAAGCATACAGATGATGTATGTCTGGACTTGTAAAGTCAAGAAAGTTTCAACATGAAATTTTTTTGTCATGTTGATAAGAGGGAATAATACTAGTTAAGGAAATAAAAATCTAAGAATGAAAATTGATCGAAAGCTTTTATTATTGACAGAAAGACAAAATGTAAGAATTTATTTATTTTAACAATTGCAGAGAATTGTTTTGGAGACAAAATCTTGTGATCTTGACTTAGTTTTTTATTTCTTACAAAAAAAACTTTTGTCACGTTCATTTTTTGATGGACATAAATTTCACCCACCCACACACATCTGTCTATGAAATATTTCATGTATTGTGTGTATCTGGGCAGCAGTTTTTCATTTTTCAAAATTATATATATATATCTGAAGAAAGATCGAGGTCAATCTGAAATATCCAATATAAATAAATACTTTCATAAAAAACATTATTATTTTTTTAATTTGCAACTTTTTAGTTGTTTTTTCTATATATACATATTAAGAAAGTGTACATGGCTTCTCATTATGCTATATATATATATACACTATTTACATTACTTGAACTATTGTCCTCATCTTTGTCGCCATATTTTTCGGCTGTTGTATGCTCCGGCCTTCTTCAGGTGGTTGGAATGTTGAACTTAACCCTTTATTTCACTCACTGGGGTAGACTGTTCTAGTTCCACATGCCATGTTTAATGGATGTCAGTTATCAGTTATCTCCTGTTAATTTCCCTCTGAAAGTTCTCCACTGCCTTAACCGGGTATTGAACTCACACTCTTTGGGTCCTGTCACTGGATCTAACTAACGCCTTTATCCACTGTGCCATGTGCCCTTGTTAGTTAGATCCAGTGACAGGACCCAAAGAGTGTGAGTTCAATACCCGGTTAAGGCAGGGTTAACAGTAACATTCAACAGACAGTAAATTCAGATATGTCACATGATGTTCAAGTGTTTTATCTGGTTTACAGTTTTCGATCATTCAATTCTACAAATGTATCTAAATAGCATATTGTGAGAAAAGTGAAGTGGGGTAACATTTTTTTTTTTTTAATCATTTCACCCCAAACAAGGCAATAAAGCCATTAAAACACAAGAAGTTACTGAGTGTTAGAGAAAAATAGTATTAAGGAAAGAGAACAATAAAAGAATAGGAATTAAGAATAAAGTAGATAATGATTGGCATTGCATTTAAAATTTTGAAGATCAAAGTTGACCAGAAAGCTAGAGTCTGGAAGAGAGTTCTACAAGTAAGAAGTATGAGAGAAAAAATTGTTAGCATAGAACTTACAGTTACATCTTACTATTTCAACTGCAAAATGTTGAGACCGTCATCAATCTAGTCTTCTTATATGTGCTGTTCCCCTTCAGGACGTAGGTCCTCCATCATCTTAAGGTTTGTCTTTTAGTTATTTCTCCCAGACCCTGTTAGATTTGTTAAATCCCATTATGTATGTTATGCATTACTTTCCCCTGTTCCTCTTTCCCTTTATCCACCCTGTGAGTATCAGATTTTCCAAGCTGTCCTTCCTAATTATGCATCCCAGAAATTTCAACTGCCTCTTCCTGATATTAAGTATGAGTTTCCTCTTTGTTTCCATTCTCTCCAAAACCTAGACATTGTTCACATGTTTGGTCCATGGCATCCTTAGCATCTTTCTGTAGAACCACATTTCTGTTGCTTCAAGTATCTTCCTCTTTGAGGAGATTGTCCAGCATTTGCTGCCATACAGGAGGACAGATATTATGTATCAGTTCAGTACTCATTTCTTTCTTTCCACTGAAATTTTTCTGCCTTTTTTCTGTCTCTGCTGAGCTTTTAGAATGCATATTTGGCCATCCCAGTATGTCTTCGGATCTCAGTGTCGCACTTTCTGTCCTCTGTTAGGACACTTTCTAAATATTTAAATATCTGTACCTGCTTGATTTTAGTGTCCCCAACCTGTAAATTGCATTTTGGACTCATCTTTTTGCTGATGACCATGCATGCTGTCTTTATTCTTAGTCCCCTCTTTTCAATCTCCTTTGCTACCTTCTGTAGGCAGTTTTGTAGATTCCTTTCCATGTCTGCTTTAAGCACTGTGTCATCTGCATCCATTAAAATCAAAATACCAATGAGGAACGCTGATCAGAAAAATTACCATGAAATTATGTATATAAAAAAGGTATGGGGAAGCTACGTTATGGTGGTGTGAAAGTGACTGAAACCCAGATGTCAGATCATGACCAATAACATTGCAGATTTTTCTTTGGATTTTATCAAGAATCCCTAAATATATAGCAGAATGACCAGACAAGAGGCAGCAGCAATGTTCAATGTATGGATGATTGGTAGACTAATAAATAAATATGCAAGATAGATTTTGAATATTAAATAAAGTTCATAACTTAAAAAAAAATAAAAGATTCATGAGTTGAAAGGAATTCGTTTGTCAGAAAATCTGGAAATATACTTGGCACTACTCAAATTAAGTGGTCCGCTTGTAAAAAAAAAAAAAAAAAAAAAATAGGGAAATATTTTTTGGGAAATTTTAAGTAAACAATTTTAAGTAAAAGTAAAGTACAGATAACTTTTTGAAAAAGTCGGGGATCAATTTGACACTGTATTTATATTATGAACAGGACCCTCCACATCAATAAGAGCAGGATATAATGAATCCTAATTTCCATAAATTATTCTACAAAAAAATTTTCCCGATTTTTTTACAAGTCAACAAATTAACATGTGGCGCCATCTGTTCATCCCAAACTGAATGAATGATATTTACACATAATTTTATAATTTTCAATTTTATTATCTTAGCTCATCTGTCAGGTCATGCTAAGAGTGCTACTGATGCCATGTGAACCAGTATTGCCTGCTGCATGGTCAAGTCATTGGTGATAGGTAAAGAAATTGACTAGATGCTCACCGGGATTAAAAAACAGAACCTGTCACAATGCAGATGAACCATTTGCAGGGTCAACAGCACAATGAAGTAGACCAGGCTCCAGGGCTATGTACACAGCTTTTGCAGTGATAACATGGCATTACTGGGTAGAGGCCTTCTTAGAATGATGTCAAAGCTCAGGATGGAGTGTTCCTGCAGCAGAAGCCATCCCTGTGTCTATCCATGAGCCTTCAAGTTAGAAGACATTGACAGTGTTTGACCTAGAGAGGGATGGTCTCCACCAGGTTTACTTGCCCGAGATATGCTATGCTTAAAAGGTTTGTTTTGTTTTATGGCATATCACCCTCAATGGGTTATTTAATGCCGACAAGATTTTTATTGCTGGTAATATGTTTTTCAAAAATTTTTTTTTTGCTGGTAATAATTATTTACAAAATAATAATTTTTTTTTGCTGGTAATAATTATTTACAAAATAATAATTTTTTTTTGCTGGTAATAATTATTTACAAAAATGTATTGATGATATTTTTTTTCCTTCAAAAATGTATTGCTGGTAATAATTTTCCTAAAAAAATTAATTGTTGGTATTAAAACCTATTTTTACACTTTCACAGTGCTTTGACCCCAGTTTGGGGGTTAAATATTTGCCCATAGTTGGGACCCTAACAGGTGCTACCACCCCGGGTCAGGGTGGACCTGGGAACGCCAGAAATTAAGAGGTGCTTCCACGCTCCTCAAAACCTCCTAAACAGAGGCCTTGCTGTTGGACGTAGTCTATTGTCTTTCCCTGGACGCGGATGTAGTTTATCGTCATACCCAGGACGCGTGTATAAATGAATATATCATTGGCTTTCAACCCAAACATGTAGTCAGGTGATCAGCTGTGCAGTAGTTCTGCGATCGCCCTCAGTCATGGGACTGATGATAATGATGACGAATTATGGCTTTATTACAATTCGGTTTTAACTGTCATGGTTTTAATGACTATCCAGAAATGTTGGCAACAGGTTTTAACTTGCATTTGAGTATAAAGTAATTAAATACTTTGATTTTATTTTTAACGTTTAAGTGTACATTAAAATAGAGAATAAATTAAGCATAACTGATTTTTGCAGCACAAGCAGGTGATAGAACTAACATATTGCATTTATCATTTATGCTAACACTGAATTCTCCCCAGTCACGATAAATGGTTGCACTCTCAAAGAGGCTCCTTGCTTTGAGCTTCTCTTGGGACTCAAATTCACTCCAGACCGCAGGTGGAACTCATATATATGATCCATCGCTAAAGAGGCTGGAAAATAGAAAGTACCTGACTCCACCTTCTCTCTCTCTCTCTCTCTCATATATATATATATATATATATATATATACACAGCCAAACAGGTATAGGATTGGTATATACGGAATAAATTCCAATAACCAGAAAATACTATTCTTAATAGAGTGCTCAATACAGAGTAGAGCATATATAATTATTTATTCGAAAATTATAACATAAATATGTTATAAAATCACTACAAAAATAGCCATTTTGTTTCAACACTTCTGGTCTCTTATCAAGTGATGGTGTTGAATGTAGAAAGTTCTACTTCAACACCATCACTTGATAAGACACCAGAAGTGTTGAAAGAAAATGGCTATTTTTGTAATGATTTTATAACACATTTGTTACAATTTTCGAATAAATCTATATATATATATATATATATATATATATATATATATATATAGAGAGAGAGAGAGAGAGAGAGAGAATTTTGTCGGAACAGATTTGTACAGGGCGAACATCAGTTCCATTATATATATATATATATATATATATATATATATATATGCGCGCACACAGGGTGTAAAAGTAGGTATAAAGTAATGAAAAACAAAACGTATTAAATGAATTCGAGAACTAGTATCAGACATAAGACTTACTGTATATCTACTTTTGCAGCCCCCTGTATGTATAAATTCTATTATTTTACATCGAGCAATGTTTTTTTCACTTCCAGCTCTTACTGAGCATTGTTTTAGGTATATTTCTTCTGAATTCACTACATTTTGGTTCCTCTGCTGTGCAGGGTTTTCTTGACGACACACCTCAATGGTCACAGCATTAGATATTTCGAAGGCCTTTGACAAGGTTTGTCACAAATGTTTACTTTTTTACTTAAGCACTCCAGCTATGAAATTACTGGAAGGGTCTTCGCAGTTATAAAGTCCTTCCTAACAGTTAGGTCCCTGAAGGTAGTTATCAACAGTTAGTCCTCCGGGGCTCTGACGCTTAACCCGGGCGTTCACCGGGGGTCACTTCTCGGATCAAACCGCTTTTTGATTTACATAAATGATCTGTCTAAGAATATACTCATTTGTGAACATCTATGCCGATGATACGACAATATACGGGTGCACCTCTAAAACTCCTGATGATCAAAGATTAGCAGCTGATCTCTCATCCGATCTTGCTCTAACATCTCATTTGGCGGGGGCAGGGCTGGCTGTTTACATTCAATGCCCCGAAAACCAAACTAGTTACATTACATCAGCGACGATCGGACCCTGAACAGACGTCAGTCACAATGAACGGATGTTCTGTCGTGGAGGATCCGTGCCTTGAGAGTCTCTTAGGCCTTAAACTCACACCTGACCTCAAGTGGAACTCGGATATACGATCTATCGCTAAAGATGCAGGAAAAATGGTCGGCTCTCTGTACTGCTCCACTAAGCACCTGACTCCACGTGCTTTTATCCTCTATTTTTACAAGAGCCTGATCAGGTCGAGAATGGAATAACGTCGTCAAATTTGGGCGGGAGCTGCCCAGTCCTCATTTTCCAGTCACGAAAAAGCGTCTCAGAGTCTTTGTGGGTGACAAATTATTTTCCACCTACCGACCTCTCTCACAGGCGGAATGTTGCAAGCCTCTCGCTGTTCTATTGCTACTTCCAAGGAAAGTATTCAGACGAACTACATTCCTTGATTCCACCAGTCCTAACCTTTACGGATAGTACCCTCCATGTCACTTACATTGCAGTAAATCATCACACTCCCTCTAGTATTCCATCATTGAGAAGTAAATTCCACAAACAGTTTCTTCCTGCGAACCATTGTTCTTTGTATCCAACTCCCAAGAAGATGTTTATCCGATCACTACAATTATAACTTGTTCAAGTCTATGGTTAAACGTTATCTTCCCCTCCTATCAGTATAAACTGCCTCTTAATGTAACCCTCTACCTCGAGTGACCCTCAAGCCTTGTATAGGGCGAACCTCTATTTACCACCCCACAAGGCAAGATTTGGACAATTTTTTTAACGTGGGGTGTTCCGAGCCCGTAGACTTGGGCAAAAATTGCCCGTAGACACTGTATACGCGGGATTGGGTTTGCCTACCTCCCCAAACGAGACTACCCTTCGGCATAGTCTCATCTGGGTTCCTCTCCGCTCGGAGGCAGTGAGTTCGACAAGAGAGAGAGAGACTTTTAAAGGAAAGCAAATACTTTATTTTAGTTTGAAATCTTTTCTTGTTTATATATATATTATTTTATCTTTGCGTTCACCACAAATGTACAAAAAACAAACTGAAATCGTTTTTAATGACATGGAGGAGCAGTAAAAAAACTAGTTTTTTAAGCATACACTCGCTTATAGATCAAAACATATAGTTTGGCAGATACGCAATAATTAAAACAAATATTCACATGCAAAATAAAAGGTATACAAATTAGTAATAGTGAAATTAGTCCATAGGAAGCACGGTGGAGCAGCTCGGATTGACGAATCGGAGAGCCGAGTTCGAATTCCCATCGAGTTCATTACATTCACTTACGTACTATTATCCTTGAGAAAGGTATGAATTCATCTCTTCTTCCCCAGCTATGGGTAAAATAGCAGGATAAATTATGTCCTATAACATGGCGGCAACCAGTCTAGGAGAATTCAAACCGGATGGAACTATCCTAAAAGTGTGCATACATACGTCTGGTGTCCGCTTACAAATTCAAATTCCCACTGAAACTGCTACTATGGAGTTGCACATTCGAATGAATACGACATCTGCCGCGCTTGGTCAGCTTTCGTTTGGGTTCATTTGACGGAGCCAGCTCAACCGACCGGGTGAATACAGTAATAAGTACAGGTAATTAGTTCGTGCAGGAAATATTTGACATTCATTGACCAAATGCCAGTTAGCGCTATTGTCGGTGGAAATTTACAAAATCTTTTTTTCGTTTTTGTTCTGATGAGAGCTTCCTCCCAAACCTGGTAGTGTGGAAAGTTAACAGCTTGATGATATTAGCCATTTTCTCTTCTAATTAAACGTGCCACACATTTTCGTATATGTTATGCCGCTAGTGACAGAGAGGAGCATATGCTAAATAATATACATACAAAGATTATTGTCAGATTCATACAGATGGAAACACATTGTTCTTATGAGCTTTTTTTCTTTGGTACCTCGACAAGATGCATTTAAGCATAGTACTAAATTCGTGAGTTTGTTCTATCGTTTTACTCTCGAAATATTAGCTAGATGTAACCGTAAGATCTATTTTAATAGATTTTTTTGCTTGCATGTCTCGCCTGTGGAAGAACTCTTTCGATTTCTTTCTGCCCGGCCACCTGTGGTCTTCGGAAATTTCAATATAACATCAATTAACCTTTTTCTGCCTCCCTGAATCCTGTTCCCTTATTGTCCTTTCCTTTCACTAAAGTTTTTTTTTCACTCTCAGTAATTTGCTTGGGGTGAAATTGTTCTTTGTGATTCTGTATCGCCAGTCCCCAAAGTTTGAAGAATGATGGTTTTTGCAAAGACTCACAGGCTTAGAAATAGAAATGGTCATAAGTCAAGAGTGCGTCTTCACACCGGACTTATTATGGGAGAATTAGAAGTCCTACCAGGATTCATTATTGGCGGTCACAATCTTAAAGTAAGGTATGCAGAGTGTTGGCAGCAGACACGGTAGTATCAATCGTAAGATGATAGAATATATAGTAATCAGAAAAAGGAGCCGTTCAAGATATGAATTACGAATTTGGGGTAGGGCACCAAAATCAAGCAAGTTCAACAATTCGAATATCTTGGAAGTGTTTTAACAGAGAGAAAAATGTGGCATCGAAATCCAAAGGCTCATAAGGAGAGTGAAAAATGCCTTTAAAAAGCTAAGCAAGCATTAAGAAACAGGAAAATTTCGGGACTTAACTGTTGTGCAATATCAGTCCTTCTATATGATAGTGAATGTTGGACAATCTCATCTGAGATGAAGAAGAAACTTGAAGTAACAGAAATGTGATTCTACTTAAGGATGCTGGGAAATATCACGGACTAAAAAATAGGAGAGGGATTTCCACGAGTATTTTGTAATAATAGAACTTAGCAAGGAACGTATTCAATCATTAACTTAAGAATTAGGATTCATCAGAATATTAAAATTGGAAAACCGTGAAATTTTCACGGGTATTGCTGGTTTGTGGTTATCCCTCGAAGTCGAGGTTTTGTTCTATTTGCCTGGCAGTTGGATTTGTAGACCGAGATGGCCAACGAGACCGATTTTTGCCGGAAAGGTCCTTCGATATAGAGGAAAGTTTTTTTCCCCGGATGGTGGATTAGGCTTTGGTTGTTGTCCTTATTTTTAACGTCTTTTTTTCCTCTTGTTCCTTTGATCGTATAGATTCGAATATTGTTGAATATTGTTGTCCAGTCTCTGACAATGAATCTCAAGAAATTCCTGTCCAATGCACTGGATCCCCAGCTGTTGTTGATGTTGACAGAACGCCTTTGATTCTCTTCTGTTGACATCCTCTTTTCTGATTTCCTTCTTTGCATTGGGAATAAAAAATTTACTTTGGTAGGCGGGTGTCATCCATTCGCAACAGATGTCCACTCCATCAGTTGGGATTCCTCAGAAAATTCAAATAGGAAAACCGTGAAATTTTCATGGGTATTGCTGGTAAGGTTCATCTGAACAGCGATCAATACAGAAAATCCACAAGGTGAATAACTGATTTGTTGGTACTGGTTCAAGTGCATAATAATGATTTGTAGAGCCGTGGATAGCAATTCAAGCGATCGAATAACAATTGTTAACCTGACACAAGTTAAGCCGGTCCCATCAGATAAATAAAGGAAACGGGATTAACACGATTTATGATTAAAGATTAAGGATTAAATCATGCACTTTGAAGTTTTATTATAATTGTTGAATTGTTAGATGAAATGATGCAATTAAGATTAACTTCATTGATTTATCTTTTTTAAAATATTTTTTAAAGCAAGTACGTGGAAAGAAAACAGGGTGTAATAAAGAGTGGCTTTACAGCATTCCTTTACGGCACAAAGCTGTGTTATCCCCGCGCCAAAGAATGTCTTATGTGTTTTAAAGATAAGTAGTGTGTATATATGGATGCGCAGTGGTGTAATAGAGAGCGGCTCGAATGAGAAATCAGGGAACCGAGTTCTAATTCCAGTCGAGTTCGTTACATTCACTTACCCATGGGAAAAGTATGAAACCTTATCTCCGAGGTAAAAACAAGCAGGGCAGACTTCGATCTATAACCTTGATTGGCAACCAGTCTCGGAGAAGGAAAACTGTATTCAAACCAGAGAATTGGGCTCCGTCAGGCTATCTTGCTCAAGATACGGATAAAGCTGCAGTAGACGTGCTTCCCCTATGACCCTAATGGCTTACGGGACTCGTGATCGTAAGGGTTTTTTTTCCCTGTAACCTTTTGCTGCACAATCTCTTGGAAATATATTTAAAGACTCAAACCTAATAATAGTAATGACTTAGTTAAGACGGCACGGCTAAACTAAGATGAATATCCCATTCTATTGGACATCAAATGGAGGATCGGCTATTTTTAACAAGTAATAAAATGTTCCCTAGAATGAATATTACTATTGATGTAATAATTGGAAAATATACATTCAGAGATCCATGTGTGAAAATCTAATAATAAGCTGCATATAAAATAGACTGGGTACTGATATATAATTCAGTAGAGTATGTTCGTTATCCATGATCAAACGGTTTCATGTGGAGCTCTCAAATTTGCTATGGAGACAAAGATTTTTTTCTTTCCTTCTGGAAAAAGGTAGTATCTATCACTTGTTTCTCATATTTACCAAGTGTGAAAATTTAATTCATAGGATAATCATAGCGTGTTGCTGGAGAAATGAGTCCGGTGTTACAGCTTGAGGTGTCATTCCTTGCCGAGCAGTAGAGGAAGTTTTACATGTTCATGTTATTCTGTTGGTAGAAAATTATGTGAAAGGAATCTGGAACAGCGGATTGACATCAACTTTCGTGTGATAATAGGTAAAAGTCCTAATGAAACGTTTCCCTATTAAAAATGGCTTGTAGTGAACACACCATGAAGAAAGAAGTGATACGGAAGTTGATTCAAGAATGCGAAAAGATATGTTCGATGGCGGAAGAAGTGAGCCGACGTAAACAAAGAAATGTAAATGTGGACAGAGTGCCTTTGTGCCCTCAGATAGAAGATTAAGTGTGCGGCTAATATCAGAAGAATTGAATATGAACAGGGAAATATTCTTTTAATCAGGGAACCCGTTTTCAAGTCAATTTATGATTCGCGCCTAAGTAATTAGCAACTCTTGGATTCGTGAGGCTAGATAGGATACGTCATTTTCTGGAGTATTTGCATGCAAATAAAGCTGGTTGAACACGCCAAAGAGTTCTACGTCTGCATGAAGACTTCTGGAAGAGAAATGCTGGCAATTTAGGATAAAGAATGCATAACATTTTTGTGCATAGAATTTTTCAGGGAGTATCATACTGTCAAAATATTAAGTTTAGGAAGTATCAAACCGTTAAAAATATATTTAACGAGTATCATTAAGTTAATATTAAATTTAAAGAGTATCCTTAATGTAAAAATATTAAATTTGGGGAGTATCATTATATTAAATATATTAAGTTTAAGAAACAAACGTTTGCTTTAGTTCTTTTTCTTTTATTTTTATAATGTAAAAGAATGAAAATATCATCTTTATACATTTTGTCTATAATTAAAGCGAAAAATAAGAATAAAACTACCCTTATGAATTATCTTGTTTTTACCTGTGTGGTGCGCATGTTCGTGCAACACTTTCCCGCTATTTAAAGGTTAATGAATTTGAAATCATCAAAGAGACTTTAACTATAATATTTTTTTATGCAAGATAATAAAAAAATAACATGGAAGCGGTAGTTATAGGAAAGATTTAGGACATCTCACTGTTCCATGGTAGATAGCAATCTATGCTTTATTCAGACATGAGAGAGAGAGAGAGAGATTAAATAAAGGTGCTTTGTCTTAAACCAGCTGGTCACTTCAAACAGAGCCTTTCGTGCCAAAACCCTGTTTACGTAAAAAACAGAAAAAGAAAATTTCTGTAAAAATGCTTCTCAAATCTGCTGACATGTTCTTAGTCATGTGATTCCCCAACGTTTCATCTCCTCTTTTAATCATATTATCTAATATTTGAAACGTGGCTTTTGACCTTGCTTAACCTTTTTTTTTTCACCATTTTACATTATTAATCTTACCTATTTTCAGCTTACTAAATTTAATAGTACATAAAGCCTCTCCAGTATTGTTGTTTTTGAAACAGAAGATGACTTAAGAAATGTCTCCCTTGTCCTATATGTAAAGCTGAGATCTCAAGTAGGCTAATATTTATCCAGATTATATTAGGTTGGTGCAAAAATAATGTCGTTTTTCTTTTGAACTATAACGTAAAAAAAACGACATTATTTTTGCACCAACCTAATATATTTATTTATTATGTTACAAGTACTGGTCGTCTAACGTCGTAATGTAATATTAAATGTAAACAAGGGAGTAGTTCATTCGCTATTAAATATGGTAAATTGTTAAAATTTCTGAAAAATAAGTGAACTTTTAAAACAGAATTAAAGAATTTTATAATTAAAGTCAGCATTTATAAATATTTGAATCTGTGATGTGAATAAAAATCAAACTCATAAAACTATTAAATAGATAAAAGCTGAACTTTTGTTTGCAATTGCTTCTGTATCAAGAATTATTTTGAAGGTTTGGTCAGTTTTAATACTGTCTCTTCACAATTTCCTGTCATTTGTGACTCGTAGTAAATTTTGTCTTTTTATTATCTATCCTAAATCCCGTTCCAGATGTGACTAACATTAACTTAGCAACATGGAACCCTTCTAGTTATGTTTTTTCTCACAGCTACCAAATTGAAGATAGTACAGTTCTCTTATTTTCAATATCTTTATATAAATCAATAATAAAATTTATAATTGTGATTATTTTTCTTACATTAAATAGACCCCCTTATTTTGAACTCACACATTAATTGCAAAGGATACGACCCCCGCCCCTATAAAGACTCAAGTGTAAACCCGACACATGTTTAAGAAAGCTGAAACTGAGAACTAAAGAGAGAACTAAATGTGTTTTGATGGCTTTAATCTATCTATATATAAAAATCTGTGACTTCCGTTAGTTCGTCCATCCTCTAAAATAGACATACATACCGATCAATACCAAATCTTGGAGAGAAGTACAAACAGGTAAGTAGGTACAAAATACAGTTAGTTTTACTTGGGTGCGTAACTTAATACAATAAATTTTCACTAACTTAAAAAAAAAAAAAAAATAATGTTTTATCATTTAACATACAAATTACTCCCACTATTTTAAAAACAATTTAAATGATTAAAATAACAAATACTTATTTAATAAAAATGCAATATTATTTTTTGCATATCTTTTTTATATACAAGAAACCATTTTCCAGTTTGCCCTGCATTTCTAAAAACAACAAATAAATCACAAGGCCAAACGCTTCAAAAAGTTGGAATTTGGATCCAGAAAGAAATATTTACGCATGGCCAGTTCTATGTTGCATGCTCAAGAGTAAGAAGTCATAATTTATTCTTCGCTGTTAAAAAGTAAAAAAGAAATTTTCTTAAAAAATATTGTTTACCATGAAGTCGCATAAAACTAAACAAATGATTAAACCGTGAAGTAGGGTTTTTGTGAAAGTATTATTTGCAAGCAAATCAGCTTATTTAAATGTGATCGATTTGTTTGCGAAATTGAACGAAACGTAGTGTTTGGAAATCTCGACAAAAATTTTAGCGATAACTTAAACAATATTAAACAGTGAGGTTTTCAATATGCGTTAGCAAAAATAATTCTAGTCTATGAAAATTCTGTTGAGCTGGATCATTTGACGGAAATCATTATTGCCATTCATTTTCCAAATAAATCAGGAAACTTCATTTCCCGTATTTTTTCTGAAATATTAGCTTCTAAAAGGTTTATATGTCTTATAGACGGAAAAGGTTCAAGTAAAAGACAGAAGGAAAAGAAAAGAAAACGTATTTTAGAATAAAAACAATAATCTATTTTTAGCGGCATATCAACTTTTATAGATCTTTAAAAGCTGAAACATATTTTGCATTGTAAGAATTAATTCTGTTTGTGACGGAATATTACATTAACAATATTTTAGGAGATGACAACGATTTTCCTACTATTTAACCCATAGCTGTGGGGAATGGATTCATATCTTTCTCAGTTGTTACATCACCCACAACCTCATTTATATTGCAGAAGGACCCTACCCCAATAAAAACTAGTGTTAACAGGACATATGTCCGAGACGGCTGAAACAGAGAACTAAACAAAAGACGAGGCATGGCACGTAGAACTAGAACAGTCTATCCCAGGTTTAGTTCAAAATTCCAGTCACCTGAAGAAGGCCGTGAATAGGGCAACGAAGATGAAGACAACAGTCCGAACAGTGTAAATAAAATAATTATTGCCATTAATTTTCAAAGTAAATCAGAAGGACTACATTTTCCGTATTTAATCTGAAACATTAGCTTCTAAATCTTTTATATGTGTTATATAAGAATAAAGTCTCACTGCCGACACTTGAGTTTGAACGTAGATAGCCGGCGATCCCATTATTGAATTAAGTAGACCACGTGATCATAAAGGA
This sequence comes from Acanthosepion lycidas, assembly GCA_963932145.1. NCBI lineage: Eukaryota > Metazoa > Mollusca > Cephalopoda > Sepiida > Sepiidae > Acanthosepion > Acanthosepion lycidas. The sequence goes on along the minus strand of OZ010580.1, from coordinate 131,505,985 downwards.
AACGCATATATGGGAGATAGCGTGTGTCTAATTGATCATTATTTCTATTCTATCCTCTTACTATTCGGATCACTATTTCTACTCAGTCCTCTATTACTGAACGGGCCGCTATTCTCTACCCTATTCACTATACTATTTCTCTATTCAGATCACTATACGAATTACTATTTGAGCAAGTATTATCGAGCAAGTACTATCAGTGCGAGTGATATTCGAAGGCGTCCGATACTATTATTGTTCAACGGCGTACTATAGTTGTATCTGCGATTACAAAGTCTCTACTACAACAAGCATTAGGAAAGTGACAACGAGTATTCATAGGCATCACAAAAGTGGCAACGAGTGTTCGTTGACATCACAAAAGTAAGTGTTATATATAGAAAAAAGTATTCAAACCATCGTGACGTGGCTTCTGTTATCTTTTTCTATATATATTTTCATGGCAACTGTTCTGATGAGCTTTCCTCCTTGTTACACTAACACTACTTAGCTTTGTTTCTTGTATATAAATTTTGTACATTGTAAATAAACATTGGGGTTACAGTTTTAAAAAGTTGGTACTTTTATTCTCCACCAAACAAAATTGTACATATGGGGACTAGTTAGAACTTCATTGGAACTCTTAGGTTCAATGGTGACTATAGTAAAGACGGATGAGAAAGAATGTGTTGTTTTGGTGTAAGGAATATTGAAGTATATTTGAGTTAGCGATCGTAGCTATGTAGATTAAAATATAAGACCGATGAAGAACAGCTTTCCCCCATACCCACTTGTACCACGTTTTCTGTAAATTACCAGGAATAAATATTACTTCCCTTCTTGGTACCTCGATTGTATGAATTCAAAAGTAAGTACTGGATTGGCAATTAGGTCTTATAGTTTTACAGTTGAAATATCTGTATTTAACCGTAAATTCTATTCTATTAGTTTATTTTCTCGCATGTCGAACTCTCTTCTGTTTTATTACTTCACTGCAACTTACGATCTTCAAAATGCAACGCAAATCGACATCTCCCTTCTTAAAAACCTGTTCTTTTGTTGTCCTTTCTCCTCTTATTTCTTTTCATACTATTTTCATTCTCAGTAACCACTGGTTTCTTAGAGGCATTGTTGACTTCATTGCGTTGAAATGACAAAAAAAAAAAACAAAACAAAACAACTTTCATTTCAGAAAATAAGTACAAGCGAAAAGGAATATAATGTAATGGAATAACCAGTCACCCTCATGAATGATTACACTATAGGTAGCAAGTACCTATAAAGTCAACCGTCTACGAGATATCTATTTATCTATATATATATATATATAGATATATATATATATATATATATATATAGATATAAGAGAGAGAAAGAGAGAGAGAGAAGCCGCAAGCACGTCCGACCTTCCAATTAGTGGCACTCACTACTAGATTGACCTGTGTGTATAACTGTACCGTATTTCATATTGTACTGGTTGTGTACAATAAACCTTTCTTCTATTATCCACCTGATGTTATGTGTTTATTCCCTTAGCGCGGAAATATAAGACAATATACATCATTATTATAAAAACACGAACACACAAAATGCCATGAGGTGATATTTATTTCGTTAAGCTTTTGTATTACGAGGTCTGAAGAGTTGAGGTCAATATTCCGACCGTAACGAAATAAATATTACCTCATAGCAATTTAAGTGTTCGTGTTTTTATAATAATGATTATTGCTCTGTCTCTGACATAGTGCTTTCCCTGGATCACTATCCTTTTGGAAATATCTATACTGATTACCAATATTATCATTATATATATATATATATATATATATATATATATATATATGATAAAATATAGTTTTAAGGTATGTTATATTTCGGGAAGGGACAACTCAACACCGCTGACTGAACACTACAGCCTGGGCGCTGGGACAACTCAGGACCGAGATAAATCTTAATTAATATTTTTTTAAATTATTTTTAATAAAGTAAATCGTAAATATTTTTAATAAAGTAAAAATATTCACTAATTAAGGTTTTAATCTTTAGTAAATTACTTTTATTCGGTTATAAAAAAAAAGTTGTTTTTCTGGTGTTGAGTTGTCGCGGTTCTGAGTTGTCCCGGCGCTCAATTGGCTGTGTTGAGTTCTTCTGCACCCACTATATTTATGGGTTAAAGTGAACAATATCAGTAATGGAGCGTGTGTAAATATAAAAATGAACTCTGGGTGTTGACTTCAATGTACACTTATATATAAGTTAATGGTCAGAGTTGAATTAGACAAGGAAACAATAGTATTAAAAAATTGCTGAATACAAGTACACATATAAAAAAATTTTAAAAATTAACATGTAGCGCTTTTAAGTATAGAAAATTTAGGAAATCAGGCGATTCCGCTATCTTCAGGCAATTTCAGTTAATTGATTTCCTACCGCTTTATTAAAAAAAATTAAGAACGCTATATTAAAAAAAATAAATAAATGAGTAAATGCACGGCGTGAGGTGTGGTAAAAGATGAGGAGGAGGAGGAGGAGGGGTGGAAATCAAGTGTGTTGGAAATGTATCAGTGGGGTATTAAATGAAATATACATACGTTCTTTTCATCCAATGAAATCAAAAGGTACTTTTTAGTATGAATACAACGGGTTATAATTTCCGATTTCTGATTCAAAAGTTTTTGGGTTCTGAGACTGTTATTATAGCTAATTTTTCTTGTTAACAAAGGTTGCAGCAAGCTTTATCAACAAGAAAAAAATAGCTATATCAACATTAAAATAACTGTTAAAAAAATTAGCGTTAGGAAGTCAATTGCCTGAAGATAGCGAAAGGTTGGAACCAAGCTAGCGGAATCGGCTGATTTCCCAATATATATATATATATATATATATATATATATATATATATATATATATATAATAACAAGGCTTAAACACTAATATTCCATGGTTATAATTTATTGCATTAAAATCGTAATCGGGATCCAATTCATCAGACCTACAAATACAAAAAGAAATCAGAAAATATAACTCTGGGAATAAAAAAATAGGGAGTGTATGGGAGTGGGGGGACAAGTGTTAGAAGGAAATGAAAGCTTTCGAGAGGGGTAACAGACGAAAGAAGAATAGGAAGGCCTAAAGGTGAAGATGGGGACTAAAATTTATATTCTTACTCTGTCCTGGACATTGAGTTCTACCTGGATTCTATCCTCTTGGAAATTTTATATATATATATATATATATATATATATATATATATATATATTATATTATATATATATAGTGTGTGTGTGTGTGTGTGTGTGTATTGACCACTGATATTATCTCTCTCTCTCTCTCTCTCTATATATATATATATATATATATATAATCGAAATGCTTACATGAGCGTAATATCTGTCTATACTTCTGAGATGAGGTATTATGTACATTATTTATATTATTCGGACTATTATCCTTATCTTTGTCGCCATATTTATTATAACGTTTCGGCCGTTGTATGCTCCGGCCTTCTTCAGGTGGTTGGAATGTCGAACTGAACCCTTTATTTCGCTCACTGGGGTAGACTGTTCTAGTTCCACGTGCCATGTTTAATGGATGTCAGTTATCAGTTATCACCAGTTAATTTCCCTCTGCAAGTTCTCCACTGCCTTAACCAGCTATCGAACTCACACTCTTTTGGGTCCTGTCACTGGATCTAACCAACGCCTTTATCCACTGTGCCATGTGTTCTTGAACGTAATATATCTAAAAATAATTTTCTAAGAGGACCAGGTAAAAAATATAGAATCAGGAATGTAAAAACTTAACATCTAATTTAGTTCCCCGATATTTTTTTTTATTTCCCTATTTTTTTTTAGTTCCCCGCTTGATTTTTTTATACAACAAAATTCAGGTTTTTCGTCATTCAAATGTAAGTAACACAGATATAGAAATAGGAGGTCAAGAGCTTCAAGCACACAAGTACCAAGCAAAGAGTTACTTAGTACAAATCATTTGTCGAAAGAATGGAAGTAATTGATCAGTAAAAGTTGTTATTGTTTGAGCAGAAAAAATCAGGTTCTGACAAGAATAACTTCTTTGGCTAAGTGGACTAGTGTGGATCTGTGTCTCTACCACTTTCTACGCCTCTCTTTCTATCACAAGAATTACTTCCTTGGTTAACTGGACTAGTGTGGATCTGTGTCTCTACCACTTTCTACGCCTCTCTTTCTCTCACAAGAATTACTTCCTTGGCTAACTGGACTAGTGTGGATCTGTGTCTCTACCACTTTCCACGCCTCTCTTTCTATCACAAGAATTACTTCCTTGGTTAACTGGACTAGTGTGGATCTGTGTCTCTACCACTTTCTACGCCTCTCTATCACAAGAATTACTTCCTTGGTTAACTGGACTAGTGTGGATCTGTGTCTCTACCACTTTCTACGCCTCTCTATCACAAGAATTACTTCCTTGGTTAACTGGACTAGTGTGGATCTGTGTCTCTACCATTTTCCACGCCTCTCTTCCTATCACAAGAATTACTTCCTTGGTTAACTGGACTAGTGTGGATCTGTGTCTCTACCACTTTCTACGCCTCTCTTTCTATCACAAGAATTACTTCCTTGGTTAACTGGACTAGTGTGGATCTGTGTCTCTACCATTTTCCACGCCTCTCTTTCTCTCACAAGAATTACTTCATTGGCTAACTGGACTAGTGTGGATCTGTGTCTCTACCATTTTCCACGCCTCTCTTTCTCTCACAAGAATTACTTCCTTGGCTAACTGGACTAGTGTGGATCTGTGTCTCTACCATTTTCCACGCCTCACTTTCTCTCACAAGAATTACTTCCTTGTCTAACTGGACTAGTGTGGATCTGTGTCTCTATCGTTTTCCACGCCTCTCTATCACAAGAATTACTTCATTGGCTAACTGGACTAGTGTGGATCTGTGTCTCTACCATTTTCCACGCCTCTCTTTCTCTCACAAGAATTACTTCCTTGGCTAACTGGACTAGTGTGGATCTGTGTCTCTACCATTTTCCACGCCTCACTTTCTCTCACAAGAATTACTTCCTTGTCTAACTGGACTAGTGTGGATCTGTGTCTCTATCGTTTTCCACGCCTCTCTATCACCAGAATTACTTCCTTGGCTAACTGGACTAGTGTGGATCTGTGTCTCTACCATTTTCCACGCCTCTCTTTCTCTCACAAGAATTACTTCCTTGGCTAACTGGACTAGTGTGGATCTGTGTCTCTACCATTTTCCACGCCTCACTTTCTCTCACAAGAATTACTTCCTTGTCTAACTGGACTAGTGTGGATCTGTGTCTCTATCGTTTTCCACGCCTCTCTTTCTCTCACAAGAATTACTTCCTTGGCTAACTGGACTAGTGTGGATCTGTGTCTCTACCATTTTCCACGCCTCTCTTTCTCTCACAAGAATTACTTCCTTGGCTAACTGGACTAGTGTGGATCTGTGTCTCTACCATTTTCCACGCCTCTCTTTCTCTCACAAGAATTACTTCCTTGGCTAACTGGACTAGTGTGGATCTGTGTCTCTACCATTTTCCACGCCTCTCTTTCTCTCACAAGAATTACTTCCTTGGCTAACTGGACTAGTGTGGATCTGTGTCTCTATCGTTTTCCACGCCTCTCTTTCTCTCACAAGAATTACTTCCTTGGCTAACTGGACTAGTGTGGATCTGTGTCTCTATCGTTTTCCACGCCTCTCTATCACAAGAATTACTTCCTTGGCTAACTGGACTAGTGTGGATCTGTGTCTCTACCATTTTCCACGCCTCTCTTTCTCTCACAAGAATTACTTCCTTGGCTAACTGGACTAGTGTGGATCTGTGTCTCTATCGTTTTCCACGCCTCACTTTCTCTCACAAGAATTACTTCCTTGTCTAACTGGACTAGTGTGGATCTGTGTCTCTATCGTTTTCCACGCCTCTCTATCACAAGAATTACTTCCTTGGCTAACTGGACTAGTGTGGATCTGTGTCTACCACTTTCCACGCCTCTCTTTCTATCACAAGAATTACTTCCTTGGCTAACTGGACTAGTGTAGATCTGTGTCTCTATCGTTTTGCACGCCTCTCTTTCTCTCACAAGAATTACTTCCTTGGCTAACTGGACTAGTGTGGATCTGTGTCTCTATCGTTTTCCACGCCTCTCTATCACAAGAATTACTTCCTTGGCTAACTGGACTAGTGTGGATCTGTGTCTCTACCATTTTCCACGCCTCTCTTTCTCTCACAAGAATTACTTCCTTGGCTAACTGGACTAGTGTGGATCTGTGTCTCTATCGTTTTCCACGCCTCTCTTTCTCTCACAAGAATTACTTCCTTGGCTAACTGGACTAGTGTGGATCTGTGTCTCTACCATTTTCCACGCCTCTCTTTCTCTCACAAGAATTACTTCCTTGGCTAACTGGACTAGTGTGGATCTGTGTCTCTACCATTTTCCACGCCTCTCTTTCTCTCACAAGAATTACTTCCTTGGCTAACTGGACTAGTGTGGATCTTTGTCTCTACCATTTTCCACGCCTCACTTTCTCTCACAAGAATTACTTCCTTGTCTAACTGGACTAGTGTGGATCTGTGTCTCTACCATTTTTCACGCCTCTCTATCACAAGAATTACTTCCTTGTCTAACTGGACTAGTGTGGATCTGTGTCTCTATCGTTTTCCACGCCTCTCTATCACAAGAATTACTTCCTTGGTTAACTGGACTAGTGTGGATCTGTGTCTCTACCATTTTCCACGCCTCACTTTCTCTCACAAGAATGATTTCCTTGTCTAACTGGACTAGTGTGGATCTGTGTCTCTATCGTTTTCCACGCCTCTCTATCACAAGAATTACTTCCTTGGTTAACTGGACTATTGTGGATCTGTGTCTCTACCATTTTCCACGCCTCACTTTCTCTCACAAGAATTACTTCCTTGTCTAACTGGACTAGTGTGGATCTGTGTCTCTATCGTTTTCCACGCCTCTCTATCACAAGAATTACTTCCTTGGTTAACTGGACTAGTGTGGATCTGTGTCTCTACCATTTTCCACGCCTCACTTCCTCTCACAAGAATTACTTCCTTGTCTAACTGGACTAGTGTGGATCTGTGTCTCTATCGTTTTCCACGCCTCTCTATCACAAGAATTACTTCCTTGGTTAACTGGACTAGTGTGGATCTGTGTCTCTACCATTTTCCACGCCTCTCTTTCTATCACAAGAATTACTTCCTTGGCTAACTGGACTAGTGTGGATCTGTGTCTCTACCATTTTTCACGCCTCTCTATCACAAGAATTACTTCCTTGGTTAACTGGACTAGTGTGGATCTGTGTCTCTACCATTTTCCACGCCTCTCTTTCTCTCACAAGAATTACTTCCTTGGCTAACTGGACTAGTGTGGATCTGTGTCTCTACCATTTTCCACGCCTCTCTTTCTATCACAAGAATTACTTCCTTGGCTAACTAGACTAGTGTGGATCTGTGTCTCTACCATTTTCCACGCCTCTCTTTCTATCACAAGAATTACTTCCTTGGCTAACTGGACTAGTGTGGATCTGTGTCTCTACCATTTTTCACGCCTCTCTATCACAAGAATTACTTCCTTGGTTAACTGGACTAGTGTGGATCTGTGTCTCTACCATTTTCCACGCCTCTCTTTCTCTCACAAGAATTACTTCCTTGGCTAACTGGACTAGTGTGGATCTGTGTCTCTACCATTTTCCACGCCTCTCTTTCTATCACAAGAATTACTTCCTTGTCTAACTGGACTAGTGTGGATCTGTGTCTCTACCATTTTTCACGCCTCTCTTTCTATCACAAGAATTACTTCCTTGGTTAACTGGACTAGTGTGGATCTGTGTCTCTACCATTTTCCACGCCTCTCTTTCTATCACAAGAATTACTTCCTTGGCTAACTGGACTAGTGTGGATCTGTGTCTCTACCATTTTTCACGCCTCTCTTTCTCTCACAAGAATTACTTCCTTGGCTAACTGGACTAGTGTGGATCTGTGTCTCTACCATTTTCCACGCCTCTCTTTCTATCACAAGAATTACTTCCTTGGCTAACTGGACTAGTGTGGATCTGTGTCTCTACCATTTTTCACGCCTCTCTTTCTATCACAAGAATTACTTCCTTGGTTAACTGGACTAGTGTGGATCTGTGTCTCTACCATTTCCCACGCCTCTCTTTCTATCACAAGAATTACTTCTTTGGCTAACTGGACTAGTGTGGATCTGTGTCTCTACCATTTTCCTTAGTCCCACCAGTTTAGACCATCACAGCTAAAACCTGCTATGCCATATTCACAGTGTCAGATCGTCCTCATTCTCTTCAGGTTCCTTTGATAAAGGAGGGTTTTCCATTAAGGCAGCTTCTCCCTCAGAACATTTATTTTGTGGAACAAAACTCCAGAGAGAATGCTTCCTTGAGAACTAAAATCCTGGTGTTTTAAAGTCCGGGTTCAATCGATATCTATCCATCTAGTGTTTATAATGTGCACTTCTTATCACATCCAGTAACCGTCTATTTTGAGTAGCTCTTGGGCCTTGTATTGGGTGAACTAGCAGTATAAAAAGACACATAATCTTATTTTCACAGTCAGCCTAAGTAGAAAGAGAAAAGGACAGAATTCAAGGAAAAAAGACGTGACAAACATTACATTTGAATTCTTGAAGATCGCAATTGACAGGAAAGTAAGAAGCCGGAAGAGTTCCTCGGGCGAGTAATGCAAGAGAAGAAACTATTACATTAAAGTATACGGTTACATTTATCAATTTCAGCAGTAAAATAATGAGACCTAGCTGCCAATCTTGTAATGTCTTTAAATTTGTGAAGACGGAGTACCAAATAAGAAAGTTGATTAGAACAATATTTAGAAAAATGGTACCGGGAAGTGATTTAAGTCAGAACCAAGAAGATGCTTCTTTGCGTTCTCTCAAGAATTTTCTAGATACATAACAAGAGCTCCATTTATAAAAAAAATGTGTGGAAAATGATGTGAGATTGAATGTACTTACAGAATGTTTCTGTAGTAATTACTCCCCAATTAACCCAATGCTGTTTGTCTAATGAATTATACAGGGTGCTGCAGAAATACCTCCAAGAAATACCTCTAGCATAATGTTAAGACCTTAGTGGCAATAGTGTCTTCGTGTAGCTAATGCCTTACCATTATCTGGGACGTATTTCTGTCGCATCCTGTATTTAAATATTAAAAGGTTAGTGCTAAAAGTAATGGACATTTTTGACAGAAACAAAGAGAAGCGTTCAAGCGTTTTAGTACAAATGCATAAGAAAACTTTATGACATTTTTTATTGGGAATATAAAACCCAAAGAGTTTGTGCAGAAAAGAGTTGAAAGTTTTTTTTGGTCACCATGAACCTCTTTTCGCCACTGTCAAACGGAGAAAAATGGTATGGTTTAGACACGTTACAAAGTATGACAGCCTGTGCAAAAGCATCATGCAAGGCACCATTGAAGGTGGACGTAGGAGAGAACACCAAGGTAAAAACTGGTTGGACAATGTCTATTAGGACGGATAAAAAAATACATTCCAAGGGAAATAACTCTTTCCTGTTTCAAAGAGAGTACGTCCCTTTTGCCCCTGTCAAAACCAGTCACGTGATCAACGCGACTTTGAGAGGCGGGACGCGCAAAAAAAGGGAGCAGATTGGAAGATGGCTACTAGACAATAAGGACGATTTATATTCTCCTGTCCCAACGGTTGTGACACACAACTCAGTAAATTGGGACCGTGACTTGTACATACCCTAATATATTTTGTAATGTTCTGTGAATAAATGGTGATTTCAAGCAAATCGTGAGTAGCAAATTACTCTTTTCTGTATCGCATCATTCGTTTCTCCATGTGCCACACACACACACATATATATATATATATATATATATATATATATATATATATATATTCATTCACGGACCGTGAATCAAAACTCATTCAAGGCATTTCGTTTGGTAGTTATGAGACTGCATCCACACGCGCGTTCATAACAATGTTAAACAGTGGTCAGCTGTGACTGTACCAGAATTGCTGATGGCTGCCGTTGATAGACCGCCGTGGAGGAGATTTAGCGTGGCTTCTGCATTCGGACCCCCCCCCCTCACGATTAACAAAAGTCAAGGGGATGATGAGGCTGTTATCCTTTAGCTGTCATGTCTCCAACTGGAATTTTAGCGAACTTTAGTGACCAACTTTGGTATCAAAGTATGAGCTAATTCTGACATTTTGTATCTGTACACATGAATATAAATTTCGTTTGAAAATATGTAGAGGCCTGTATATGCAAATGGGTGCGTGGGTGAATGTTTAGAGTGGTTTCCATCTCACTAGGGTGGATTAGTGAATAAAGTGACAACACCTTCCTGGACAGACGATCCAAATGTGCGCTACCATTGGGTTGACCCAAGCCTCGTAAGTAAAATTGGGGAAACTAATCTGTTTGAAAGCCGTCGACGGTTATGTTACGGACTAGTCACAAGTCCTCAACATAATGGCCAGACAGAAGCTCTTTAGTCTTGATTTAGTTAGATGTTGCCTCAAAATCACAGCTCTCTGTACCCATCCCTGATATTTCTACAATCATATGTGAACGCAGAATGCCCTTTGCAGGACACTCCCGGTGAGCAAAATATTTTAGAAAAAAATATAGAAAAAATATGTTATTTATAGAAAAATATGTTACAGATTTAAATTTATCTGAATGTTTGAAGTTTTTTTTTTTTTTTTGCTTAACCCTTCGACCCCTGCGTTCTTGAAAAATATTAACCCTTCTGCGTGAGCTCCTGAGTCAAAATTCGCGAATAATTGGTATGTAATGTTTCACGGTAGATTAAAAATAGTTAAAAGTGTTTACCCACCGTTCAACTGGTAGCTGGGCATGAAGACATTTTTCTTTACCACTGTTCAACCGGTGGCTGGGCATTACGTCATGTCTCTCTATCACTGGTAAAGCAGTGGTCAGGGCTTAAAATGTTAGCAAAACCTTAAATTTGTTTTGTAAGCCAATTCCTGTATACCATATTCATGCCTTGTTTCTCCTTTTCATCTGTGTGGAAACTGCCTAGCAGCCATTATCTGATAGGAGGATATTGTATATTACATACCAAGTCAGCACTTTTTTCTTTGTTTCTAATGAATTTTTCCTTTATTTTATACTTTGTTTAGCTTCTGGATGGCCATTCCGATGAGCCTTCTGAGTTTCTGTCCTCTGTTAAAACTTTCATTAGCTCAGCCTTGATAAAGTGCAAAAGCATTCACGTGGCCTTATGGGTGATGAATTATTTTCTACCCCTACAGGCTTTTTATCCGCAGACGCAACATCGCTTTTCTATCGATACTTCAATGGTAAGTGTTTTGGCAAGCTCCATACTTTCGTGCCACCAGTTCAGACCTTTGCTACATCCACAGAGTTGAATCACCTCCATTCCCTACGTGTTCCTTTGGTAAAAAAAAGGGCGTTCTACTCTGAATGCTTCTTCCCAAGTACCGTTACTTTGTGAAAGAGACTGTCGCGTGGATGCTTCCATAAACACTACAATTTTAATAGGAGTAGAGGTTTATCCCGTATTTCCTGTTTAGGACTGGGCTTCCGGTTCCTTCTAAAGTCTGATTCAGTTCTATACTCCTAACGCTTGTTTTTTCCTACGTTAATATAAGTCCACACAGTAACCCTCTACTTTGAATGGCTTTTAGGCCTTGTATTGGTCGAACATTAGTAAAAAAAATATCAACCTCTTCAAGTCTAGAGTCAATAGTTATCTATTCGCCATAATATTCACTTCCTACAGTCATATCACACGTCGTTTTCTCTTCATTGAAGGCTTCTTGAAACTTGTATTGGGTGAATGTTAGATTTAGTCTGAACAGTTTAAATTGTAGTAGACGTTATTAGGTTGGGTTGTATAGAATAGTCTTATGGTTAGGACTGTAGAAAATATAAGCTTAAAAACAGTTTTAAATTATTGTTGTCAATCAGAAATAAGATATTTTTCTTTACTTTTTTATTGCTGATTGTTCAACAAGGTAAATTGGCTCCAGGGATATTGGTGTAGTTTTTTTGTTGTTGTTTTTTCTGTATGTCTACTTACTTAGCATGGTCTTAAGAATTGTGTTGAATTATGAGCCATTTTGGTGAGGTCACGAAGTTTTGGCATTGGAACATAGCCAAAAGACAGTCTTATAAGTAGGACAAGTTCAAGAAGATATTTTAACCTGAACAAAGCCACAGAAGAATAAATTGAATGTTATTAAAAATTATTAAGACAATATTTAAAACTAGTGTTATTTTTCTGTCTGAATTTCTGGGATGAAGAGTTATTATTTACACTATTTATATTTGGTCTATTATCCTCATTTTTATTACTTTAGTTTTAAATATAACGACAATAATAACATTAATTTTAAGATATACCACTATATTAATTATTTTAAATTAGACTTACCAAAAACCTTAAATAACCTTTCAGAGCAAGATTCCAATTAATATTTCTAACGAGATGATTAACTTTGTTCAGATCTTTACTCGGATTTATGACTTCTGATTAATCATTGTTGATCCGTTGTGACTATTTTCAAGTGATTTTATTATTATTTTATTTCGTCATGGGTTTCCATAATTGTGTGTTTCAATCAAAATGCATTAAATGTTAAATACGGTTTTTTCTTGAATGGGCCGATTTAAGATCTCCATTTCGGCCTTCTTTGAAGGTTTTTTTTTGGTGTGATTTGATTGTTGGATGTTGTTTTTTTTTAATTTTTGTTTTTGTATATCAGTATCGAAAATTGGTCTCACTACAGTAAAAAACACGCTGGAGGAAAACATGACGACGAACTGCGTATACAAAATCTTCTGTAGTTAGAATAGATAGTATAATGATGAAAACTAACGCACGTTAAAAATAATATTTATAAATAAGAACACTTAAAAGCTATAATCTTTAAGATCATGTCTAGTTGACCATTCACAGAGGGAGGGAGAAGTAAACTAAACTTTATTAGTAGCGCACTGGAGAATAAAAAAGTTGAAGATATCTGCATATATACCGTACTCAGATCACCAGTTACATTTATGGCTTTTGGTACTCGTTAATTAAAAGGACACAAACGAAGTTGAAGTTCTAGAGGCATAACCTAAGTTAATTTACTAAGATTACAGGAAGGTCGTGAATTCAGCTCAAAGGTTAAAACAATCTTGAGGTCACATAATCACTGGATAGGATATATATGAGAGAGAAAATTGCATATTTCTTTAAAGCAAGATTTAACATTGTGAAACAAAACTGACACTTTCAGAAGACCAGAGAGTACACGATCAACACTTTATGATAAAAAAAAAGATGAGATATAAAGCATTGTCCGCGTTGGAGATACGCTATATAAAACAATGTCCGCGTTGGAGACACGCTATATAAAGCAAGTTTGGGCTGACGAATTAGCAGTAACAGTCAAATGTCGATATATAAGATTATTTTGTAAAACGTTTTTATATTTTTAACATGTTATTTTTCACTGTATTAATTTAATTATGTTATTTAGATTTAATTATGTTAATTAGATTAAAATTCATTAAAATAATTTTAAATCTAAATTTTTACAAAGTGCACTATATTTGGTAATATTTTAAATTTATATGAAGATTTCCACACTTTCTGTATATTGAAGAAGTGTTTCTTTTTCTTTCATCATTAATTTAAAGACATTTTATTTCATATATTATTTGCCATGAGATGGAAATAAAAAAAACAACTTATATATACTTCATAAACATTATTTTAGTGGACACCCATATTCGATTTATTTTTAAAAAAGTATTTTTATTATCTGTCTATATTTCTGAGATGAGGTATTATGTACACTATTTATTTTATTCGGACTATTGTCCTCATCTTTGTTGTCATATTTATAACAACGTTTCGGGCGTTATACGCTCCGACCTTCTTCAGGTGGTTGGAATGTCGAATTGAACCCTGGCACATTGGATAAAGACGTTGGTTAGATCCAGTGACATGACCCAAAGAGTTGTGAGTTCAATACCTGGTTAAGGCAGTGGAGAACTTGGAGAGCGGAATTAACAGGAGATAACTGATAAGTGACATCCATTAAACATGGCACGTGGAACTAAAACAGTCTACTTCAGCGAGCGAAATAAAGGGTTCAGTTTGACATTCCAGCCACCTGAAGAAGGCTGGAACGTGCAACGGCCGAAACGTTGTGATAAATATGGCAACAAAGATGAGGACAATAGTCCGAATGCTATAAATAGTATTTTTTATTTTCATCTACCGGCGTGAATATTCGAGAAAACTCATTAAAAGAAATAATGCACGGTCCGGCAGATCCGACGTGCTTTTAACCGACTTGGCCACGAAGAGCGCTGTCGATTAAACAAGATTCGATACTGCCTTTAAGCTCATTCTCTCTTTCAGATTTCCGAAAGTTCATATCTTCTTTTTTTTTTTTTTACTCGAAGCGTAAGCAAATAAATTTCTAAAAATAAATTTTTATTTATTAATCCAACTTATTTTTATCCCTTTCAGCGTTTTTAGTGGATACCCATATTTGAGAAGAGGCTTATTTTGGTTTTAAACAGTATTTTTTTTTGTCTAACGGCCTAAAATATTCGAGAAATCTAAAAGAAAAAAAAGTGCCCTCCGACAGGATTCGAACTTATTTTTCCCCTTTAAAGTGCCTCCCCTGTTTAATTTATGCTCGCTTTTTTTATTCTCGAAAATCAGAAAAAAGGTCAGAAACGTGGAAAAAGTAAAAAAGAAATCTTAAAGAGAACTTTCGTTGGTCTTCATCGAAACTGGCATACATGAAAAACTGCTGCACATTTCTAAAGAAAGTAATGAATTTTTATTAATCAGACATATTTTATATCATTTTAAACGTTATTTTTAGTGGACACTGTTATTTGAGTAGACGCTCCGTTTATTTATTAAACAGTAGATTTATTTTCGTCTAACGGGTTGAAAATACGAGAAATCTCATTAAAGTAAAAAAATGCAAGAGAGTAAATATTTTTCTAATAAGACTTCTCGAACATTTAGGCCGGTAGACGAAAATAAATATACTGTTTAATAAATAAACGGAGCGTCTACTCAAATATGAGTATTCACTAAAAATAATGTTTAACCTGATACACAAATGTGTGTGTGTGTATGTATATATATATATATATATATATATATATATTGAGCTCTCTGGATTTTTTTCCTCCTTGGGTCTACCCATACGGATTACCTAGTTTTTAATAAACTATATATATATCTCCGAATTACCCGCGCCTTGCTGCGTCTCACACATTTTTTGTAAGAAAATGACGAATGATTTTAAATCATTGTCATAATTTGTGGAGAAAAATGATGGATTTCAATATTACTTAAGGATGATGTGACCTCAATCTGGCTTTGTATATTTTGTATAGGAGTCATTTTCTTGTTCGAAATTGAATTTAAATCAAAGGGGAAAAAATTTCCGTAGGGGTTTTGTGCCCCCGACGGTCTCATTTGATCAAAATGAAATATACTTATCCAAGTACCCTGCGTAATGTAGTTTCAGAATATATATGGTTATGTGGATCTATCTTCAAAATCCCTAGGAGGAGTTTGATAAAAAACAGACAGACAGAGGCTACAAACAAAATTAGCATGGAAGAATTAAAATAAAATAAAATAAAGCAAAAATAAAACAACTACTATGGTATAAATAGAAATAAAACATCATTAACTTAATCTTACGTAACCAGATACACCCTAATAAAAAAACAAGATGAAAAGGCTATTTAAAATATAATTCGTCGGTACATAACACTTAATGATTGCAAAAGAAATCTTATATTTATCGTTTACTATGAAAAGCTTGAAACATAACCTAATCAACACGAAAACTCAAAAGTCCACACCTCGATAAAAAGACTTTAGTTTATGAATTTTTGTATCCTTTGGGAGTGTTTGCACCCCAATACCAGTAATAATAAAATAAAATAAATAGATTAAATTCTTACATTGATCACTGAAGCATCACACTCTCTCGTAGGTTAACTTGTGCACAATCTATCATCACACCTTAAACAAAATACAGCTTCCAACATATGATAAATATTAGTAGATAATATTCAAATAACATACAGTACACAAAGACTCAAAACTACACAATGTTATCATTGCACAAAAAGAAACAACATTCATTAGTTTCACCAGTTCAGACCTTCACAGCTACGACACGCCTTGACACATACACTGGGGTGAATAGTCTCCATTCCCTACGTATTCCATTAGTAAAACAGAAATTCAATTCGGATAGATTCTTTCCAAGAACTGCTACCCCGTAGACAGACTTCCGACTGTATGCTTTCTCGATTGCTACAATCTTAACCAGTCTAGGGAGAACCGTTATTTTTATTCACGTAATCTGTACTTATTTCCTCTTACTAGTCTGACGATAAACTACATTCGGCAGCAAGGCCCCTGGTCGGGATATTGGATGTTTTGAGGAGAGTGGAAGCACCTCTTAATTACAGTTGTTCCCAGGTTCACCCTAACACGGAGTTGTAAAACCTGCTAGGGTTCCAGCGATGGGCAAAGAGTCGACTTTCAAACAAAAGCAAAATACTATGAAAGTATAAAAATACATTTTCGTAGTAAAATTACTAGCAACACATATTTTATATAAAAAAATGACCAACAGTATCTATTTATAGTAAAATGACCAACAATACTATTTATAATAAAATTTACAAAAATACAATTTTAAATCAAAATGACCAACAATACATTTTATCTGTAGTTGAAAGTACACAATGAAATTCAAAATATATTTAGTAGAAGCCATAAAATTGTGTTCAAAATATTTGGATTTCGGCATTAAATAACCCATAGAGGTGTTGATATGCCGCTAAACAAAATTAACCAACTAACTTTCTTCTTACTTTTAAGTTCATACAACAACCTCATTCAGTAACCCTCTATCTTGAGTGGCTCTTGGATTTTGTATTGGATGAACGATTAGAATATATATATATATATATATATATATATATATATTGATATGCCTAAAGTCATGTGATAAGTGCTTCGCAACGTGTAGGAACCTTTCTAAACCGCTGGATTGTAGTAACTCGGCGTGACAGTGAGCCACACTAGTGGTTGGAAAACAATGGGGAAATGCTGCCCTCATGACGTCTCGATACCTGTCCACAATTCCCCGATATTTACAGGTGCAAAACTTTTCTTGCGAACAAAGCTCTCGACTCCATCTAATAAATGTTAATTTGGGCTCATATCGGACGAAGGTGGTGGCCACATTATTCGTCCAAAGTTTCGAAAACCAATTTTGGGCAACTTGGGCAACTGCTGGAATAATCTGTTGGGGTTCATGAGTCGATAAATTGGTGCAAATTGTCGCATAACAGTGCAACGTTGCATTCATCGGTCAATTCCGTGTTTACTCGGAACAGCAGATCTAACATATACCACGTGAACACCCCAACACATCATTATGGAACAGCTACAAGCCTATTCAACGCTTTGCCGACAATTCGAGTCCATTTGTTTGCGCCACACCTAAACTCTACCTACCAACAACCCTAATCAACTGGAAGCGTGACCACGCGGCACACCGCCACTACTCTATTGTTCAATTAGCGACATTACGAGGGCAGGTGAGGCGCTGTGTCTAGGTTTGTTGTGTTGACACGTTGGCTTCCATGTCAACATATATTGGTGACCTGACATTTCGGTTTATACCGTGTTTTCAGATTCTGGTGACATTTTCTTTTTCAGTTGCTGCGCCAAAAGTTGGAGGTACACTATATAAAACGGTGTCCGTCCATGTTGGAAGCATTCTATATAAAGCAATATCCATGTTGGAGGCACTCTATATAAAACAGTGTCCGTCCGTGTTGGAAGCATTGTATATAAAGCAATGTCCATGTTGGAGGCACGCTATATAAAACAGTGGCTATGTCAGAGACACTCTATATCTGTATGTGTTGGAATAGCAAAAGATGACTTCTAAAAGGTATGGTAAGTATTAAGAAACGACAAAATTTCGTTAGAAAAAAAATTGAAAGAGTACTGGATTGTTATGTAATACCAATCCTCCTATATGGCAGTGAATATTAGACAATATCCACATAAATGAAAAAAACTTGTGGCAACAGAAATGAGGATCTACAGAAGGATGCTGAAAATACCATAAACTAAATATGTGAGCAACGACGATGAAATTTTAGAGAAAATGGAAACAAAAAGGACACTTATACGTAGCATTAGAGAGTCAGTGGAAAGCTTTTAGGACACATAATGGGGAAAGAAGGCTAGAAAAATTTGAGACTCACAGAACATATTGAAGGCAAAAGAGACACAAGACGGAAGGACATAACCAACCTAACGAACTTGTGCAAATGGCTGGTAGAACAGGGATTAGGAGAGATATCAAAAAGAAGAAATACAGCATGTAAAAGAAGATGTCAACGTATTAAGAAGGTTACTCTACTGGGTCTTCTACTTACATATCCCATGGAAGCTAAAAATACTGTCCTGATGATACCCCCCACTGTACTAAATATGGATGTAATTTGAGCCAATTCTTCTGGTCTGATACGGCAGACACCTCTGATCAGGATCATTAAGGATCCATGGTCGGTCACTATTTTGTTACTGGTGGGCGGTAATACCTTTCACCGGATATTCCAAGTACACATGTGACACCTTAGATGTCAAATGTCCCCACAATTTCAGAAATAAAATATTCCATTGGTTTGGTATTCAGTTTAACTTCTGTCAGATCGCAAGTGTAATATGTCAAGATATAATGGCGCCACCTATCATTACATAATGCTATAACATCAGTGTAAATATGTAACTTAAAAAAAAAGGAACGAAACGATTACTGGAAATGTTTGCACTCGTAATATGCAGGATATTTCATGCTTGTCTAAATTGTAAGAGGCAACATTAAAAATGTGGCAAAAGTTCTATGAATTTTACTGGATTTTTCAATTTTCACATAATTAGTTAGGTTACTAAATCAGCAACGATCATCGTTATTGTCGAGAAGCAGAGAGTGATTATCTCCCTTTGGGGAAAATAAATTCACGAGGATCATGTGGCGGCCGTTGAGTCACGTCAGTTTTTGGGGTAATGAACTCTAATTGTTATATAGACCGACACGAAGATAGTAGTCATAAGCCCGTAACAGTGGTGAGACTAGAAGGAACCATATGATCCCATCAATGAATAGTGAGGACATCAAGGGCCTGGATGTTTTCCAAGTTAAGACTCTCTCGATATTTAACCGTTGTTATATTCACGTGTGTTATAAACTCCCTGTGTGGGACAAATAGTGATAAGTAAATACATATTTGTATATAATACCTTCTATGGTATATAAAAACCTCGTTGAGAACATATTTGTTATTCCTTTCTTTGAATTATTTTGGTCCTTCCTTCTGTTGCATTCAGTTTTTTTAATATTTCATACCAAGAAAAAGTAATAAAGCCACTATGACGCAATGAATTACTGAGTATTAGAGAATATACGAGAAATCTTATTATGGAAAGAGGGAAAAAATATTCAGTTGATTTTTACTGTTTGGTGGTACCTACCAGTCATTTTGCACTTCTCGCGTTGTTTTATTTTTGCAAACTGGAATTATTAAATATTTCTCTTTATCCATCAAACAAGCTTTGCGATTCATTTTAAAGTTTCATTTTCGTAATTCAGAACAGCTCATGCAAATGGCTGTCATTCGTTTACATAGGCCAATTTTATTTTAAGAAATTTTATTTTAAAATTCATAATTTCAAAAGAATGCCAAAAATTTAATAAAAAAACAAACAAAAACAAACAAATTTTGATTTATAAATTTCTTGGGGTGAATTAATATTTGCGATAAGTAACTTTACATTATTTGGGGTGAATTAACAGAAAAGATCCTTTCTTTTAGTTCCCAATGTGTCCTTGCCGATTTTGTTTATTAATTCTTGAATCTAATACCACCAGAATTCCTTGTCATGGCCTTGATTAAAATAGTGAATGTTGTAAATTAGGTAATGGATTTTAGAGAGAAAAAAAAAAAAATCAGAGATGGAACAAATACATCGGAGTCTGCTTCCAAATCGAAAGAGGACAATCGGCAAATATCGAAGGATTAGAATTTTTTTAAAAATCTGAAGTTAAATCATTTATTAGCTAAACTGAAAAGAAACAAATCAGCAGGAGCAAACGGAATTGTAATTGAACTGCTGGCAACCTTAGATGATTTCGGCATTGACAAGATTACAAATATAATAGAAGATATATATATATATATATATATATATATCTATATATATATATATATATATATATATATATATATACACCCCGAGTGTAACATCTAAATTATCCAATTGTTAGATTAAGCTCTGAATCGCTGTATCTACTGGAATTCTCTGGTTATTTTTTTTATAAAACTATTGAACTCTACTTCAAGCAATAAGAATGTATAATTACTTTCCAAGCTAAACAAAAGAACCGTGAGGAAATCGATCATAAACGAAAATGACACGTTCATCATTAATTAATCATAGCTAAGAATCGGAAGCGCGTGAAGGATTGAAATAAAGTTCATATATATAATTCCAGGATCATTTTCCAACTTATTCAAGATGATCTTTTCCCTCTCTAACCTAACTTTCTGTTCTGGAGTAACAAGTTGCCTCACAGGTTTCAAGTACGATTTCCTTCTCAAGTCTTTTTTTTCACGTCCCTTTGGACTGACATATCTGAAACTCCTCTCTCACGTGCCAAACGTCTTATAGATCGAGTTTGATCTTTTCTAATTGATCTCTTTAGATCTAATTTGAAATGATTGTTGTGACCCCCTGATCCAGTTTTCCTCTCTACTCTTGCCTCTTTTTCAAACTTATTCATCGTTCTCTTGATGGTTATTGAATGGACTTTGAAGATAAAAGCCAGATTATGAATTTTGGTACCATTACTGAAGGCCAGAAAGATCTTTTTCTTTCATCATTGCTCAGTTAGGAAGACAGTGGGTCTAACACAAAACAATTTTAACCTGTTCTCTTTCTCGCTGAATAACTTGAAGGGTTTTTCGGTGATTCTTACGAAAAATGGTGTCAATAGGGCTAAATATTTTACCTGAAAACCTGGAAAAAATAAGAAGCTCAATTAATTTAGTATTTTTTTTAGATGTTAAACATTTTGTGGGATGGATAATTGTGCTGTTACACGATTTGGACAATTTTGCTGTTACACCCGGTGTGTATATATATATATATATATATATATATATATATATATATATATATATATATATATATATATCGTAATTCCTCATGTATAATACGTATTTTTCTAAAAAATAATCAAAATCAGGGGTGCGTATTATGCAAAGCTACAAAAAATCTTAAAAAAATTTCCGTAAAATAAAATAAGAATTATCACAAAACTAAATTATAATAATATTGTATGTTTAAAATCATTTTTTTTAAATAAGAGTAGGAAACGCTGGCCGTAATGAAATTGGAGAGATACACTTTATAGGGTTTGATTACCAAACAAGAGGTGCGTGTTATGCATGAGTAGAAGCATTTTCCCACACTTTCAGCACAATTTTAAGGGTGGGTATTATGGATGAAGGCGTATTAGAAAAGGGGAATTAAGGTGTACATATTAAAATTGAGTCATAATCTGGACAATGTATGCTATATTTAGCACATCTGACAATCATTATCTAATGAGAACACCTGCCTAAGACTTATAGATCAGGGGTGGGCATACTATACACTTGGGTCAGACGTGGCCAACAACAGCCCAGACATATTTTATATGCCCATTAAAAATAGATTTTGGTATTTTTGGTTACATGTTACACAAAGTAGTAATCTACTAAAAGCTGGAATAAAAACAAAGATGCAAACAATTTATATTTACCAACGAACCCCAATTCTCAAGAAACTAGTTTCCTACGAAATTAACACATCGCGTTATGTACTACCATAGGGGCCTGGGTCGCCACGTCCCACGCTTTGCCGATGTCAATGCTCACTTATCTTCCAATGGAAATTAAGATAGAGATCTAAGTGTCTGTTTTGTACACTAGCTGGAGATAAACGTGTAGAGTCATTGCCCCGTTTCGTTAGAAACGTTTCTATCATCAAGAGTTTCTTATTACTAGAAATGACTTTTACAAGAAGTTTTTGGCAACACGCGACAGCGTGTTGAAATCATCATAATATTTAATATTATTAAAGTTATCGCTAACTTTTTTGTAGAGATTTACAAATTACGTTTCGTTAAATTTCGCAAACCAATCAATAAAATTGGAATAAGCTGATTTGTTTGGAAAAATACTTTGACAAAAATCCTACCCCGCAGTTTTTACGCACTCTAGTAAAACCAACTGTACTTTGTACGTCCTTAATTGTTTACATTACTCCCCAACATTTGCTTTCAATCGTCCAATGTATGGATACTTTAGAGGGTGTGGTGGGCGGACAGAAATCACAGAATTTTATATATAGATTTCGAAAGATTTTTCTACGCTGTACAAATCTCAATAATAGCAATGGATGAATGAATGATTTAATTTCATATACATTCATGCATTCTGTCCACAAAATGTTTCATAAGTGAATAAATGCGCAAATAACTTACACTTAAAATCATAAAGAGTTATGTTTTCTGAGAAACATAATGAGGAAAGAGTGCTTGGGGAATCTAACACTCGCAATAATTAAAGATTAGAGAAGCTAGGGAAACATTTAGAAACCTAGTTAACTAATCTGTATTAGATGATGGTAGAACAATGACAAAGGGGATGGCAATGTGTTAAAAGTTGCTAAGAGCGAGAAAAGACAGGTACTTATGGTGAGCCATGATTGTCCCCGTCCTAAAGTAACATATCAACTAAAAGAAATTTTCATTCGAGATCAAGTGATAGCAAAATACTGCAATAAACCAGTAACCTTTTCAGTATTCAAAATGTTTTTGTTTAGACGATTTAAGTTCATTTTTTTAAAAAATTTTTCCTAATTTCCCCGTTTTGCTGCTTGATACGATCTTTTACTAACTGTATTAAATATTAAATTTAATTTCATATATATATATATATTTGTGCAGTTTGTTCACAGAATGTTTTATAAGTAAATAAATGTGAAAATAACAAGTGTATGTATAATTGTTATATTGTTCTTGGGGAAAATCCTGGTGTTATTGTGATGCGGGCCATATTACACAAGGGCAGACAACGATACGATCCACCATAAAAAGATTGGGCCCACCACTGATCTAGATTATTACATAATCTCTCAATGTTAGAAAAAAATAAGAACAGTTTTGCATCAACAACTGAATGTGACATAAAGCGTGGCCGGTAATAAAGTCACAGAAAAAGTCACAATTTTGGCTAGGAAAAAAAATCAGTTTATATGGTACCCTGTAATAAAAGTCGGGTACTTTGCGTATTTATAGGCCGCTCTGTTCGCAATAAAAATTCATAGTAAATCCAACTTACATTCTAAAACTAAAGTTTTCTAACAACGCTACATTCTCATATTCGATATATTTCATAGTGAGTCCGAGTATCCCATAAGACCCGATTTTATGTGAAGAAAGCCTTAAGAAGGGTGTTTTTTTTTTTAAAAAAAAAAAACACCTTTGCGCCAAAAAGTAAAGAAAACCTGGATAAGTAGATAAAAAACGTTTTTTACGGCTTAATCTATGGTCACATATTCGATCATAGGGAGCCTTAGTATCTCATTAAAGACCCAACTTTATGAGAAGAATGTCTCAATTTGACATAGTTTGAATTAACATTTCTTTGAATTTTCCATTTATTATGAGATTGGGATTTTATCAACTTTTCAAACGGATTTTATCCGCTGTGTGCTAATCTTGCCCAGTTTGTCTTTTTCCTATAACTTTTTTTTAACCTGGGTTCGATATAAAGAAAACTTCGTGGCAGGAACGCGTGAAATCTTCGTCGCACAAAACATGAACTATATGTGGCCACAAACAAGTAAAATATAGGTAGCATACGTTTATATCATTGGAATCTACATAGCAAAAATCTTTGTATAGGATTGTAGAGTCGCGAACATTAACACAGCCAATTTCTTGGTGAGTATTGGCTGAGAACGATGTCAACTTCGCTGCTGCGTAAATATGCTAAAAGGAAACGCTCGCATAAAAAGTAAGTGAAATGGATACCAAGCATACGTTGCATACAGTGTGGGTGGAAGCGGTAATGATACCTCCTTCACAATGTTCAAATTATTTCATTACTTGAAGCTCTGAAATAACTTTACTGTTGCATGGCAAAAAAAGAATACAACTGGATTCAAATGTACCAGGCATTTTTCTCAGTTCAAATTAGTGGTCTCTACACCTCTTTTTAGTTAAAAAACAAACTCATAGATATGTAAAGAATATTGTTTTAATGATATACCCCTATAGAACATAGGCAATGGATTCCAGATTCATTTTTTAATTACATGTGAATTACCGTTATTTCTGAGGAAGGGTAGGGAAGTGGATTCCCGTGGCAATAGTTTGGTATTCACGGTTGTCCCTCAGATTGGCTATCACCGAAGAAGTCAAACCTTCTATTTAATCCATAGCTGGGAGAAGAGATGAATTCATATATTGTGTGAAACTGAACGTAGCAGACTAGACTGAAATTTGGACTGGGCCCTGTTTCCCCTTTTTGCGCAGACATCTTTTGCGCTCTCTGCACATCTCAAATAATATTAGTTGTCGAAAAAAGTTATGGATGAAAAGTTAAAACTAAGTAGGAAAATACATATACACAAAATAAGCAATATTTTCTTTTAAAATATAATTCTAGTAAATAATATTTTAATGTATTGCCATGTTGCTTATGTGAGGTATGTTGGAGCATTTTTCCGTTGCCTCCTACACGGTGACTTTATTGGGACACCATCTCTAGTTAGATAGCCGTCGACTGTTTAGTTCCATTCCGGTTTAATATCTGTTATTTTAAAAAATCCCACAGTGTTGTTAACCCTTAAAAACTACGTGTCTAAATCTGAAGGTACATAGAAATAACGAAAGATGTCTTCCAGAAACCAAGCAAAGTACTAAGACGTATGAAAATATCACTAGAAACAAAGAAAAGAATGCTGAAATGATTTGTAATATCTAATCTCCTATATAGTGGTGAATGCTGGGATAATCTTACAGATGAAGAGACTTTAAGTGACTGAGATGTGGTACTATAAACTAATACTGAGAATACCGTTGACAGAACAAGGAAAATATAAGCAGTACAAGAAGTTTTATACTTACAATCAGAAAGAGACCGCTCAACATTCTGATCATTGAAGGCAAGAAAATTATGAACAGACCCTATTAAACGATTTAGTGTAAAGGGATCGAAGAATTAGGCGTAAAGATGGATAGTAAAAGGCGAAAAGTTACCTAGAATAACAAAATCAGGCAATGATCACCACGTCCTAAAAACATATGGAACATAACAATACATTCTATATAAAATAAAATAAGGGGTCTTTAAATTAATAATAAAAATATAATTTTTGTCTGAATTTCTGGAATAAGGAATTATCATTATTTACACTATTTGTATTCGGACTATTGTCTTCGTCTTTGTTGTTGATATCACAACGTTTTGGCCATTCTGCACCCCGGCTTTCCTCAGGTGTATATCGATTTGCGTGCACTACAGGGAATTCTAAACTGCATCCTTTATTTAATCTAGGAGATAGACTGTTCTTGTTCCACTGGTCACGCCTGAACAAGAGTAAATAAAATAAGAACTAGAATAATTTTTTAAACTACATCCACCTACTGCTGATTTTCGCTGGCCTTGTTTTAACAGTCGAAAGCGTTCACTGCTAATCGCTTTAGAAGAAAAAGTTACGTGTTGTTTCGGGCGACAGCAGTCGAGAGAAAAAGAAAAGAGCGAACGATCCTTCATATGCCCAAAACGAAGATTAAAACATCGTCGAACAAATTTGAATATAATTTAATAACAGCAATGTTGACAAATGAAAGAGAGAAAAGGTTTTCTCAGAAGGGCTCTAAGAGAATTCGTAGAAAGTCTGGAGAAATAAAGTTCAGGTAAAGAAATGTGTAATACATATATGTATGTGTGTGTGTGTGTATATATATATATATATATATAAAATAATGTAAGTCTTTTTAAACTTGGTGAGTGAAAAACTTGGATAGCACAATTTTCAAATAAATTCTGAGGAAAAATGGAATATATATATATATATATATATATATATATATATATATATTATGAAATGGACAAAGTCCGACAATTATTTTAAGACATTTTTATGTTTATATATTCTTTTTTATAGATACAAATATTTAAGTAAATGCTCTGTTTATAATAAACAGTATTAGCAGCATTTACCGGCCTGAATGTCCGAGAAATTTTCATAGAAAATATTCATCCTCTGACAGGAATCGAACCTGTATCCTATACGGAACCGTCATATAACCTGACGGGCTTTTAGCCGATTTCGCCACAGAGGAGCGTTCGGTTGGCGAAATGGGTAAAAGCACGTCAGGCTATATGATGGTTCTGTATAGGATATAGGTTCGATTCCTGTCGGAGGACGCGTATTTTCTATGACAATTTCTCAGATATTCAGGCCGGTAAATGTTTATTGTTTATTATAAACAGAGCATCTACTTAAATATTTCTATCTATAAAAAAGAATGTATAAACATAAAATGTCTTTATATATATATATATATATATATATATATATATACATACACACACAAGTATAGGATTCGTGTATACGGAATAAATTCCATTGACCAACAATTACTATTCTTAAAAGACTGCTCAATCTTTATTCTACATTCAACATCATTACTTGATAAGACACCAGAGGTGTTGAAACAAAATAGCTATTTTTGTAGTGATTTTATAACATATTTA
Organism: Acanthosepion lycidas; assembly: GCA_963932145.1. Classification (NCBI taxonomy): domain Eukaryota; kingdom Metazoa; phylum Mollusca; class Cephalopoda; order Sepiida; family Sepiidae; genus Acanthosepion; species Acanthosepion lycidas. The sequence goes on along the minus strand of OZ010580.1, from coordinate 131,479,047 downwards.
TGTTATAATTTTAGAATAAATAATTATATATATATATATATATATATATATATATATATATATATATATATATATATATATATGGTGAAGTTTTAACAAAAGTGAAACAGGATAGACTTATAGACGTTTCCTATTTGTTCTTTATGTGATATATGTAAATTATTTTTAGATAGCGTGTATGTGTAAAGGAACAACATAAATAAAAAGACAAGAGGAAAAACTATTCTTAGCCGAAGCGTTTCGTCTTTTGAGTCCCTTTATGTCATGATATAAAAACATGTCAGATATGAAAAAATTTCGGGAAATCTATGAGGAAAGGAGGTTTAATTAACAGTACAATTTCGGCCTTACTTGATGGATTGGTTCTCTGTAGCTTGGTTGGTTAGAGCGAGCCAGATCTAATTGATAGCTTCTTCTGCACAGGTGGACACAATTTCGGATTCTGTCGTAGAGCGTAATTTTTTTAAAATAAAATTTCTTGAACATTTAGGCCAGTAGACGAAAGTAAATAAATATGCTGTTTAATATAAAAAAAACCAAAAAAAAAAAAAAACCGGAGCGTCTACTCAAATACAAGTATCCATTTAAATAACGCTCAAAGTGACAGATTATATATATTAGTTCACAAATGCCAATGACGGAACATAAAAATCTTTGGATTTTTTTATATCCAATACTAGACATATTGAAAACTAATAAGCAATGCCTGTAAGTCCTTTTGTTAAGTTTTTCCTGGTATTATATCGCGTGTGTTTTATTCAATAAAACACGTTTATTCCGATTTTAGGATGTTCGTTTAGGTTGAGAACTTTTCAGCACATCCTCAGATTTATCAAACGTGAAACTTTTTCATATATGACGGCCAGTTATGTGCCATGCATGTTAAACGCTTAGGCGATCATGTATTTTTCGATACATGACTGACGACGCAGATTTATTTCCCGCGGTAGGTTGCCATTTCTTTTTGCAGTAGATCAGCTACCATCCAAGGCTATAGAACCCGGTCTGTCCTGCTATTTACCCATAGCTGGGGACGTAGGGAGAAGAAGAGGGTACATACCTTTCCCAAGAGTATTAGCACGTAAGTGAATGTAATGGATTCGACTGGAATTCGAACCCGGCACCTCTGATTCCTCAATCCGAGCCGCTATACTCATACGATAAGCGTATATTTGAATTCTAGGTTTCCCCGAAATGTCAGGACACAGCTAACAAAATCTTTATTATACTGACAACAGCTAATTTTTGGTAATGTCCGTGATTCTTCAAAGTACTTCATCAAAACGTGAACTTTCAACAGTTTATCCCCAATTTTGATTCGGTAGGGTTAGGGTTAGGTAATTTTCTCAAACCCTTTACTCTGAGCATGGAAAGTGGACTCTCTCGTATTAGTTCGTTCTCTAAACTATTTACTTTTTGCGTCGCTTTCTCATTTCATTCACTGATTAAGAGTATAGGACTTTTCTCATCCGTAATTTTACAGTAAAAAATTAAATACGTAGACATTTTCAGTTGAATTTAGCAAAACTTATTTAAATGAATTATTGCTATATCTCTCTCATATAACTAATGTTCTCCCCGTACAAAGCCCAAGAGACACTCAAGGTAGAGGGTTATTATGTAGAGTTATATTAGCGTAGGAAAGAACAAGCGTTAGGAGTCTAGAGTTGAAGTCGAAAACGCAATGCTAAACAGGAAACAAAGGGGAAACCTCTGATCCTGTTCAGAAATCGGGAGAAGTGTGAACCGGACGATAGGTGACCCTAGCTACACTCAATATATAATAACCTAAGAAAATTTACAAGATTTAGTTAGTAAAGGTTAGAGTGAATTTTATTTTTGACATTAACTTTGTCTATTATTTAATATTGTATTAAATTATTTATCATCATTTCCAAGGATTTTATAATTCCATCTTGCTAGAGCTTTTTATCTTTCCCGAAAAAGAACTTTTTTCACGTGTTTTTTACAACCCAAGTAAAGTTTTTCGTTTAGAAAATTTTATAAAAAGCGAAAGAAATGTTATTAAAAATAATGCAATATTTGGTGAAAACATTTAACCAGTGCAAAATTTTACCTGTTCGCCCAAGAAATATGTTGTCGATTTGGGAATAGCACTTGTTTGATGAAATCGAAGGATTTTCCAGAAGGGCCTCAAAAGAGAAAGCTCTCTTCTCACCCAACCATATACACAGTGTATGTGTATATGGTTGGATTAAGATTAAGACTAGCTCAATACGAAAATGATATTTCACTTCGTTTACACCCACACCACACATGATCTTTATCGTTTCATGTGAGGTAACCGTTATAAATTTGTGTATCATGTCAGGTACACGTTATAAATATAAACACATTTAATAAGTTAAACGCAGATCCGTATTTTTTAAAACTATGAGGAAGTCACACATCAAAGTGATAAACATAATCAAACATTGGTTAAACGTTGGTTAAACTCGACTTGCTTTCCTGGCAGTAATGGATTCAATATTTTGGGGCAGATAGATTAATCAAATTATGTTTAACGTTTGAACTGGACGCTTTAAAAATACTAACTCCTCGCATCGAATTATTTTCCTTGTTCTCTGAATTTGATTGCTGTGAATTTCAGTCACTCTATCCGACGGTGGAGTATTGTCCATCAAGAAATATCTAGAACGAATCTTTAGAAACTCTATTTTTTAAAGGATATATATATTAAATAATAATAAAAAATCTAAGCCAATATATACTCGACAGGATACGCACTTTCAGGTCAACCTGCTCATCTTGGTTGTTATATTCATATCGCTTCAACCGTTGTACATTGGACTTCTTCAGGGTAATTTTCTCAAACCCTTTACTCATTCCCGAAGCATCTCGTATTAGTTCGTTCTCTGAACTATTTACTTTTTGCGTCGCTTTCTCATTTCATTTACTGATTAAGAGTATAGGACTTTTTCAATCTATCTGCCTCAAATATTGAATCCATTACTGCCAGGAAAGCAAGTCGAGTTTAACCAACGTTTTAATCAACTTAGACGTATAGTCAAATTAAGAGCTGCTAGTGTAAAACTAAGTTGTCTATGCACGCTTTTTTCCGAAAAATTGATTGCAGTCTTAACTTACTGGAGACGCAAGTCGACCTAACGGTTATTACCACGGAAAATGAATTCAACAAGCAGAGATCGACTTCTGGCTAATGTTGCTGTCCTTTTATCACGAGTGCTTTTGTGAAAGATACAACACCATATCTCTGCGCTCTGTCTCATTACCAGATATGCGGAGAAAGTATTTGCTTACTGTCATGAAACGATGGTTGATGAACAAAGAAAGATAGTGAACACTCGGGAAAAATCACTATCTGTAAATTCTCGACCAACAGAAAAAGGAGTAGGAAGAATTTATACTCACTGCCAGCCTTGACTGGGTTCGGTTAATAGCAAATAAGTAGCTGTACATGATTATCTAAAATGTCATCCTCTTGCTTTAAAATATAAAAGTAGCAAAATTATAACATTTGACGGCATGGAAGACCCAAACGTTTTTACCCAACCGAGTCTTATATTAAAAAAATTATGTATCTAGTAGGCTAATATTTACGTAGACACTTACAGAAGGCCAGAATTTGACCGAGTGTAAATTTATGTGATCGTAAATTTCCGGTTAAATTCGTAAATTTGCGTACTACCATATATATTAATTTAAATATAAACCGACAGGTGATCTTATCACATAGGCTAATCAAGTATAAAGAGGTAAGTTCTGGACATATATTCTTCGATTGAACGAAGCAGAAGTCAAATCGTTCAGGTTACATAGGGCACGGTAGCTGCTTAGCATGTAAGTTTGTCAGGCAATCCGCACGCTTGTGCATTCGTACTGACAGTCCATTGACCTATTATGTCACTATAATATGATTTTCTTAAATTCCTTTTGAGAATATCAAGTTCCAATTTTTTTTAATGGCTTACTCGAACACCATGCTCTTTTGCGAAGATATCTAGTAAGTTAGCGTTTATCCAGATACCGTTGTAGGCATACAAAAGGCGATCTCTTTCGTTGAGATAAATTCACGAGAGTTACGTGACGGCTGGTGAGTGACATCAGGAGTAGTTGTGATGTAAAGCAGGACGTCCCTCGCCCGCAGCAATAGGTTTTACAGGGAAAAAAAATCACATGACCTCACAAGGTTCGTAGGTAAACCGCTGTAACTCCAGTTTTCAATTCGGAAAATATTACAAGTAAGGATCTCTGTTTTACACATTGCTTGCCGTGATTTATGTAATATAGTTTTTCTACGTGGGACATGGATAAATACGTATATATATAATTTTGTGTACGACTTAGCATCATAAAACTCTCTCTGAGAACAAAGCAAGTTCATCATTTCTTTTTCTTTCCGTTATTCCGTTCCGTCCGTCAAATACGTTGTTATTATATCATAGATATAATAATGCTCATAATGGGGGAAATGAAAAAAAATGTGAGAATAAATATTTCTTCCATAGTTCACCTACTACCTGGTGACCACGAGGCGATATGAATATGCAAGCAAATATGAAATGT
>OZ010580.1:131404499-131469499 GCA_963932145.1 Acanthosepion lycidas | reverse complement strand
CTTGATATTTTGATCGTTTCCTTTCATTTGCTAATGTCAGGTATTCTTCCGAGGGGACCGTGAGCTCCCATATTATACACTGTTTGGTGGAGTTGGAATAAATAATCAAGTCTGGCCTTAGTGATGTTTCCGCTATATGTCTGGGAACTTTAGTTGTGTCTTCAGGTCTGTTTCCAAATGCCAATCATTTGCTGACGATAACAAGTTTGTTTTGGGGATCGTTTGTTATTTTCCTTCGTTCCCTCTTTAACGAAGGGAATTAATATGAACTTCTTATTCGGGGTGTATTTAGAAGTTCTCACTGCTTCACTGACTTCATGTGCTATTGCCTTTAGGACTTGGTCGTGGCGCCAGCGGTATCTACCGTCACTCAAGGCTTTAGCGCAGCTACTTAGGATATGTTGCAGTGAAGCGCGTTTCCCACATAACTGGCAATTTGGGGTATCCCTTTTGCCCCATAAATATAAATTGGATGGGCTAGGTAGCACATCGTATACCGATTTTATTAGGAAACTTATTTCACCAAAGTTTGACCGCCAGTAGTCTGACCAGCTGATCTTTTCCTGTTCGACACCCTGCCATTTTGTCCATGCTCCCTGTGAACTAAGTCCCACCATCTTGCAGTATCTCGTTTCTTCAATCCCTGCTCGCACTTCTTCTTGGAATAATTGCCGTTTTTCTTTCCCTTTGGCTCTGTTTATTTGGGGACAGATATATATATATATATATATATATATATATATATATATTCACACTTTATATATATATATATATATATATTCACACTTTATATATATATATATATATATATTCACACTTTATATATATATATATATATATATATTCACACTTTATATATATATATATATATATATATTCACACTTTATATATATATATATATATATATATATATTCACACTTTATATATATATATATATATATATATATATATTCACACTTTATATATATATATATATATATATATATATATTCACACTTTATATATATATATATATATATATATATATTCACACTTTATATATATATATATATATATATATATATTCACACTTTATATATATATATATATATATATATATATTCACACTTTATATATATATATATATATATATATATATATATTCACACTTTATATATATATATATATATATATATATATATATATATTCACACTTTATATATATATATATATATATATATATATATATATTCACACTTTATATATATATATATATATATATATATATATATATATTCACACTTTATATATATATATATATATATATATATATATATATATATTCACACTTTATATATATATATATATATATATATATATATATATATATATATTCACACTTTATATATATATATATATATATATATTCACACTTTATATATATATATATATATATATATATATATATATTCACACTTTATATATATATATATATATATATTCACACTTTATATATATATATATATTCACACTTTATATATATATATATATTCACACTTTATATATATATATATATATATATATATATATTCACACTTTATATATATATATATATATATATTCACACTTTATATATATATATATATTCACACTTTATATATATATATATTCACACTTTATATATATATATATATATATATATTCACACTTTATATATATATATATATTCACACTTTATATATATATATATATATATATATTCACACTTTATATATATATATATATTCACACTTTATATATATATATATATATATATATATATTCACACTTTATATATATATATATATATATATATTCACACTTTATATATATATATATATATATTCACACTTTATATATATATATATATATATTCACACTTTATATATATATATATATATATTCACACTTTATATATATATATATATTCACACTTTATATATATATATATATATATATATATATATTCACACTTTATATATATATATATATTCACACTTTATATATATATATATATATATATATATATATATTCACACTTTATATATATATATATATATATTCACTCTTTATATATATATATATATATATATATTCACACTTTATATATATATATATATATATATATATTCACACTTTATATATATATATATATATATTCACACTTTATATATATATATATATATATATATTCACACTTTATATATATATATATATATATATATTCACACTTTATATATATATATATATATATATATTCACACTTTATATATATATATATATATATATTCACACTTTATATATATATATATATATATATTCACACTTTGTATATATATATATATATATATATTCACACTTTATATATATATATATATATATATATATATTCACACTTTATATATATATATATATATATATATATATTCACACTTTATATATATATATATATATATATATTCACACTTTATATATATATATATATATATATATATTCACACTTATATATATATATATATATATATATATATTCACACTTTATATATATATATATATATATATATTCACACTTTATATATATATATATATATATTCACACTTTATATATATATATATATATATTCACACTTTATATATATATATATATATATTCACACTTTATATATATATATATATATATTCACACTTTATATATATATATATATATATTCACACTTTATATATATATATATATATATTCACACTTTATATATATATATATATATATATTCACACTTTATATATATATATATATTCACACTTTATATATATATATATATATATATATTCACACTTTATATATATATATATATATATATATTCACACTTTATATATATATATATATATATTCACACTTTATATATATATATATATATATATATATTCACACTTTATATATATATATATATATATATATATTCACACTTTATATATATATATATATATATATTCACACTTTATATATATATATATATATATATATTCACACTTTATATATATATATATATATATATATATATATATATATATATATATTCACACTTTATATATATATATATATATGGTCACCCATCTAGGTATCGACCAAGCTCAACGTTGCTTAACTTCGGTGATCATATGGGAACTGGTGTTCGAACGTGATTAAATAAAAAGCATTAAATAAAAAATAAAAAAATAAAAACACAGGTGCGTTAACATAACTGGTGCATCAGCTGAATATTTACTAAACAACCATCGGTGTGTTCGTTTCTATAACTATGATATAGTCTCAGTACTGAAAAAGGCTCACTCAGATTTTCATTTGAAGGTGTCAAAATTTATTTATACTAAGTCCTGCCAGTCATCCCTCTGTAAGCAAAAAGAGGGATTGTTAGGCTTAAATGTAGTCTTTGTTATGCATTCATTTGCGCACATTTCTCGTTTCCAGCTCTGATGAAAGTGGAACAATAAATCGGCTGAGCTTTTTTTGTTGGTAATTGTTTTTAATTTTGATATTACCATTTTACGGTAATGTAAATGTTTTTGTTACCCTTCTTTTTAAAAAAAATTTTTATTTGTTATTCTTTTTTTTATCTCATTATTTTAGCATATCCTTTTTTTATCGTTATTATTAAAATAAATTTGTCTTTCAGACGTTGAAAAGCTTGTAAAAGAAATTTAAGAAACACATTTATCTAATCGACTCTTATGGAGGCCGATTTTTTAAAAAGACACTTAACGTCACACGAACACAAAGAGTGGCCCAGAAAATAAGAAGTCAGTTTTATTCTCTGTTACCACCAATGACAAAGAGAAACCTAATGCTAACCAACATTATCTTGATAGCTGATAACATGAAGAAAGAACTTTTTTCAATTCAACTTTCATTTGTACACTACTCTTTATTACTTTCAAATCAACTTCAAATCACGGCCGATTTTGAAAGTATCCGATTTCAGGGACTTTACTCATACAAGTGAATTCCATATAAAAATGTTTTTCTTTACACACACAAAAAAAAGATTATGAAAAGAAATTTAAAACTATATTTCCCTTTATCGGACTGTTTCAAATTTCAAAACAAAAATAATGTCTGTTAGTAAATAAATTTGTTATTTATGTTATGTCAGTGTAACTTATTCGTTCCAACAATAAATATCCGAAAGTCTCAACACATTAAAGCCTATTTTTTCAGATTTAGCGGACCGTATGCCAAGCACGCAAATGCTAGTGACTTTCCTCCACTTAAAACCATCAACTCGCTTAAAAATCGGTAATCGTCCCATTAAACAGGTACATTTATATACATTATTTATATTATTCGGACTATTGTCCTCATCTTTGTCGCCATATTTCTTACAACGTTTCGGCCGTTGTACGCTCCGGCCTTCTTCAGGTGGTTGGAATGTCGAACTGAACCCTTTATTTCGCTCACTGGGGTAGACTGTTCTAGTTCAACGTGCGATGTTTAATGGGTGTCAGTTATCTCTTGTTAATTTTCCTCTGAAAGTTCTCCACTGCCTTAACTGGGTATTGAACTCACACTCTTTGGGTCTTGTCACTGGATGTAACCAACGCCTTTATCCAATGAGCTACGTTCATTAGTTTCACTGGTTCAGAATTTCACAGCTACGTTCCCACCATGTCCGCGGCATTCCTCATTCTTCTCGATAAGGAGGACGTCCCACTTAGGCAGTTTCTTGCCTAGAATTTTATATTGTGGAAAAGATTTTCTAAGGGATGCTTCCCTGGTCTCTACAATCTTAAACTCTTCAAGTCTAGGTTGAACCTTTATCTATCCTTTGCCGTTATCTATCCTACATATCCTCAAAATATGCACCTCCTTTCTTTAAGTTCTAACAATAATCTCATTCAGTAACCATCTACCTGGCTAGTGGCTCTTGGGTGAACAGTAGTTAAAAAAAATTACGTTTGAATTTCGTCTCCATGGTAATGGGCGCCTATATTTACTAAATTTTATGATCGCGATTCCAGGAACCTGTTAGTGGCATCTGGGCACGACATGGGCTGCAACGGTAGCAGCAGTGGTCTATCCTGGTCAAAACGCTCTGACATAGCCCAGCCCACTTTGTTACGAAACTTAGTTTGGTATTTTTATTTTATTGTTTTAAAAATCAGTTCATTCCAAGCTAGGCAATAATACCATTAAGGCGCTACTGAGACTAAAAAAGAATGAAACGACTTTAGAAGGACCGTAAAAAACCCCCCCAAAAAACAAACAAACAAACAAACAAAAAATACTCAACAGAAAACAAGGGATAAACTTTTACTCCTGTTCAAAAAATCGGGGAGGTGTGTAAACCGGATGATAGGCGAACCTATCTATTATTAGATCTAAAACCACAAATGTGAGGCCCCCAAGTGAGGATCAAATTCTTAATTATTACCACGCAGCAATATTTGCTGAGCTTAGCATGACACAAGGTCACAAGGGAGGAGCATCCATTGAGACACGAACTCACAACAGTTGTAATGATCTGTCTGCTAAGTATCGTTTGAGACTCTCTTCGTACGAGGAGGTGCTGAAAAGTCCCTGATACAACCAACGTCTTAAAAATAGGACCAAAAAGATCAAACAGATTTTAGTCGAGAACTTCTTGCTCGAGCTGATAATTTTTGACTAAATTGAATCTATTGCTAAGTCAGCTGCCAAGTAAGTCGGTTCATTGTATTCGGCAAGAAAATTTTTCTCCCAAGAATCTATCTTACATATCTATAAGTCTACTATTCATCCGTGCTTAGAATATTGCTGCCACATGTGGTCCGGTGCCCTTGCTATTTACCTTGAGCTTCTTGATAAGATACAAAGAAGAATCAGCAATATTATTGGTTCTGGTCTGGCGCCTCGGCTTCAGTCGCTTTCCCACTGACGTAGAGTTGCCTCTGTGCCTTCTATACTTTCATAGTAATTGTTCGGATAAGTTCTTCACTATAGTACCTAGACGTTTTGAATATAAACGCAGTACTAAACTAGCATCGAAATCTCATCAATAGATGTAGCCGTAAGTTCTATGCTAACAGTTTCTTTTCTTGCACTTCTCGCTTGTGGAACTCCTTTCTAGCTCCATGCTTTCCAACGAACTTTAATCTTCAAAAATTTAAATGCAATGTTAATCGCTATCTACTGTCCTCCTGATTACTCTTTTTTTTTTTCTTTTCGCTCATTTAATTTTCTGTTCCTAATCCTTCCACGCCCAGTAACCCCTTGTGTCTTAGTGGCTTTACTACCTTGCTTGGGAGCGATACAAATTAAAAAATGTATGCATTTTTGCTAAAAAATATTCTATTTTGGTTTAATTCAAAGGGTGGCTATAGCTTATGTAATAAATTCTGCCTACGAGAAAACGATTAACCCTTTAACAGCCACTAATACTATTGTGAGTATTAATGTTTTTATTTTACAATAATATTCATCCTGTACAAGGCCTAAGAACCACTGCAGGTAGAGTGTTACGGAGTATGAGTCACAGGTTATAGCGATATATGAATATGAAGATAAGCTGTCTAAGTCTAGAGTTGACCGTTAAGATTGTAGCAATCGAGAAGGCATTCTCTTGGAAGCAAGCGGGCGGGTGGGGTGGGGGGTTACAGGTAGAAAGTATAATACCTGATTATATGGTGGGCATTAATCGGTTAAAATTAATATACAAAGCATTTTATTATTTCTAAGAATATATTTTACTCTTACATGATATACTTATGCAATATGGCACAAGATGCATATGTGCGTCAATCTCACGGTTTCTTTTTTCTCTAATAATGAGAATATCTTTAATATTCAGTCAGTTATGCGCCATACGTGATACACGCTTAGGCGATCATGTATCTTTCGATACATAACTGACAATGTTTTTCCCGCAATAGGTTATCTTTAATATTATTATCTTACATTGTAGAGCTGTTGTTTCCGGTAATAAAGAAAAAGAAATCATAGAGACACAAATTAGCCATATGGCAACATGGAAATTTTTTTACTTAGAGCGCCTATTAGCGCCATTGTTAATAATTTAGTAAAATGAAGAACATGTTTAGTAAAGAAGAATCTTGTTTTGCAAACTTTAATGGCATCATTAACAAAAATATAGAGAGTATTATGCAAATGTTCAAAATATGTGAATAGCAGAGAACGAGGTAAATTTTAAATAGCAGAGAACGAGGTAAATTTTAAATAGCAGAGAACGAGGTAAATTTTAAATAGCAGAGAACGAGGTAAATTTTAAATAGCAGAGAACGAGGTAAATTTTAAATAGCAGAGAACGAGGTAAATTTTAAATAGCAGAGAACGAGGTAAATTTTAAATAGCAGAGAACGAGGTAAATTTGAATTTTATAATACCTATAATAACTGGGAATATAATTGTAAAACACGCGCAAAGGGGGAAGGAAAAATCTTTGACTGTAGTTTTCATCAGATTAAAATCGATTTAAATATCCTGAATTTTTCTTCAGTTTATTTAACTAGTTATGAAATAAAAACAAACTACTATACATGTATTTAAGTTTAAAAATCCGTCAGCATTTTTGTTGCTTTTAACTTTGTAAAATTACTCTATAAAAATGATTCATGTAAATATATATGTACAAATATGGAAAATAATGAAGATTTTCAATAATACATGCGTATTATTTGGAATTCACCTTTTGAACCGGACCATCTTGGAAAGGGAGTGGAATGACATCTGGTGAAAATGGAGCATTGGGTAAAAAGGAATGAGAACAATTGGTGTAAGGGTTCAAATATCCAAGAAAGAAGCGATTGTATTCAACAATTTTCTCAGTACGAAATCAAAGTCGTTTTTCAGAAGAAAAAAGTTGTTTTTTTTAAGCAAGCAAATTAGTCTTGGAAAAAGGTTGAAGATTTAGTGAAAAACTACTTCAAGATGATAAAACCAAATGCTCTTACCTTTCATGCATGTAGCACCGTGTGTACAAGATCCTCCAACTGGTTTCACTACATTTGAATCAAGTAATCCATAAGACGTAAGGAATTATTTTACATTGAGTGTAACCCGAAACCCATTGTAACAGAATAAATAGACCTGGAAAAAGAAAAAACATAAAAGATTTTACAGTGAAAGCCATGAAAAATTGACAAAAATTCTTTGCGTTTAACAATTAAAGATTTGCCCGTTTTTGAGCAATGGATTTCAATCTTACAAATAAAAAACAACCCCCCCCCCAAAAAAAACAGGTATAATAGTTATTTACCAAGTCTACTTAAGTCTGACATAAGACCTTAATAACTGAGCGAGAATGAAAGCACTGCACAAAACTAGTTTGCTTTCCATTATACGACATTGGGTGACCTTTCTGAGCACAGTTGGGAGGTGGGTAATATTAGTCAATTCCTTATAAGGGAACATCCGGCATTCATCGACCGAATAGTCAGAGCTGCCATCTGTTGAAATATATAAAATCTTTTAGGAAAATGGGTTTCTTATGTCCAGTAACTGTTATTGTTTCGTATTGCGATTTGTTTGAAATAGTGTGGAATATCAACGTCTTGATTTTGCCGTTATTTTCTCTTAGAGTTACAATGTACTATCCATTTTAGTTGTTACTTTTGTTGAAAGTTCTCTAGTGATATAATTTCTGTTATTTGATACAGTTTCTATGTGATTATGTAGCGCCAGTTCACGAAGTCCAAAGGAGGTTAGTCCTCATTACAAGTTAGTTTTCATTCGCTCGAAGCTATTTTTAACCATTAATCCGAGAAAATGGTTGTATACTGCAAGCAATTTAAATATTTTAGAACGACTTTGGCTTCATGCAAAACATCCATATGGAAATCTCAATCTGACGAGGCTATTTAAGAAAAGGACTCGAATTTTTAGGATATTTATTCGGTTTTGTAGCAACTTTTGGTGTTAGGCGAAACCACCGTTAGTGCAGCATATCCTAAGAAAATTCTAAGTCCTATCAGGATTCATTATTGACAACCACAATCTTAAAAATATAAGATATGAAGATGACACAGTGTTTATATCAGCCACAGAAAGTAAACTACATGTGTTCCTACAGAAAGTAGTAAAGGAAAGCGAGAAGAAAGGACTAAGCATCAATTGTAAGAAGACAATGTATGGTTGTCAGCTCGAAATTTACCCTGTGTATTGAAAACATCAAAATCAAGCAGGTACAACAATTTAAATATCTGGGAAGTGTTTTTTAACAGAGGAAAGTTCGACACCAAAACATGTAGGCGCATTGGTATAGTGAAAGATGCCTTCAAAATGTAAGCAAAGTATTAAGAAACAGGAAAGTTTCGATAGAAATAGAGAAAAGAAAACTGCTGAAACTGTTATGTAATATCGGCCCTCCTATATGACAGTAAATGCTGGACACTCCCCACGCAAATGAAAAAGAAACTTAAGGTAACAGAAATATGGATCTATAGAAGGATGTTGAGAATACCGTGTGCTGAACTTGTGAGCAACGACGAAGTTTTTGAGACAATGGAAATAAAACGGACACTTCTACTTCGAGTCAGAAAGAGACAATTGACATTTCTAGAGCACATAATGAAGAAAGGCGGCTTGGAAAAGTTAACACTTACAGGTCATGTTGAAGGCAAGAGGGACAAAGAGCATCAGCACAGAATGTACCTAACGAGCTTGTGTAAATGTTTGGCAGAAGATGGATTACGAGAGATAGCAAAAGGAAACATTGCGAAGAGCTACAAAGGGCAGGAAGTTGTGGAGAGCCATGTTTACCCACGCCTTGAAAGGATACAGCACATAGAAGCTATCACTGCTTTCACTCCAATTCCAAATGGCTATTTGGTAAATCTACTTAATCTGATAAAAGACCACAATACATGAGCACACGTGAGAACTTACATCACTAGTGAAATAGTCAAGAAGACTGGTTTGTTTACCATTGGGCCACGGTGAGTGATCTTCCTGAGCTTTAGTTTGGCATAAGATCCTAAAAGAAGGGTACCTAGATAGAATTCACCAACAGCAGTAATGTTCTGTTAGACGAGTTTGCGTTGTGAACAGTGAGGCATCTTTTTTAATAAAAACGCGTCCTGTAAAGATCGAATTCATTGTGTAAGCAAATGATCCAATAAAACTGGCTTGCTGACCTTCATTCGATGTCAAAAGGAAACCGATTCATTCATTTTCCGTCAGGAATTGAAATTATAGACTGGCAGCTTCAGACTGTTGGAATATTCATCAAATCAGAATGACAGTTTTACAACGCAGCTTTGAATTTGACAAAATTCTTGGAAGGGATGAATGGTATTCTAAAATATGGAGAAAGATGCATGGGTAAAAGAAAGGAAAAGAAAAGAAAAAAAAAACAAGCAAACGAAAGGAGAGAGCAAAGGGAAAAATGAAGAAAATGAAGTGGAAATAAAAAGAAAGGAAAAGGTTGAAAGCTATCCTACCGATTTTAAAAAAATTATAGTGTGGAATTACCCCACTTGTCTAACAAAGAATTTCTCTTAACAACTGCAAGGTAGGTTTGCCAAAGCAATATATAAGGAAAAGGCGCAAAAGACCCATTCTCTTTCTTTTAACCAAAGGATGTCACAGATATAGGATCTGTCTCTTTCTCACTCTACAGCATACAATACCCTTACACACAAGCATATCTAATAACTACCAAATCAACGTATGATAACGAACTCTTGAAATGTAAGTCACTCACAATCTTTCATACGAACGCCACAACCACACACATATAAAAAGAGACCTCTTTACGCACGTGTGTAGATACACATGCACGTGATTATATATATATATATAAAGTTATGAAGAACTTGGTAATCCGTATGGATAATTCCAAGGAGGATGAAATCATGAGAGCTCAATGTAAATCCAGAGCTAATATTTAATATTTAATAATGAATCCCTCCCTAAACTCTACCATGTCTCTTTAACTACCCCTTTTACACTCTCTGTTAAATTACAAAAACTTACACTACCCATCAATTTTAATTTCATTTTTCGTTTAATTCCATTTTTGGAAGTGCTATCTGATGATCCGGCGTCATTTAAAAGGGCTCTGGTGAAATAAATTATTATAATGGTACCTTAAAGTGGTCTGTTTTTCTTTAAAATTATAATATATATATATATATATATATATTATAATTTTAAAGAAAAACAGATATATATATATATATATATATATATATATATATATATATATATATACATACACACACACACACACACACACACACACACACACACACACACAGGGTGCGATGGGTAAATGTCGCCATTTTATATTTTTAATTTCGCGCATGCGCTTTGTTTTTTATTATGTCGACTGCACAATATTGTAGGGTCAGTTGGCATCATCTGTGAGAAAAAGAGCACCATGGCGCAATTCACTCCGCCAGATATTTGGAAACAGCATATGTGTACTATTTGGAAATCGCGCCGGAAGCTCCAATATGAACATTTCAGAGTGTTTGAGTGTCAATCTGTGGACAGTGCAGAGGATTTGGAAAGAGTTGGATGAGTCGAATGGTGATTACGAAGGTACGGCAGCTCAGAAAACTCAGTCTGATCGTTCTGATAAGAACTCCCGAATTTGTTGGTGAGATCCTTAGACTTAACACGTGTCAAGTGTCTTGAGGAAATAATTCCACTCTGAGTCAAGAGGGTAGCTACTGGAAGGCCCTATGTCTGGCAACAGGACTCTGCACCACACCACACAAGCAAGAGAACCCATCTTAGACTGATTTTCACTCCAGTCTATCTTACTATTTAACTCATGAGTTGGGGGGCAGATTTTTTTCGTTCCCAGGGATATTTGTGCTAAAATGAATGCTGGAAGCTAGGCTGGAATTAGAACTCGGCTCACCGATTTTCCTTTCAGCGCGGATGTCCGTTACACTACCTGCACATGCGTATGTAATTGTTTGTACATTCGAACTAATTACCAATTAATACTTACAATCAAGAATTAATATATCTTCAACATTTAATTTCAGGGGCTCTGGCAGCCATTTAAAGTAGATTTTCAGAAAGGCCATTTGACGACATTTCTTTTGAGAGATTGCAACGCTATGGTAGAAAGATCAGAGAATGTAACGAAAGGCAAGCATGATGTGGAAAAGCATTAAGTCCATGCGATCAATATTTAACGGATCTCTTAAAATGATATAAACCAGGAATTATTTCTAGATCAACCCATCTTCATCATGACATTCTAATAATGTTGCATTCTAAAATGTTCTGAAAGAGTTCCGATGCCTTCCGGCTTTTGCAACAAATTCTTTCACAAGTTCCTCTCAAAATTTGGTCTTTTGGTGATGGCAGACTGTTGGTCGTCACTTCTTAGATCAACCTAGATTTTATTAGCTGCATTAAACTAAAATTGCACCCAGTGAGGCGTAGTAACGGATAGCGGCTCGGATTAAGGAATCGGAGTGCCGAGTTCGAATTCCAGTCGAATCCATTATATTCACTTACATGCTAATACCCTTGGGAAAGCTATGAATCCATTTCTTCCGTCCCCAGCTATGGGTGACGGACCGGTTAGTTTGGGTCTATTAGCATTGGTTGGCAACCAGTCTAGAAGGAAAACTAAATTCAAACCAGCCTGGAACTTCGCGGATTGCACTTTTTTAACAAATCGAATTCACCCAAGCAAGGCAGTAAATCTACTAAGATACAAGGGGTTACTGGGTGTGAAAGTATTTTTTTAAAAATTACTAAGGAGCGAGAACAATAGAAGAGTAATCAGGAAGACAGTAGATAACGATTGACATTGATATTCAAAAATTTAAATGAAAAGGTAACTAGAAAGCATGGAGCCCGAAAACTTTTCGACAAGCAAGAAGTGCGAGAAAAGAAACTTAGTATCTGTCTATATTTCTGAGATGAGGTATTATGTATACTATATACATTATTCGGACTATTGTCCCCATATTGTTGCCATATTTATAACCAAATTTCGGCCGAAGTACGCTCCGGTCTTCTTCAGGTGGTTGGAATATCGAACTGAACCCTTTATTTCACTCGCTGGGGTAGACTGTTCTAGTTCCACATGCCATGTCTAATGGGCGTCAGTTGTCAGTTATTTTCTGTTAACTCAACTCTCCAAGTTCTCCACTGCCTTAACCAGGTATTGAACTCACACTCTTTGGGTCTTGTCACTGGATCTAACGAACGCCTTGATCCACTGAGCCATGTGTCCTTGAGAACACATGGCACAGTGGTTAAGGCAGTAGATAATTGGGGAGGGGAATTAACAGGAGATAACTGATAACTGACATCCATTAGACATGGCACGTGGAACTAGAACAGTCTACCACAGCGAGCGAAATAAAGTGTTCAGTTTGACATTCCAACCACCTGAAGAAGGCCGGAGCGTACATCGGCCGAAATGTTGTGATATGGTAACAAAGATGGGGACAATAGTCCGAATAATGTAAAAAGAAACTTAGTTACGGTTACATGTAACCAATTCAATTGTAAATTAATGAGACTTTGTTGCCAATCTAGTACTGCGCTTAAATTCATACCATTGTGAAGAACTCATCGGAACAATTACCATGAAAGTATTTATAGAAAGGACACAGGGAAGCAACTTTAGGACGGTAGGAAAGTGACTGGAGCTGAGACGTCAGGACCATTAATATTGTTGATTCTTTGAAATTTATCAAGAATCTTTAAATGTTTATCAGGAGCACCGGACCACATGTGGCAGCAATATTAAGCATGGATGAATGGTAGACTTATAGATATGTAAGATAAACTCTTGAGAGAAAAATTGTCTATACAGTGAACCAATTTTCTTAGCAGCAGAGCTAGCAATGGATTTAATATAATTCTTTCCACTTCATTTCAGTCAAGAATGTTAGCTCGAGAAGTTGCAACGAGTTACTCTTCTGGAGGTTAGTATTAGCCATGGAAGGAAGGGGTCTCTCAGATGATTAATATAGAGCAGTTTTATTTTGGAAGCATTAAAATTAACACGCCATTCTTTTCCCCAGTTAACAACAGATTGTAGGCCATTTTTGAGAACAGCTGCCAATTTGCCTTTTCGAAGCCACCAGACCTACTATTAAGATAGTAGTAAATTGTTTTGTCATCAACATATATGCTGAGTTAAGAATTGATTACATCAAAAAGGTCATTTATGAAAATTAGAAACAACGTACATTCAAGAATAGGGGCCTGGGGAACACCTGCATTTATGAAAAAAGATCTAGAAGAGTGGCCATTCAAGACAACTTTCATTTCACGATGTAAAAAGAAAGACTGAATCAGTTTAAAAACTCGTCCAGAAATACCTTAACTTTTCAATTTGTGAAGACGACCAGCATTTCAAACCCTGTTAAATGCCTTCGTGATATCCAAAGCAACATCACAAACCTTACTATTATCTAAAGCAGGTGTCGGCAGCCTTTTGGAGTGAGAGGGCCAGAAAGCTATGCAGTGTCTTGGAGGAGGGCCATGATATCAAATTTACTGTAATAATTTGTCTCGACCCCTGACCGCTACATCCAGAAGACTGCCTTGGTCTGGAGGTTTAAAGGAAAAACAACGAAGTTAATGTTTTTATTATTTAAGCAAGTTTCCTTATTTTACTGCAGGAATAACAGGATAACAACTAACACAATCAACAAAAAATACAAATTCCTTACTATTAGGTTGGTGCAAAAATAATGACATAATAATGTCGTTTTTTGACGTTAGAAAATACGTCAAAAAACGACATTATTACGTCATTATTTTTGCACCAACCTAATACAAATGAAATACAGTTAAAAATGGCAAATTATTTAATGACACACTTGTTTCTGCTTATAGTTCGATAACTTCTCCACATCAGGTGAAGTATTTGTCGGCAACAGAAGCAAAACATTATCCAGGTGATCATCACCTAACCTTGTTCGAAAAACGATTTTAATATATTACACTTTCTAAAAAGTTGTTCACATGCATATGTACTTCCAAATAATGATACCATTCAATAGGTTTTTATATTTTCCTCTCTTGGCAAAACATATTTCTTGTATAAGTCAGCAGTGAATACGTAATTACATTTTGATTTTAAAAATTCGTCATATTGTAAGTTGATTAACTCCAATTGATATGTTTCTGCCACTTGTTCCACAAATTAAATAATTTGTGTCCAGGTGTTAAAGTTGGCGGACCGGGCAAAAAGCCTTCGCGGGCCGGATGTAGCTCCTAATCTAAAGCTTCTTTCAGCAATAACGTTAACATATCAGCAGTTAACCTTAAGTAGCGAAAACCATATTGCTCATCTGAAAGAAGACACTGCGATGTGAGGGGCTTAACCAATTAAGAGTTAATTAGAGCCTCTAGTACTTTGCATAAAAAATTCAGTAAACGTACTCGTTTTCAACAAAGTTATTTTCGGTTACTCGCGACTTCAAAAGGAACTGTCTTCGATCGTTTAACCTCCTTCCAGCAACACAGCTGAAATTTCAACAAACTCTTTACATTGCGTATGTAAATCTGTTTTCTTTCTGCATATGAATACCCCCCCTTTTTTCACATACTTATTTGAACTTAGAGGTTTGAAAGGAACATTCTTTTCCCACAAAACATAGCTGGGGCTCTAACAGTTGCTATCATTACGGGCCAGGGTGAACCTGGGAACACCAACAATTAAGAGGTAGTTCCACGCTCCGTAAAACCTGATCAGAGGCCTTGCTGTTGGATGTATTGTTTGTTTGTTTGGGTTTTATGGCATATCAACCACTGTGGGTTATTTAATGCCAAATCCAGTTTATATGAATTTTAAATGCCTATTTTATATGGAAAATTTTTAGCAAGCTAGAGCTTATTTGCTTGTACACTGTAAAATAATCCTAGGTATTTTTGTTTAAGTCAAGAATTTCCATTTGATAAGGACAATTTATTTGCAAAATGGTAAAAGGTAGGATATGTTGTTTACACATCAGTCTATATCTTTGATAAGAGACCAATTCTTTTTAGAAAATCCAATATAATTTTTGGTTCAGTTTTTGCAAATAATTTCTTCATGTTCTTGATTGATTGATTAATTGTTTTGTTTAACGGCATCTCAAACTTAGTGGTCACTTTATGCCGAAAATGATTTTGAGTGACTTTAAAAGTCAAAAACGTATAGCTGGCAACATTATGGTTTCAAAAACGTATAGCTGGCAACATTATGGTTTAAAAACAAAACAAAACAAAAAAAAACGTATAGCTGGTAACATTATTGTTTCAAAAACGTATAGCTGGCAACATTATTTTTTTACAAAATACGTATAGCTGGCAATATTATTTTTTTTACAAAAAACGTATAGCTGGCAACATTATTTTTCCGAAAACATTATCTGCGGCCTTGCTGTTGGATGTAGTTTATCGCCATACCCAGGACACGGATGTAGTTTATTGTCATACCCAGGACGCGGATGTAGTTTATTGTCATACCCAGGACGCGGATGTAGTTTATCGTCATACCCAGGACGTTCAAAAACGTATAGCTGGCAACACTATGGTTTCAAAAATCACAGCTGGCAACATTATTATTTCAAAAAAGTATAGCTGGCAACATTGTTTCAAAAACATTATCTGAGGCCTTGCTGTTGAATGTAGTTTATCGCCATACCCAGGACGCGGATGTAGTTTACCATCATACCCAGAATGCTGCTGTTGGATGTAGTTTATCGTCTTACCCAGAACGCAAATACACATGGAAAAAAGGGTACAATTAAAATGTTTGTGAACAAAATGCATTTTTCTTAGTAATTACATGTACTGTACATATTACTGGCAATGATACCAAATGTATTTACAAAAGTTATAATTGAATTATTTATTTTTTTAATTTTAAGTAGAATGTTTTGCAACACGTGTTGAAACCCTCGCTGCATTTAATATTGTTGAAGTTATCGTTAACATTTTTGTCGAGATTGACAAACTCTTCGTTTCCTTCAATTTCGCAAACCAACCAATGAAATGTAAATAAGCTGATTTGTTTGGAAAGCACTTTGACAAAAAAAACTATTTCGCTGTTTAATAATTTATTCAATTTAATTTTATAGGACTTCACGGTAAATAATATTTTTTAAGAAAATTTATATATATATTTTTTTACTTTTTAACAGCGAAGAATAAATTCTTAGGATTTCTTACTCTTGAGCATGCAACATACAACTAGCCATATGTAAATATTTCTTTCTGGAGAAAATTCCAATTTTTGTAAATGTTTGGTCTTGTGATTTATTTATAGTTCTCCCAAACACATGGCGAACTCTAAACTTGATTCTTGTATATAAAAACTTAAAGAAATGTTATTTAATAAAAATGCAATATTAGAGTTTTTTTCTGCATAAGTGTTTATTTTAATTAAATTGTTTTTTTTTTAAATAGTGAGAGTATTAAATAATAAAACTTAATTTTTCCAAAAAAATGAATGAAAATTTATGTATTAAACTACGCAACCTAGTAAAACCAACTTTATTTTGTACCCACTTAACTGTTTGAACTTCTCCCTAAAATTTGATTTTGATCGCTCAATGTATGGCTATTTTAGAGGGTGTGATGGATGGACGTCACAGAATAGATATTTCAAAATACGTTACTGAACAATTTACACATTAACTGATAACTGTTATATCAAATAAAAATGCAATAACGAAACAAACACAGGCAACTGTTTTAGTAATAAAAAGGAATAAAAACTTTATAAAGTCATCTGAACACTATCAGTTACTCAAGTGAGAGGACATTTTCAAAAGTAAATATAAAGACAAGGTAAAGAAATTCGCTGCCTGATGAGAATCTGGAATCATACATGTTGCTGGCCATTGAAAAGCAATTGTTAGATTACTTGGACTCATAAGCAATCATTGGCACCTTTACACGATCATCTAGTGAACACAAATGATTGCTCCTAATATAGTAAACTGCATGTGATGTTCTATTGTACTTTTTCAGGGTTCAAAACCGTGACGAATCAAATCACGAGTTGCCGTTTGGCAAGACATAGCACCTGGTAGCCCACTCCTGACAAGGTTACCGTAATGACATCAGCAGCAGGGTGTTGTCGGTAAGGGTCGTGAGGAGATTAGGGCTGAAGTGAATTTACAGAGTCTAAAAGTATTTTACCAATAAAAATGTTGCCTTGTGATAAGTGAGTTGAAACAAAAACCTTGAAATCAAAATTTAAACAATGAGTGAACAAAAGAACGAGAATTCAAAAGCTTTGATCTGTTGCCTGAATTCTCTCTTGGCGAGGTGTATGGACGATTTATAGTAAATATTTATGTACTACAGGAACATTTGTCCCATAGACAATATTGGTGGACTCATGTGATTTGGGGTAAAAATAACGGTATGATATCTACCGAGGTATTTGCGACCAACCGAAAATGACGATGCGCTCATCATTGCTGGAAAATACTCAGGAAAAAACGATGACCTGTTTACTGATTTTTAATGACATCAAATCAGTTTACAAACATTAAAATCACTATTTGATGATTTTTTGAAAGTTTTGTTAAAAAATTGTTAATGATTTTTAATACACGACCAGTTCTTTGATTTTAACCCTAACTCCTAGCTTCAATATATTTCATGCTTCGAACAATTGGTAAATATCATACCAAAGTAGAAAATGGACCGTAGATATCATATTATAGTAACACCAAAATGACTAACACAAAACATGGAATTTAAAACAAAGGACAATTAATACATGTTATTAAAAAAAGACACAATTGAAAGGAAAGGAAAAGACATTGAAATTAGCTGTAAGAATGTGCTGTGGGTGGGTGAGTGAGAGAGTTCAGTTAACAGGGGACCACGAAAATGATCATGCCCCAGAGTGGTACACCTTACCTACGTGCTACTATACTCGAAAGCAAGAGAAAAAAAAGTGAAAGATGAATGAAATGTTTGACTTTTTTTTGAAGAGCGCCGCTGCAATGGGCGTTTTTTGGCAAAGCCAAGTGGGGTAACGCACAGATAACAGTTAAAATAAGTTTTAACAAACGAGACAAAATCTTCGTTTTCGAAGATGGATCAATGTCAAATGGCTATTTCATATTGAACAAGAAATTACAGTCAGTCGCTGAAGAAAGTAAATTTTATGAACGCTGTGAGTGTAATGTATGCGAGTGTGTGTAGTTTACAAAGTGGATACTTAACTAGACGGTATGTGCATGTGTATGTGTCTACGGTATGGAAAGACGAACGAACAGACGCGACTCTGATTCTAGTGAAGGAAAACGTTCCTTTTATAAAGCTTAGACGGAGAAGATCAGCTGCTTTTTAAAGTCTCTCTGATTGGTCCATAAATCTAAGAAAGGCGTTTTTTTTTAAACTATAGCAACTTATCCGGATGATGTCGACTGGAGCCTTTGAAGACCGAATTAGAAGGTTTTAGAAGCTTTCCTTATTGGCTCTAAAATAATTATTAATTAGATTTGAATTTCCTACTATTTACAATACACTCAGCAATCTGACACACTCAGTGGTAACTATCTTCTGCAAATGGCCTTTCATACTACTACAACATGTAGCAACCTTCTAATTATATAAACAATGAATGGATTTTCTCTTTTAATCTGACAGTGTTTCTTATTTATGAAAACGTTATTCGTGTGGTTACGTGTGTTTTTTGAGACGATAGCTCTTTTTATTTAAATATTAATTTGTAAATAAACAAGGTTGCTTGCTCAAGCGTGGGTAATTTTTTAAATAGCATTTAAGGTAATAAAATACACAGAGAAACATACCCAAGGAGGGACTGAAACGTTCTCAGCCCAACCAAGAATCAAGTAAAAATAAGCATTTTTTGATCACTTGATAAAATATGACCAAAATAATGTTTATTAGGTTTGATAACTTTTAGCACCCCCCCCCCATCTCTGTGTGTGAATTTTTGTAATGAAGTAATTATTCCCCTCATCTGGCATTCAGTCATTAGGACTTCCAATTCTTGACAATGAAAACATTAAAATTTTATTACGATAAAGAGGTGCTAAAAATGTCTCTCTTTGATTAAAAGCGCTTCCAAAATAAACTCTGGTGTTTGGTCAGATTTGAGAAAGTCTTTCAATATGATAAACTTCCAGCAATCCTTGTCCTTAGCATAAAATAAATGCCATTCCATCTGTATAAAACTATTTTTTTTTTGTTTAGCAACAGCTGTATAACAGGTCATGCCATAAGTAACGTCTGATAGACTGAATATTCTTGTAATTAAAAAGACCAAATATTCAGAATCCAGTCGTAATTCTGGTCGATGTAATAACATTCACTTATGTACTAATACCCCTGGGAAAACTACGAATGCAACTGTTATCTCCCCTGCTATGAGTAAATAGTAGGACCCATTCAGTTGTATAGCCTTGGGTGGCAGAATGGAAAACTCTGAATTCAAAACTGTATTTAACCCTGGTGAAGCATACATTATACGACTACAGAAAGGATCCTTTACATTGACTCAGTGATCCTGACTATGATTCGTTTCTTATATGCATACCTTTCCATGCAGTTTTACACGAGTAAGTTTCCAAAGTAAAAAAAAGTACATTTAAAGCTAGAAAATATTTTTGGATTATCAGGATTTTGTTGGAGATAATTATTTACTGATACAGATTCTATTATTTAACCCATATCTGGGGGGAGAGAAGAGGTGGATTCATACCTTTCCCAAGGTTATTTGGGTATAAGTGTATATAGTGAACCTGACTGGAATAGGAACTCCCAATTTTCAAGTTCGAGCCATTATCCATTGCACCAGCTGCACATTCAAGTTTACAGCGCCAATTTCATATGCATGTTCTGTTTATTTGTTGGTGGTTGTTCAATTCTGTAATGCAATTGAGAAAATCATTTCTGTAATGTAATTACAGAATTGAGTTTCCTTGCCTGATGAGCATGTGACTACAAACAAATAAACAGTGTGTGCACATCAAATTAAGTCGGAGAAAAAACAGTGAATTTTACGTATCACTTTCTTATGTATTGTATTTTGTATCTTGCCTTGTATATATATTTTATATTGAAAACTGTATTCTTATAGTGTTGTTATTATCTGTTATATATATATATATATATATATATATATATAAGGGTTATGACATTTTTAACCCTATGTCCCTGTGTCAAATCAATTAACATTTGTTCAAAAGTAATAAAAAAAAATACTAAATTGGTTTAGTTTTTGTAAAAGGTCACTCGCAAATTGAAAAGTCCAATTTATCATATATGCAATTAGGATTAAAAAAAATATTCTACAATCTTTATTTTTTAATTTTCTAATGATATCCTTGGATAATACTTATGTATTTTTAACACACTTAACAGTTTATAGCTATAGCATAACATCCAACCTTACAAATAAACAAAACATTGCAAACTTGTAGAAGCTTTATTTTTCAACTTGCTAATGATGTAATTGAATAGCAATAACTGAACAGTACCAAAAAAAAAAAGAAAGAAAGAGACACGATATCCCTAGACATAGGCAGTGGAACAAGAACTGTCTACCCCTGTAGATTAAATAAAGGGTTCAGTTTGGAATTCCCTGTGAGTTAATTGGTTTGACATACTGTCATAAGCAATAACTCTCCTCCATTTTAGACTCTTCTGGAATTATCCACTTTTTGTTGTATATATATATATATATATATATATATATATATATATATCCTCTTTTATTTGTATTCTTGGTATTCTTATTTGCTCTTAGACCCATTGTGGGTTACTCTGTTTATTAAAACCTTCACCAAGGTACTTTAGTTTTGTTCCTTATTACACACATATGCCTAATGAAAGCCAGAGGTTGAAATGTGATAACAACAAAGATGAGGACAATAGTCTGAAAGTTAATAGTGTAAATAATGTTAACTCTTCATCCCAGAAATCCAGATAGAAATTGTATATTTTTGCATGGCATAATAACATTAATAAAATCATTTAGCATGAAATTATGAATATGAAACTCATTAAAGTCTTTGTTTTCCCAGGAGTTAAAAATGTTACAAAGCCTCATAGAACAAAGGTTAGAATTTATTGATCTCTCAATAGGGACCAATTTGGCTCATCTGGTTTCGTAAGTGAACCTACATATGCAGGTAAAGGGGAAAAAGAAATGCTCAGTTACTTGTAGCTGGTGATGCAAAGACATCAGAGGAACTCATGACTATCAACTTTAGTATAATTGCAATGTGCTGTGCAGAGTTAGAATCTCCAGAGAGCTAGCACCTATTTTTTTTTTTAATCAATTCACTCCAAGCAAGGTGATAATGCCACTAAGATACAAGGGGCTACTGGGAGTGAAAGAGAATGAAAAAGACTTCAGAAAGGAACTGTAAAAATGCAATCCTAAACAGGAAACAAGGAATAAACTGCTACACCTGTTCAAAAGACTGGTAAGCAGGCTGAACTGAGTGATACGTGAACCAATCTACTCCTATTGAAGAGGTAAAAAATAAAAGAAATAATGTGTAAATAAAATTTCAGAGTAGAACCATTGGAAGTATAGAGTGTGGTTTTGTTTTCTTTTGGAGATAGACAAAAAAAAAAAAAGAAAAAAAAAGAATCATGCAAGAAATGTTTAATTATAAACCAGGAAGGTTTGATTTTCTATTTAAATCTCAATTTCACAATAATTTTGTTTCGTTACAGATTTCCATATTTTAAATGCAATATTACTTTCTGTAGAAGTTAATATACAGGATCTTTGTGGAAAGAGGGTTTCAAATGATGAAAAAAAAGTGATTTCCTTTTTTTTTGTTGTTATGAGAGAAAAGGGTGGTAAGAAGCCTCTAACCTCATTACAATAAAGTTTAAACAAAACTTAATATGAACTTTTATGGCAGTGAATGCTGAACAATTTCCTCAGAGATGAACACAAAGAAAAAAATGTAAAAACATTAAATGATAAATTTTGAGAATACTATGGAGAGATTATGTGAAAAATGTGGAAGTTTTAAGAAGAAAACCCAGACATAACTTTAATTAAAATGTAAAAACACGTTTTTTTAAAAAAAAAAAAAAAGAAAAAGAAAAAAAAGAGAGAAGAAAAAGAAAAAAAAGAGAGAAGAAAAAGAGAGACAAAAAGAGAGAGAGAGACAAAAAGAGAGAAAAAGAGAAAAGAGAGAAAAAGAGAAAAGAGAGAAAAAGAGAAAAGAGAGAAAAAAGAGAAAGAAAAAAGAAAGAAAAATATATGCTGCAGGGCATATTAAAGGGAAATTCACCCAAGACCTCAAGTGGAACTTATAGATACAATCTCTTGCAGGAAAAAATGGTCAGCACTTTGAAGCACTCCAGAAAGTATCTGGCTCCTCCTGTCATGCTTTATCTTAGAGTCAGATTAGAGAAAAAAATGCAGTATTGCTGATATGTCTGTGCTGGAGTTATATAATCCTCACTTTCCAGACTTGAGCGAGTTCAAAATCATTTATGTGATCTTGTAGGGGATGACTTATTTTCCGCCCTACAGCCTCTTTCCCCACAGACATAATGTTGCAAAGCTACTGCTACTCTATTGCTGTTTCCATGTTAAATGTTCAGATGAACTACATTTCTTTCATCCCACGAGTTCAGACTTTTATTGTTCGGACACACCATATTAGATTCATAGAATCAAATCAACCACATTTCCTTTATATTCCATTTATAAAGAGGAAGTTCTATTCAGACAGCTTCACCCACCCCAAGAACTGCTACTTTATAGAATAAAGTCTTGCATAGATGCTTCCTTGGACATGACAATTTTAATATCTTTAATTCAAAGGACAATTGTCAGCTATCCTCCTCATTTGTCTCTTCCTTCTATCTCTTTTTACATTCATATCACAGCCCTCGTTCAATAACTCTCTACCATGAGTTGCTCTCGAGCCTTGTATTGGGTGGACTTTATTATAAAAGAAACAGATGCAGAGAAAAAACTGGGAGTAATGTA
The DNA here is from genome assembly GCA_963932145.1 of Acanthosepion lycidas. Taxonomy (NCBI): domain Eukaryota; kingdom Metazoa; phylum Mollusca; class Cephalopoda; order Sepiida; family Sepiidae; genus Acanthosepion; species Acanthosepion lycidas. The sequence goes on along the minus strand of OZ010580.1, from coordinate 131,445,557 downwards.
TTTGACAAATTTAAGTGGATGAGAGAAAAAGAATCAGAAAGACAAGGATGGAGTTGTAAAAAGAACAAATATTACTTCGAGAAGCAAAAGACAGGAGCGTCCAGGTCTTAAAAGGATGTGGACTGGGGAGAGAGTAAATTCGTGATTGTAAAGATTATCAAATTAAGTTTAAAAAAAAAGAAAAAAAAAAAAGATTTTTCAACTAATTAGAAAAACAAATGAAAAACTGTTTATCTTGGGGCTAAACCTATGTGAAAGCTAGCAAAGAGCAAGTGCTTTAATGATTGGAAAGGCTCAGTGTTATAATACACGCACACACACATATATATATATATATATATATATTGTTAAATATAAAAGACAATAAATGTCCGCTATATCTGATCATGAGTCATTCTACTGTTAATGTTTACTTTAATTTCAGGTGAAAATATAGACAAAAATTGTTCAACATTTGGATACTTTTTATTAAGTTGGTCCTTGATCTAAGCTTTCGACTCTTCAGAGTGGTTGTATGGACATTTTAAAAAAGATATTCACCATTGATAATAATTATTTATTGTGTTGACATAGAAGACTGCTATATGATGATAACAGTCAAAGAATAGCAGATGCAGTTTGTAAATTCAAGATGTGGCTCTATGACGTCATACAACGCGAGAGGATGAAATATTAACAACAGAACCATATGTCTAGATGCAATGTAATATATTGTGAGTAGTTTCAACAAAATTATATTTCAAACATATAATAATCAAGGGGGTTGCAGTTTGTGGGGTTAGGTAGCCAGGTGTAAGGGGTGATGTACTTGCAGAAATTGTCTGACAGCCATGATCTACTTGTGTGGCATGGTGCAGAGTCCTGTTTCCAGACATAGGGTCTTTCAGCAGCCACCCTCTTGACCCAGGGCAGCACTTCCTCCTCAAGTCTCTTGATGTAGGCCATCTTGTTCCGTCTGAGTCCCTGTGGGAAGATGAAAGGAGGCATAACCTCACCATCACTAGTTACTCGTGGTAAATGTGGCAGCAGTTAAATTTATGCTCTTTCCAAAAAATCTTTGTGCTCAAGTGATGTAATTTTAAATGCATACAGTGTGTAATGGATAAATTGCCATCTAAATTATGCAAAAATGAAAACACTGACATCTCATTTTAACAGATATATTTACCAAAATTACACAAAAATATCTTGAAATACTAAAGAGTAAATTTATTCAATAAAATCACCATTGGTTTCAATCACAACTTCCAGACAGCTTTGGAATCTCCTGCAACTCTTCTGGATGGTCTCCTTGTTTAAGTTGGTGAATGCTGCCATAATCCTTGCTTTCAGTTCATCTTTGAGATTACAAGGAGTTTTCTTTGTCTCTTGCTCAACTGCACCCCACACATAATAATCAAGGGAATTGCAGTCTGGGGAGTTAGGTGGCAAGATGTAAGGGGTGATGTGGTTGCAGAAATTGTCTGACAGCCATGACTGGGTTCTCCTACTTGTGTGGCATGGTGCAGAGTTCTGTTGTCAGGGTCTTCCAGTAGCTACCCTCTTGACTCAGGGCAGCACTATCTCCACAAGGCACTTGATGTAGGGTCTCCATGTTGAATCAACAAATTTAGGAGTACTTTTCTTATCAGAATGATCAGAGTGAGTTTTCCTAGCTGCTGTACTCTTTCCAAATCCTCTGCACTGTCCTCAGATTGACACCCAAGAACTATGAGATGTTTGTATTAGAGTTACCGGTGCAAAGGCCAAGCAGTAAAGCATGCGGTTTCCAAATTTTTGGCGGAGTGAATTACATCATGATGCTTTTTCTCTCACAGACAGTGCCCAACTGACCCTACTATACTGTGGAGTCAACAGTAACAAAAAAAAACACCCAAAAAACAATGCACATTAAAAATATAAAATATGAACATTTACCATCACACCCTCTCTCTGTGTGTGTATGTGTGTATATAAATAAATTAAAATGTGTATATATTTATCTATATAAATTAAATTGTGTGTGTGTGTGTGTGTGTGTGTGTGTAGTGAGATATTTGGGACTTTATTATATTTGCATTTGATCTGTTACTACTTTGTTTGTCATTAATACAAGATGCTTTCAGACCTTAATGAATTCTAAGCCATAAGTATTTGCTGTGCAAAAGGATTAAACTTGAGAATATTTACTGCAAGGATTTTAACCAAAAACATAACTCAATAACAAATGATCAAGGGTTTATACAAAAAAGAAAAGTCTTAAAAAGAAATCTTTCAATTTGGAAAGGTTAGTACTTCATGGCTGCACATTTTGATGTCTAAACAAACCTGATTAATTTTTTAAAATTTCAATCAAGAAAGACAAGCATCGCAACAACAATCAAGATCATAGTTGGAACAGATGTATAGTTATTTACTCAGCATAATTTAGTCTGGTACAAGGCCACGAGTGTGAGGTGTGATCAATAAAGATCACACTTACTGCACGATTAGCTTGCTAACCATCACTTCAAGACAAGGAATTCATTTTGATATTAACTAAATATGACAGGTGCACATGCCCACTGACATATCCTTAGGTAATACTGCTTGTGTCCATTATTAGACAAGCAGTTAAATGTTCCATGGCCCTGCCATAGGATGCATATCCTCTCTCAGTTGTGTGTCTGTCTTCAGGCAGAATGCGGCTTGGTTGAGGCCTCAGGCTGCGGACAGAGACGCAGCGGAGGAAAATAATACTTTGAGGTTGTTGACCCTAGAGAATAGCTACCTGAAGCTGCACCCTCTCATTACACTACAGAGCGGGGATCAGTGGTCACCACTGAGGCCAGCAAAACTGATGGTTGTAGGAGCTTGGGCAATTTTTGTACTTGGCCTAACTGTACACACTCGGGTTCCCCATGTTAAGCCTGACCCTGTGTCGCATCCTGTCACAGTGGGGAAGCATGGGTAAATACCTAAGTTGTTAGTTTGGGTTTGGATACCAAGAACCTAATTAGCTTTCTTTGATCTCTTGTCTAATTTTGAAGATCTTCTAGTTTTTTACCTGTTTAAAATGTTTCAAGACATCAGGTAGGCTTTTTCCTCACACAATATTCCAAGTTCATTAGTGATTTCCTATTGGCTCATTCTTTGTATGCTATCATGATCTTTATCGTCTTCTCCAAATTTAGTCTCCCGATTAAAAACTTCAAATTGAAATCTCCAAAGTTGATGTAATCTGTGTTTAGTGCATTTAATGCAAGAAATTTACATTCATATCTTGATCTGGGACAACTGACAATGGAATGGAGGTCTAGTCGCTTATAACTTTTGCATGCTCTATTTTCAGCATGACCATGAAGTTGCCTTCCAAAAGCTAGGCAAAGTAACAGGAAAATTTCATAAGAAACAAAGAAAAGAGTACTAAATTGTTATGCTGTATGACTGCTCTTATATGGCAGGGAATACTGGACAATCTCATCACTGATGAAGAAAAAACCGAAGCAATAAAAATGTGATTCTACAGAAAGATACTGAGAATATAAACTGAACATCTGAGTAACAAGGTAGATTTGAGGAAAATGCAAACAAAAAGGATATTCATACTTAGAATCAGAAAGGGTTGACATTTCTTGGGCACATAAGGAATGGGGTAAATCTGACATATAAGACAATACTGAAGGCAAGAGGGACAGAGGAGTTTTTTATTTGATTTTTATGGTTTATCAACCTTTTTGAAGTTATTTAAAGTTGAAACATTTTGGGAATGTAAAAAGATTTTGGAGATAATGATTTCCTGACAAGTCTTACTATTTAACCCATATCTGTGAGGGGAAGAGCTGGAATCATTACCCACACATTCAAGCTTACAGCACCTGATATTCCCAAGTGGCCACCCATCTAGGTACTGATCAGGTTCAATGTTACTTAATTCCAGTGATTGGACAAGAATCAATGTTTCAACTTGATACAAGTTTTACTATTTGACCCATATCTGGGAGGAGAAGAGCTGGATTCATACCAGCACATCTAAGCTTACAGCACCTGATATTCTCAAGTGGTCACCCATCAAGATACTTCAATGTTGCTTAACTTCAGTGATCAGAGAACTGACATGTCAACATGACCATAAGCAAGGACAGAGGAAAGCAATGCATAACCTAACTAACAAGCTTATGTAAATGGATAGGAGGACAGGGAAAGATATTGAAAAGAGAAACATTAGAGGTACAAAGGTTAGAAAGTTGTGGAGAGCCATGATCACCAATGTCCTGAAAGGAACACAGCACATTGTTTAATACTTTTTCTTTAGGAATGAACATAACTTATTTGTATATTAAATTTATTTATATTCATATATTTTTTATATATTATTGTTAATACTCAGTTAATACAACAGTACCCCCACTGTATGGCATTGTCAAATCACTAGTACTGTAGGGATTTTTAAACACTGCATTGAAGGTATAGATATATCATATTCATTTAGTTCTTAATTTTCTTAATTTCTTTTTTATAATCATTTTCATTTCACCCCCAAGCAAGGCAGCAATATCATTAACAAACTGGGGGTTTCAGAAAGTGAAAGTGAAGACTAAGAATAGGGGGGGGGAAGGACAAAAAAAAAAAAAAAAGGAACAGGACTCAAGAAGACGGCGATTGATGTTGAATTTAAATTTTTGAAGATTGTAGGGAAGCAAAAAAAGGAATGACGTGGTGTAAGGGTTAGCAAACTTATCTCGCTAGAACAATTATGACTGAATAGTGAGTTTGATCTTCACTGGGTGCTCCAAATTTTCGGCCTTGTGCCACATCTCAGCTATGCTTAGAAAATCACCATAGAAGAAGAAGGAGCATTCAGATTTCATCATCTACTCTCTCAATTTGAACATGATGACATGCAGTACAATCCTGAATAACCACAGATATGATTCCAATAGCATATTGTCAATAATTTAGAGTTTCCGAATAAAAATGAAATCATTGATTGTTTAATTTTTGCAATTTGTGTCTGGTTTCTTTTGATTCCCACTGTACATAAAGCTAATGAAGAAAATTGGCTGGATGCCTAGTGTGGATGACAAACAACTGTTTTTTTTTTTTTTTTTTTTTTTTTTTGTTATGCATGCTCGAGGAGTGCCTATAAATATCGACAAAAAGCTAACTTGTTTTGAGGGAAAACTGATCCTGCATAGAACGTAATAGTAATCATAGAACACCTGAAATACTAATTAAATTAAAAAAAAAAAAAAAAAAAAAAAAAAATGTCCCAATTCTCCTTTTCTGCTGTGTTCCTTCAGGACATTGACGATCATGGCTCTCCATTATTTCCTGTCCTTTATGGCTTGTAATAAAATTTGTTATTTCTCCTAAACCTCATTTTGCCATCCATTTACTCAAGCAAAGTTAAGCATTATTTTCCTCTGTCCCTCTTGCCTTCAATCTGTCCTCTGATCAAAGATCAGATCTTTTTCAAAAAGGTACAGAAGGCAATTCATGTATTTAAAAGAACCATAGATGAAGTAATATCTTTTACTATTTTTTAAGCTAGTTAATTCTTAACAGCTTGGACTTGAAGTAATTTGGATGTTTTAACAAAAGATAATGACCTCGAGCATAAGCAATTCAAAACTCAATTCAATATTTAGAATATATTATACATAAATGAATTTCTCAAACTAAAGTAATACAAATAATTATAAAAAAAATTCAACAACTAAAACATTTGCTTCCTTTCATTTATTAGACATTAAATTACATCACTTAGCACCTTCCATAATTTACCTCGACTTTCAGTTAGTTTGATGTATATTTATAAGCAGTCTTAAATTTCAAAATTCTGAAAAACTAACATTTTTACTTCTGTTGATATTTTATATATATATATATATATATATATATATATATATATATATATATATATATATCCAATGCAATGAGAATGAAAGTAAAATATAAATTCTAACATTCACAGCATTAATCCAAAAGAGCACTTGATACCGATAGTAGAGTGATGATTATTTATATATAATTTTATTATATAGACAAAAACAGTTTACTCACTACAAAGATGCAACTTCGTTTCAGTGCATTTCAACTGCACCGTGACAGGTGCATTGTTGGTTCTTACGCACTGAGGTGCAGTTGAAATGCACTGAAACAAAGTTGCATCTTTATAGTGAGTAAACTGTTTTTGTCTCTATGATAAAATTATAATATATATATATATATATATATATATATATATATACACACACACTTGTTGAAAAATAAAATACTTACATTTACTTTGATAAAGTCCATCAGAGGATGCAACACATCAGTTAAGATAAGTTTTCTTTTAGTCTTTATTCCAACTCACAGACACACATTATTTCATTAATGAATTGAGCACTTTGGCTGCTGGCATTTGTATACATCTGTACATAATACATTAAAATTTCCCTTTCTCTGCCTTGCACCAATATCTTAGAGGTAGGATCTCTGACTGATGTCAAATTGGTCGGGTTTCAATCCCAGCTTGAAGCAATCATATATCTAGCCACACTAATGAGCTGTGATACAGTGAAACAGGGTTGTATGTGGATGATATATATATATATATATGTATGTATAATTATTTATCTAAAAATATGATTCCAACACGCTACATAAGAGTTCTCATGTTTCAAAACAAGAGCCGAAAACTTCAATATAATTATTTGAATTAAATTGAATTAAAGTAAGCTCTGTGCCATCGAGCACTATTTTTTTACTAAAGAACTTTGGATTTTTACCTAACAAGTTCTTTCCTATTTTCTATATATTTTCACACACACACACACACACACACACACATATATATATACATACACACACATATATATATATATATATATATATATATATATAAAAATATGTGCATGTGTGTAAAATAAATTGATATTTTTTTATCCAACATTATTTCTTATAAGTGTTATTTTTAGTGGGGTACACGTGTTTGAGCACTACCTCTGTTTTTTTATTATTTTATTAAAACAGTGAAATTAATAACAACTAGTTTAGATTGAGAAATTCTACAAAAGAAAGATTGTGTCTCTGATAGGAATTGAACCTGTATCCCATTTTCATCAGGGAAATTGCTTCTATAGCTGAAAAGTGCCTTTACCAATTCAGCCATGGTGGCTGCATGGATCAAGGTTTGAATTACCAACTGATAATATTGAAGGAATGAACATTTTTCATTGAGACTTCTACAAAGATATATCTCCTCGCTTCAGTTTCATACATAAAACAAAGAAAAGCAATTTTTATGGATTTTTTTCTTATCTGACATAATTTCTTATTGCTATAAAATTGAGAACATCCCACTCTAGACAAGTTGCCATTAATTTCACCATTTAAGAAAAAAAAAACTGAAAATTTATAGCAACTCAAATGTGTTCCCACTAAAAATAATGTTTACTGGAGATAGAAATAGATATATTCAATATCTGTCTTTATTTCTGAGATGAGGTATTGTAATTATTTACACTGTTTGGACTGTTGTCCTCATCTTTATTGTCATATTCACAATGTTTCGACCATTGTATGCTCCAGCCTACTTCAGATAATATACACTGGATTTTTGAACACATGGCTCAGTGGATAAAAGCATTGGTTCAAGTAATCAAGTGACTTGATCCAAAGAGTTGTGAGTTCAATCCCTGGCCACATCAGAGATGAACAAAAACCTGGAGAATTGAATTACTAAAGGGTAATAACTGAAACCGAGATATCCAGAAATGGTATGGCATGTGGAACTAGAAAAAATCTACCTTCATGGACAAAATAAAAGGTTTGGTTTAAAATTCCAACTTATATCACCTGAAGAAGGCTGGAGTGTACAACAGCTGAAACATTGTGAATATGACAATAAAGATGAGGACAATAGTCCAAACAATGAAAATAGTGTAGATATATTCAAACAAGTTTCTTTTGTCATTATCTGAAAGAAATGACACACACCTCATAGTGAAATAATTTAGAAACTTCTTAGATCATTCTTCATGATTACTCTGTATTTTTGATCTTGTGTCAGACTATGCTGTGCTTAGTAAATAACATCAGGAAGAATTGGTGACCACTGACATTCCCTATGGAGGACAATAGATAGGAATTGAAACAGCATACACCTGTGACTGAGTTGTCCAAAATTTGTGTGCTGACCAGGAGATCTGGGTTTGAATCTAACCATGGTCAATTTATCAAGGAAGTAACTTCATAATAATAACTTAGAGTGTTGCATGCACTGTTGGGAATGCCTGAATTGGGCATCAGGAAGATTGTGGCCTTGTAAAACCATGCTTCAAATCATTATGAACTTATGTCATTATACTTATATCATGAAATCAATTAGATGAATGTTTGAAAGCCATTGGTGATTGTGATGGCATGAAGCTGCAAGCCATTGTGCCAGAGGGTTTGAGTGTACTGGTCTTGTTCAAGAAGCTGATCAGACCAGATTACATGCATTATCCCAGAAACTGTAATATATGTTCAGCATCACTGCAGTACAAACAAACTGTGGGTGTTGGACAAACACAAATATGCCTGAGATGGCATCTGCAACAAGGACTGGCTAGCTACCCTAGTAGATAGGTATACTCAAGTAGCCATTTGCACTTCTGCATTGACCTGGAAATTGATTTTTTTATTTTTTTATAGCTTATTGACACTTTTGTGGGTTATTTAAAGTCTAAGCCTTTTCTTTTACATTTTAAGAATAATTCTATTTTCTGAGTTAATATTGCATTAAAAACGTTTTTGAGAATGAAAATGATTTTTTTTTTCATAAAGTCCTATTATTTAACCCATTAACAGGGAGGAGAAAAGATGAATTCATACCTTACCAAAGAGTAATTGTATGTAAGTGCTTGTAACGAACCAAACTTAAAATTGAAATTTACCTTGCTGATTTCTCATTCTGAGCCACTATCCATTACCCCAGATAAACGGCTGCTTGACCTGGAGAAGGCCAGAGAGTAAAGCAAGTAAACTTTGAAAAAATAAAAACAAAATGTCTGAATCTATTTTAGTATAATGAGAGTTCAGTGTTTAATGATTTTTAGAATAAAGGAACATGTAACTGATGGATGTTGTTAGCTCATTGGGTTTATCAAGGAGAGGGTCAAACGTAGGAAAATGTCATCTGAATGTTCAAAGACATGGCTGCTCGTTTTTTTTTTTTTTAATGCTACCTGTTAAAAGAAATAAATGAAAACGTGCTTTGCCAACAGGCAAGTGTCTTTCTAATCACAGGATAAACAAGTTCCGGTTATTGAATCCGGAAAAGAGTGCCATAAATCATAACTTATTTGGTGCTAATGAGACAAGTAAAATTGACCTATCAGTTACAAATGTATGTGCATGTGTCTGTATTATTTTTTTTTTTGTTAAGGCAAAATGGGGATTAATCTCACACATAAGTAAGGTGGGTCCTGCCTGACATAAGTTCATAATGATTTGAAGCATGGTTTTACAACGCCACAATCTTCCTGATGCCCAATTCAGGCATTCAGAGTCATCCATGTTCACACCATCTCTAGGAAGGTTGCGATTCAAGGCTAGAGACCACATTGTCATATATATATATATATATATATCTATATATATATATATATATGTGTGTGTGTGTTGGATCCTATATGAAACTCACCCTTTGACAGGTCTTGTTTTTTACAAATCTAGTGAGGGAGCTGGTTTAGATGCCAACATGGCAGGTTGTACTGGATCCCTTGTTACCAGTAAATATATATATATATATATATATATATATATATATATATATATATATGTATGTATGTATACATTAAGAAATGGACAAAGTCCAACAATTTATTTATTAAAGACATTTTTATGTTTAACGTTCTTTTTATAGATACAAGTATTTAATACAGAGCATTTACTTAAATACTTGTATCTATAAAAAGAATGTTAAACATAAAAAATGTCTTTAATAAATATATATGTATGTATGTAATGTGTGTGTGTATATATATATATATATATATATTCATTCATGAATTTATAAATTATATTTGCACCTTTTAATTGAAATTAAATATATATATATATATATATATATATATATAAACATAAAAAGATGATGATGACTGGCTACTTGTTTTCTGCCAGGGCAGCTAACCAGTCCCTATTGAAGACACCTGCTCAGGCACATTTGCATCTATTCAACATCCATTATGCCCACCTGTGATTTATGCTGCAACTATGCTGAGTGAACCGTAGTTACAGCTTGTGGGAGATAGCGTACAAACTGTCATGATAGGTTTTTTTTTTTTCAGAAAGGCCAATATGTTCAAATCAGTTTTCATAAAGACTTGTGAATTCATGCTGGCACAACCAATGATGGGTTCTGAACGGTTTGAACTATCTATTTTCACTCACAAAACTTGGGTCATCTCTTGTATATTTTTCAGGTACTTTACCAAGGTACCACATACTTGGATCCCCTCTCCAAATAAATAGGATTAATTATCACCTTCCTGAGAAAATGACAAATGCGAGATTCGAAGCCATGTGAATTTTTTAATGGTCTAATCTTCAATGTATATGATAAATGCAGAGGTGTACATGGCGATTATCAGTGTGAAAAGTTGAATCAACACTCTTCTATGTGTCATGTCCCTTCTGAACATGGGTGATCATGGTTCTCAACAACTTTCTATTCTGTGTAGCTCTTAGCAAGGTGTGGCTTTTTGCTATTTTTCCTAACCCTTGTTCTGCTAACCATTGACACAATCTCTGTAGATAGGTTATTCATTGCCTTCCTCACCTTCAACATATCCTGTGAGTGTCAAATTTTCCAAACCCTCTTTCCTCATTACGTGCTATAGAAATTTCAGTTGTCTATTTTGGATATCAAATATAAGTGTTCTTTCTGTTTTTGATTTATTTAAACCTTTGTCATTCTTCACATGTTCAATACATGGTGTTCTTAGCATTCCATATCTAGTTGCTTCTAGTTTCTTCATCTGTGAGGAGATGATTTAACATTCACTGCCATAGAAGATGACTGATATTACAAAACAGTTCAGTCACCTTTCCTTTGTTTCTATTGAAATTTTTCCTGTTTTTTAATGCTGACTTGAACTCCATGAGAGTTCTTTGTATCCCCCTTTCACCTTGGTAAAAAAGGTATGAATCTTTTTTCTCCCTGCTCCAATTATGGTTTAAATACCAGAGTAAACTAGGGTATGCAGACTTGGGTGGCAAACAGTTTGAGAGGATAACTTTGAATTTAAATTAGTTGACAGCTCAATACCATAAAAACCTCTTTGAGAAAGACCAATAAAAGAACAGGATTCAAAGAGACAGCAGATGACGCTTGACATTAAATGTTTCAAGATCATGGTTGACAGGAAAGCATGAAGGTGGAAAAGAGTTCCATGGGTGAGAAGTGCAAGTAAAGAAACTATTAAAACATAACTCATGGTTTCATCTAGCACTTTCATTTGCAAAAAAGGTGGTACCTAAATGCCAAACTCTTCTGCCCCTCCAGCTATGGGTTCATTAATAAGACTTTTAGCATTAAAACATTATCATCACAAAAATGTGTATCAAATATTTAGATTTTGGCATTAAATAACCCATAAAGTTGTTGATATGCCGCTAAACAAAAACCAATCAACCAACCAAATAATGCAAATTGAATACACAAAGGAAAAAAAAGTCCATGACAAAAGTTAAAATTATTCAATAAAAAAAAAAAAAAAAATGTTTGAAAAATATTTTTTACATAATTTACATTGTTTGAACTGTTGTCTTCATCTTTATTGCGATATTCACAATGTTTCTCTAGCCTTCTTCAGGTGATATAAACTGGAATTTTGAACCAAACCCTTTATTTAGTCCACTGGGGTACATTGTTCTAATTCCACATGCCATGCCTTTTTTGGATATCTCAGTTTCATTTAATTCCTCTTGATAACTCTCCAAGTTTTTGCTCCCTCTGCTGTGGCCAGAGATTGAACTCACAACTCTTTGGCTCAAATTACTTTTAGAAAAATCAAAGTTTTTATCCATGTGTTGCCATGCTCTGCTAGAACCAGATGGTGAAGTTCCTCACTACAGATATTTCTTCAAACTTGTCTGGCACAAGGTTACAACTGTGGGGTGCCCATTGATGGTCATACTAGACTAATGGTAATGGTCTACTAGACTATTTTCTTTGTTCTCAGTTTTTTTTGACTGAAAAAGCATATTCAAAATTTAAGCAACTAATTATCTGCAAACAAATCTTTTTATGATCCTAACAAGTAACATTTATGAAGATTAAATATCAATAAAACCTACCAGGTTTGTACATGTGTGAGTAGCAATTTTAGTTCAATGAATGATGAGAATTTTCTAGACTGTTCCTGACCTACCTATTGAATCAGATGATAAGGTAATTAAATCTTTTATACTAATGGGGGTTAAATATACATCATGTTGGGTACACTATGAGAAAAAGGTTTATTCCCAAGTAGTATTTTCCCTATTATGGGCATTATTATATTCCTGATATAATAACACCTTATTTCACAGACAGAACAGAATAGCTGAAAGAAAAGAAATGACAAACATGCTTCAGAGAGTTTTATGCAATTAAACAGTGTGAAAAGGAGACAAAAAGATAGGGTCTTACATGTAATAATTATTAACAGGAATTGGAGCTGCCAGAAATTCTTCTAGGTTTCTGGAGAAGCCATATTTAGCATTCCAGATTCCAGATTTTTTTGAGAGATAATATTTTAGTGATACGTCTTACTAATTAACCCATAGGTAGGGGGAGAAGAGATGGATTCATACTTTTCCCCAGGGCATTTGCACGTAAGTGGATATAACAAGCCTAACAGGTATTGGGACTCAGGTCTCTGATAAAAAAAATTCAGAGACATTATCGATTACTCCACCTGCACATCAAAGTTTACAGCACCTGGTATTCCTAAGCGATCACCCATCTAAGTACTGACCATGCTTGACATTGCTTAACTTTGGTGATCGTGTGGGAACTACTGTTTTAATGTCATGTGGTCGTAAACTGAACTATATCATAAGGCATCTACTTTCTTGGCATGGTTGTATTATGTAAGAAGAAGAATAAGAGTTTCAAAGAAGGTAATGTTATACCAAACTCAATAATTCCCTGCCCCCACCCCCCGTTCCCCCAAAAGTCTATTGTCGCAATTTGATTCAGATAAGCTTGGGGGAAATAGATATGCATACCTGTAATCTCAGACATTTCATATGGGTAGCATCTACCACCCCTAATCAATGTTGTCTTGAACAACTGCAGGTGTTTTGTGAAAAACCTGATCCCTCTTGAACACTAGCCACAGATAACATCCTGTCTGCAATCAAATTGCATATGACTGCAGTCAACGGGATTGCAGGTGAAATTTATCAGTTACTAAGCAACCTTGAAGATGAAGGACCAAAATGTGCTTACTGCTGCTTTGATAGAGATGGAAAAAAAGAAAGGAGAGAGGGAAGCAGAGAGAGAGAGAGAGGGAGAGAGAAAAGAAGTTGAATCAGAAAAAGGCATGACATATGGAGAAAGAAGGAAAAGAAAAAAGAAAGATCTAGAATGAGAGAAAAAGAATTACAGGAGAAAGAAGGCATGGCATAGGGAAAGAAGGGAAAAATGAGCAGTGACAGAGAAAAACTAATATAGACAGATAAAGATATGATTGAAAAGGAAATAAAAAGAAGGAAGGAACTAGTTTATCACTCATTATTTACTGGTGGCAGGATGTGGTTGGTTTAAAATTAGAAGCCCAAGAGCGTTCACCTAGGCTAAAGCACCCAAATTTCCCAACCCAGTAACTGATGTTGTGCTGGTGTTGATATGCCATCAACCCTCCCTCTTTAGTGTGGGAGACGCTGCCACATGTTTGGGATCCCCAGCACCAGGCATCTTATTTATGCTTTGTCACATGTTGAGAGAATAGTCACCAACCCAAAAAGGATTGTTAGTTACTCACCAGTGGCAGAAAAATAATCAGTTTTTAAATTAGTCTACTTGACAAGATATGCTTTACAATTGGTCAAGAGTGAAATGAATTTGGATATTCTTTAAAGCAGTCTGTTCAACTTGGAGATGCAAGTGCATGCATCCTAATTGGATAGGAATGAAATGGGATTTGCATATATTTTTTTCTATCCTTTCCTGAGCCATGTTATATATATATATATATATATATATATATATATAGTTTTAAGGTGTGCTATATTTATGGGATAAAGTGCTCAATATCAGAGATAGAGCATATGTAAATATAAAAAGTGAACATTGAAGTCAACACTCAGAGGCCCCAAATTTCCCAACCCTGTAACCTGAGTGATGACTTCAATGTTCACTTTTATATATATTTTTTAACACAGGGACACACACACATATCCATCCATGTGTGAGTTGCTTTTATTTGTTTAGAGAGTCTACAGAATGCCATTACAATTGGTAACCCCTTTCTGTTAAAAACTCATGTCAGAATTGATCACTCCTTAGCCCTATAACATCATTAGTGCAATTTTGATCTGAAATTTTCATAATTTTTATCTATGTGATTAATGAGGCAGCAAGGGTTAAGTGCAATGACAAGGAAGAGGATTATGTTGAAAAATAATCTTTTTGGTGTAAAAGAAATGTTTTTTTAGTTTTTTTTTTAACTATGAGGTTACAGACTATCTTATGTAGCTATGGGATCACCTCTCAGTTCTAGTTTCCATAGTTCATTTAGAAAAAAAATATTTCATAATTTTTTTTTTACAAGCTTATAATATGCATTTCATATATTGAGGACATTTTCTTCACAAATTTGATCCAAATGTGACAACTTATACACAAGCCTGAAAAACATAAAAGTAAAAACAAAACAAAAAAAAATAAAAAATTAAACAGACCATATCTTGATTGTAATAAAACAAAACTAGCTCCAGGTATTTGAGAACACTTTCACCAGGCCATAAAAGAAATATGACCTAACAATCTCATTCAACATTAAATTTTAATATTCTTATTTCTCTTTCAGATATGTCGAGAAAATATTAACATGGCGGTTTACAATCTGACACAGGAAATGAAAAGCCACACTGTGTTCATAATAATCATTTTATCAGCCACTTTAAAAAAACTTGCTAGGTCCTTTGTGTTCAAGGTTAAGAATAAGGTGAAGAGTAGCCAGAGAAATAAGTATTTTAAGTAGTCAGATGTCATAAGGATTTCAGAATTCATCTATATACCATGTCCCTTCAGTACATGGGTGATCATGGCTCTTCACAATTTCCTAACCAAATAATGTTTTTTAGCATCTCTCCTAATCCCTGTTCTGCCTAACAAGCCTGCTTTTCTCTGTGTCTTACCTTCAATATATCCTGCGAGGGTGAAATTTTCCAAACCCTTTTTCCTCATTAAGTGCCCTAGAAATTTGAATTATCTCTTTCTGATTCTAAGTGGCCTTTATGCTTCCATTTACTTTAAAACTTCCTCATTGCTCACATGTTCAGTTCATGATATTCTCAGCATCCATCTGTAGAACCAGATTTCTGTTGACTAAAGACTTTTTTTTCTTTTTTTTAATCTGTGTTGAGATTGTCCAACATTCACTACCATGTTGGAAGACTGATATTACATAAAATTTCAGTACTTTCTTTCCTTTGTTTCTAATAAAGTTCCCCTGTTTTTTAATACTTTGTTTAGCTTTTGGAAGGCATTTTTCATTATTCTAATACACATTGCATTTTCTGTCCTATATTGAAGCACTTCCTAGATATTTAAATTTTTATACTTGTTTAATTTTGGTGTGTCTGATTTGTAATTCTCATGTTGGGCAATTTCTTTTACTGACAACCATACACTGTCTTTTTATAAGTAATGTTTAGTCCTTTCTTCTTGTTTTATTTCACAAACTTTTGTAGGAATTTTTGTAGTTTCCTTTCCATTTCTGCTATCAACATTATCAGTCAAGACCTTTAGGAAGGCAAGAGGAAATTTAATGTCCAATAAGATGCAAGAGAATTGTATGATTACTGAAGAAGCTTAAAGACCCTGAAAATTTAAAATTCTCTGCTTCTTTGTTCAGAAGAATAAAGCTCACAAGAAGAATGTTGGCTACTGGTTTCCAAGCTTGCAAGTCTTCTAGGATGGCTAGCTAATCCCTATTGTGGACGCCTGCTCAGACACATTTGTGTTTCTTCACCACCAACAGAACCAACCTGTAAATTTTGCTGAGCAGTGTCACTGGGAGAGATCACATAATCTGGTATAATCGCCAATTTTGACAAGGCCAGTATATTTAAACACTTGCTCATGATGACTTTGTGCCACTGTTGGCTTTAGGACAGTTTCATCTACCCAGTTTCAATTGCTAGGTTTGGATCAACCTGTTGTATTTTTTTCAAGTGTTTTCTAGCAGTAGTGTTGCATGCTGGGATTGTGTCTCCAGACTGATATTATGAAGATGTCATCTTAGCTTGACAAGTGAACCAATATGAGATTTGAATCCTGATTTCATGGTCAGCACAATAACATTCTAAACACTCAGCAATGCACCCATTCACATAAAATTTACATCTATGATATTCCTGGCAGTTATGAGCAATGGCGGACCATGAATTATCCCACTTCTGCCTGGAGGACCTCAGGTCAATGCCACTCCCTTCATTTCTGTGCTGGACATGGGGTTCAAACTCTGGATCAAGATGATAGCTGAATGGAGGCTGTGCATTAGAGCTGGTTGATTTTGGAATCGTGGTATTGTGCTCAATTTGAAAGTTGGGGGTTTGACATGATAAATAAAAACAAAATATTTATTTCCAACTCATTACCATTTTTTTCTTTTTAAAGATTGAGTTTAGGTTCAAAACAATAGTGTTTGAATTTAATTCTGGTGATCTGTAAAATCCTTATAGCACAGTCGTATAAAATTTATAATTTACTGAAACTTTACAAATTGTATATAGACAAGCCGTGGGACACAAGCACATTATTACTAAATCATTGCGTCATCAAATAAAACTTTCATTTATTCAAAAGAAAATTATACTGAACAATTTAGTTCTATTATGATATAACTTATACAGTGCAGTAGTTTTAGTGTGGTTTTCAATAAACAATGCAAATACAAAACATTTTGTCTTATAATTTGTGACCAACAGTATTATGGTTCTATATACACTTATTTTTTTTTGATTAATTATGACCTAATATAAGGCATAAAATCTTACTTATCGAGTAGGCATTTTTGCAATCTTTTACAATTTTACTCATTGAATACAGTAAAAAAAATGCATATTTTACTTGTGGTGGTTAATAATCAGGAGTTTGGTTTGAATATATTTTCCATTCAATGTATATAACATAAAAAATATCAAGTGTATTTGGATTTATTCTTGAAATAGTAATATTTTGAAGTTAGTTTGTAAGCAAAAACCTGTGGAAATTTCTTACATTTTTTTCAGACAATCTTTAAATGCCCAACAATTGGCAGGATCTATGCATCATCTAATGTTTGGTGTCAGTACTTCTCATGTCAAACCCCAGCTTTCACATTGAGTGCAATGTTGATTTTCTAAAGAAAGTAAAAAAAAAAAATCAAACTGCCCTACTGTGCATGCCGAAGCAGCTATTTTCCATATGGCCAGGAATACCTAGGTGAGAATTTTCAGTCATTTCAACCAAAAATTTGGCCTTCTAGCTCACTTGATTTAAATTTCACTAAAGGCCACAGGAACTATTTAATTTTGAACAGGTCTTATAAGATAAAACAAATAACAGGGATTTAATATATACTACATTGATGTAATAGGTTTGGTTCATACTTGAGGCTGCAAACATCCACCCCAGAAGGTGAGCAGTTTTGTGTAGAGTTTTACTCCTCAGCCGAGGGGTACAGTTGGTGAATTCTAAGCCCTGTTGATAGGGCTCTGCATTTTGGTTACTGGAGTCACAATATTAAAATTGTAAACTGGTTCAATGAATAAAAAGAGAAAAGTGACCTCACATTGTTCCTGAATAAACCCATAGAAGATACCCTTAAGAATATAGATCAAACTGAGAAGAATTTAACTCCATCGATTGAATGTAGGATTTGAAATTGGGAAGGTTTCAAGGATAAGTTTCCAAAGAGAATATTTTGAAGAATGTTATTTTATTTGTAGTAAATGGCAAAATATATTTTCTGAAAAAAACCTTCATATGCAACATATTACACTATTCACTCCTTAAAAGGGATAAGAATTCTCCATGTGTGTCATATCACTGAAACTGTATTTGGGATAAAAGCAAAAAAAAAAAAAAAAATCGTTAGCTGATAGATGACAGTATAATTTATACTGTCATCTATCAGCTAACGATTTAGACTGATTTTAAATATGAATTAAGTTTAAGCATCTAATCATTTTTTTCCTTTTTCTTTCAGATTTAACAACTTAAGTTTTTGGCAATTTCAACCATGGAAAGATTAACAATTAAACAACATGATAAAGTAATCGAAGCCTATTACAAAAATAGATGTTCAAACAGAAATGCCAGGAGAATTTTCCAGGTTGCATCATCTCTCAAAACAGTGAAGTCAATTGGCTACAATGAGCATGCAACTTGACACCTTTAGATTTCTTCTTTTGGGGTCATCTTAAAAGTAAGGTCTATGCCAACAAGCCAACAACAATTCAACAGCTGAAGGATGAGATAAGGTATATTGGTGAGATTGAGGAGCAACTATCCAGAGATGTCATCAAAAGTTTTGACCATCAAATGGAAGTGTGCCACTGAAGCCTTGGTGGACATTTGGGAGATATTATTTTTCACACATAATTGCCATGATTTAAATAACATGATCCAATATAGAAATAAATAAATTTTCACCAATAACACTGATTTATTTACTACTGACTTTGATCCATCTTAATGAAACACCCTTATTTATAATCCTTCTTAAAGAAACACCCTTTACTTCTAAGACTGCTTCAAGTCTATATACAATGTCAAGTTCAGTTTTATTGAATTTTCTTTTCCTGTTTTTGTAAGTTTATGTGAATAAAGGTTTTTAATATATACTGATTTTTCACTTGAATATCTGTTTCTCTTTGTTTCCCGTTACCCACAAAATGTGTCGCAATTTTCTGTCACCATAAGAGTTCGCTACATAGAGAATAATGATAGAATTAACAGAATTATAATGTTCTGTTCTTTTAACAAAATACCATGATTTATGTTAAATTATTTTGATGATGTAAATCCTGTAGACTTCCATGTAGAGTATAGGACTCCAACCTCACTATGTTAGTTGTTGCTGCTATTATTTCTATAGCAAGTAAGTTTTTATGAGGTAGAATTACTAGCCCCAAACTCAGCTGGTTTTGAATTCAGAGTTATACTTCTTGTAGACTAGTTGCCAGCCAAGGCTTGAGGCCCAATTTGTCTTTCTATTAACCCTTTTCCAAGAGTATTTGTGTGAATGCAAAATGCAAACATAAAAACCTTGGGTAGAATTTGAACTTTGTAGGCCAGTCCCATTTTCTATGCTGCTAAACTCTACACTATGTGCACATCTACCAACTTATTTAGACCCCCACCCAGAATAAAGGGACAGTGATTTGGTGATTGCATTGTACTTACAGAATATTAACATTTAAAATATTGCCATCATTTTAAACTCAACTTGGTATCTATGCTGAAGGCACGGCCATTTGCTCCTGTCTTGATAGTTAGTCTTGATCAGTAAGGTCAAATTTGTGGCTGATCTCAAAAAAGACTTACAGTCTGTTGTTAACTGGGGCAAAGGATGGCCTGTTAATTTTAATGCCTCCAAATGCTTTAATGCTCTGTATTAATCATCTGAGAGACGCCTTTCTGTCTTTCATCAGAATGGTTGATGTTAGCTTCCAGGAGAGTGACCCATTGCACCTTCTTGAGCATATGTTCTTGGTTGACATGAAGTGGAAAGATTATATTGAATCAATTGCCAAGTCTGATACTAAGAAAGTTAGTTTACTGTTGTGCTAGACACTTTTTCTCCCCTGAATCGATCTCACTTATCTATAAGTCTACCATTCATCTATGCTTTGAATATTGCTGTCAGATATGGTCTGGTGCTCCTGTTGTATATATAGAAAAGGCACAGGGAAGCTATATTACAGCAGTGGGAAAGTGAGAGAGGTCGAGATGCCAGGTGAGGGCCAATAATATTACTGATTCTTCTTTGGATTTTTAGAGATTCTTGATAAAATCCAAAGAAGAATCAGTAATATTATTGGTCCTCACCTGGCATCTCGACCTCTCTCACTTTCCCACTGCTGTAATATAGCTTCCCTGTGCCTTTTCTATAAATACTTTCATGGTAATTGTTCAGAGGACATCTTTGCTATGGTACCTGTTTTTTTTTAAATTAAGTGTAGTACTAGATAAGCAAAGAAGTACCATCAGTTTATAGTTAAGTTGGCTAGATTTTTTTCAGACAAGTTTGATTCTTCTATTGTCCTTGCTCCTCAATAATCCTTCTGTTTTCTAATTCTCTCACACAGAGTGTGACAACTGCACCTGGGACAACATCCAAGGTCAAGTATGTCTGCATATACACCTGACTCGTTATGTTCCCAGATTTGTCTCAGCCATGATCATATTCAACAAAAAAAAAAAAAAAAAGCGACAAAATTCTTTTCAAGACACTGGTTGGGAAATAGGAACAATATGAATTCTCACTAAACTGCCAATCTCTCGCTTCAGCTTTGATGGTTGACTGCTATCTCCCAAACTGCTTGCTGGTCCCTTCTTCTCTGGCTGCTGGTCACCTACCTACTAACTTCCTGCCTCTCTCTGCTTATATGGATACTGG
Organism: Acanthosepion lycidas; assembly: GCA_963932145.1. NCBI lineage: Eukaryota > Metazoa > Mollusca > Cephalopoda > Sepiida > Sepiidae > Acanthosepion > Acanthosepion lycidas. The sequence goes on along the minus strand of OZ010580.1, from coordinate 131,424,741 downwards.
CTGGGGTCTGACCATTCCTATCTGTCCCAGGACATTCAGCTTTTTGGGTGGCCAGCTTTTTCAAAGGACTACTTTTTTTATCATCATCTAAAATCATTCATAAAATTATGTTTGTCAATTTAAAGGTGGGTTGGAGATAGGAATCTTGAAAACTGACACTTAAGTTGACTCAAAGATGGACTGGAGACGAATTTCCTAAGTAACTCAGATAATAAAGTGGACTTAAAAGGAAAAGGAATTTATCTACTAAGGATGTGCAAGAAATCATATTGTTACACCAATAACCTTTGGTCTTTACTGCTTTACATGGGGTAAATCCAAGTATGGGAAGAGTTTTATATACAGTCAAACAGAGAAGTCACTAAATTATTCTCGATTCACTGGGTGCTCCATAAATGATTAAATTAATCCTGATGCAATTGATAATAGAGAAGAGTTTGGATTCGTTAGTCTTCCCTAGAGTGTATGCACAATACAGAGTGACTTAGGCATAACAGACAACACTGTTATCAAAGCATGAACCTGAAAACAAGACATGTTCTTAAATTGCCTTGGAAGAGTGAGAATTTCACAGGGATGTGATGCATGGTGGCAAAGCCATTCAGAAATATCTCAGCTGTCAGTTGTATACAACTACTTTCCAAGATCAATGGTTAAAAATTGCTTTGAGTGAGTGAAGCCTGTAGGTCTTGAAGACTACACTCCCTGATGCTACAGGATCACAAACAAAGAGCTATACCAAATAACAGAAACCACATCACTTGAAAACTTTCAACAGCAGCAACAACTAAAATGAATTGCAAAACTAATTTGAAGAGAAAATGAGGTTATAATCAGGATGTCAGTGTTCCACACTACTTCAAATAAAAGGTTAGGAAGGAAATGCCCATCAATACTGGAAAGAATTATAACAGTTACTGGACTTGAAAAAAATTGTTTTAAGAGAAAGATTTTATAAATTTCAACCAAAAGTAGTACAAACTGTTTGATCCATGAATACCAAATGTTCCCTTATAAGGAAACAGCTAATATTACCATTGCCATAGTGCTACACCTAAGCTTTACTTATTAAATGACTAGATTAGTCCTGATGCAATAGATAAATGTGAAGAGTGTGGATTTATTAGTGTTCCCTAGAGCATATAGACAACACACAGTGACCCAGACATAACAGGGAAATCAAATATTTATCAAGAATACTGTTTTGTGCAGTCCATTCAGTATCTTAGGAATCAGATAAAACCTTAAATACACACATTGTTGTGAGTTTAATCTGATATTTCAAAAGTGGGAATGACAGTTCAAGTAGAAAGCTGAAGCAATTAATCCCAAGTTAGCATTTTCTGTGACAGATCAATCTATTCTGATGATTGATTAAGTTCATCTCATTTAAGTAAGACAATTATAATTTGTGATCAATAGAGATCAGAGTCTTTATTAATAAAGATCAATAAAAGTCATTAAAAGACTCTTAAGGCCAGCTGAAGGAGTTACCCTTTGCAAACATAATTTAGTACTTACTTTTTGCAACGAGAAATAATAATAATAAACAAATATGCGGATCAAATTCCTGGCAGCCCTAAAAGAGGGGAATTGGAAAATATACATACATCATATATATATCATGAGTTCTCACATTTTGAGTGGATTTCTCTCCATGCAGTATCAACAGTTATAAGTTTTTCTCTGATTGCATTTGATACCAAAAAGAGAAAAAGAAAATGCAAAAGCAAGAAAATGGGAAAAGAAAAGGAGAAAGGAAAAGGAAGCAGAAAGAAAAGGAAAAAGAAATAACTGATGATATACCAGGTATGGCTCTCATGGCTTCTGATTTTAAATGATCAGAGGTATTAACACAAGTCCTGGTAACTGCAGATGAGCTACAGTAAATATCCAATTCCGTGTTAAATTTGCTTGTCAGTTGACTGACTTTAACGAGTTGAACATGTCTCCTAGGGGTTAACCCTCTGTACATGAGCTGAAATAGCAGGAGCTCATCGTAGCTGGGTTTTGAGAAAGATATTCTTTTTCAAATTTGAAGGATGAGTCAGTCAAGAGACCATATGAGTGAGGTGAGTTAAACAACCTCAAGGTATTTCTAACTGGACCCAATTTCTAAGAAAAACCTGTAATCATATTACACACGTTTAGCTATGATGCATGTATCTGGTATAGTCTTAGTAGACTAGCTGTCATAATAAGTATAATGGGCTTTCTACATTTGTACATCAGTATTAGATAATGATAATAAGAATAATAATTTATTTTACTCTGAGTATTGTCGCCATTTTGGTTAGGTTAGTTTAGGTGAGATTGATTAATTTAATGACATGTCCCCACCACATTTTTTTGGAAATTTAATGTTGAACATGTTTTATAGGACAAAATAAATCACAATCATTTAAAAGAGATTATGCTGATGTGATAGGCTTGGTTTGTACTTGAGGCTGCAAACATCCACTTCAGAATATTTTTAATTAATAGTAAATGGCTATATACTTTCTGAACAAACTACATATGTGACATAACACTATTCATTCCTTAAAAAGGATAAAAGATAAGAATTCCCCATATGTGCCATATCATTGAAATTGTATTGGGAGTTAAAAAAAAAAAAAAAAAAAGAATAAAATAAAAATGAAACTGTAGGTAGCAAACAAAATACTGTTGAAAATATCATTGAAACAGTACAGAGAGTAAAAAATAAAAAAATAAATAAATACCAGTGAAATTATACAGGAGTCAAAAAAAAATATCATTGAAGGTATACAGGGAGCAGAAAAAAAGAATACCATTGAGACTATACAGGGAACAGAAAAAAGAATACCATTGAGACTATACAGGGAGCAGAAAAAAGAATACCATTGAGACTATCAGAGGGCAGAAAAAAAGAATACCATTGAGACTATACAGAGGGCAGAAAAAAAGAATACCATTGAGACAATACAGGGGGCAGAAAAAAGAATACCATTGAGACTATACTGGGAGCCAAAAAAATAATACCATTAAAATTATACAGTGGCAAAAAATACCATTGAAACTGCATAAAGAATAAAAAAAATAGAATAAATATTAAAGAAAATAGCAAAAAAACAAAACAAAAAAAACAAAAAAAAACAAAAAAAAAACACAAAAAAACAGGTTTAACCATTTATCAAACCTCTTAAAATCTATTGTTTCCTCCTTATTTTATCTGCAGGCAAAACAAAATCTCTCCCCAATTTCTGAGCTGTGTCACATTATAATCACTGATATTAAAGTGACTAATCGTTTTTACCGTACTTATTTTTTATGCATGCAAAACTGCTTTTTATGAAGCTGTCACGGCTAAACAAACATTTCACAGTATGTTTGCTTCTTTGTTTATTTCTCCAAGTGAGAAACTCATATCAGCTCTTGAACTGTTCTCACCTCTTATGATTCTCATTCAGGATATGGGCACCTGATGGCAAACAAATAGTTTTGTGGGTTTTCCGCTCACACTGCTACATGTTCACCTAATGACAGTTGATTGTAGTAAGCAATACTATCAGTTTATGGGTCTTGTTTTTCGAGGGTTGCATTGAAAGCCATTCGCTCCTAAGTAGATCAAGAGGAGCTGACACTTAAGGTTGGAGTATATTAAAATGAATGTGATGAGGTACAAGAAAAAATGATTGGTTGATATAAAAGTCTCCAGCATTTTGGGTGGGTAGGAGAAAAATAGTCTGTTATATTTAGAAATTTATACTGTCATTACTTTTTTAATCATTTCTCTCCAAAGCAATGTAATAAAGCCACTAAGATGCAAGGGAGTTACTGGGAGGGAAGGAAATATAGAAAATCTTACTGAGGAGAAAAACAAAACAAAACAACAACAACAAAAAGCACACAGGATTCAGAGAGAGAGAGAGAGAGAGAAGATACATTTAAATTTTTGAAGTTTGTAGTCTACAAGGAAGCAAGATGAAACTATTAGAATAGAACTTATTGTTACATGTATCAACATAAAATGAGACCTAACAGTTTATCTAGTAATATGCTTAAATTCACAAAGATCCCAAAGAGGAAAGCTTATCAGAAAAATTGTCCTGAAAATATTCATAGAAAAGTCACAAAGAAATCCCATTATGGCAGTGAGACAGTAATTGAAGTTGAAATGCCAGGTCAGTACTGATAATATAGCAGGTTCTTTGGGTCCCCCCACCAATTTCTCTAGATACAAAGCAGAATCATCAGATCAGATGTGACCGTGATATTCAAAGGCACAGATGAATGGTACATTTATAAAGGTGCAAGACAGATTGGATGAGAAAAATTGTCTAGCACAATACAGTGATCCAAGTTTCTGAGTAGCCGACTACTATAAATTCTATAAATCCTTCCAGTTCATATCAGTGGAAAACATTAGACAGGGAAGGTACAATGTGTTATACTTCTGAAGGTTATCAGCCATAATGTTGGAAGGCAAGGAAAGTTCTCTAAGATGTCAAAAAAAGAGCAGTTTATTTTTTAATTAACCAGCCATTTCTTGCCCCAGTTAACAACTGATTGAAGATCATTCAAGGTCAGCTGACTGTCGCAAATGACAAACTTTCTATTTGGATATGACTCAAATTGAAGACATTAAAATTGTAGTGCATGAGGAAGCATCTGGTTGGGTGTCTATTCCACAAAGTGTCATTTCTTGGGGAAAAAGTTGTCCAAGTTGAACTTACATTTGGGACGTAGAGTAAATCATTGAATATTGCTGCCATATCTTGTCTGGTGCTTCTAGTGTGCATTTAACAGTTCTTGATAAAATCCAAAAAGAAGAATCTGAAATTTTATCCATCCTGACATGTCATCTCGGTTTTGGTTTTCTGCTGTAATGTAGCTTCCCTGTGCTTTTTCTATGTATACTTCAATCATAATTGTTCTGGTGAGCTTTCCTCTTTGGCACCCCAGCCTTCCGAATTTAAGTGTAGCACTAGATTGGCAGATAGGTCTCATCATTTTACAGTTAAATTGCTAGATGTAACTATAGGTTACCTACTAACAATTGCTTCTCTCACATTTCTCAATTGTGGAATTCACTTTCGGCTTCTTGCTTTCCAGTCAACTTAGATCTTCAAAAATCTAAATGCAATGTCAATCGTTATTTTCTGTCTTCCTAATTCCTGTTCTTTTTTGTTCTTCTTCCTTAATAATGTTTTTATTTTCTCACGTTCTTTCACAATTGTGTCATTTCTCTTGATTGGGGTGAAACGATAAAAAAAGAAAAAAAGGAGAACGATTTGACACCATGGAATTAACATGGCATATCTTAAATATAAAAGTCTAAATTGGTAAAATGGAAGAATGAAGCTCATTGGAACATTTGTCATAGAAATAGTGATAGGTTTGTGATGTTGCGTTTGTGGGAAAGAAGCTGAAGAGTCCACAAGACCATGAATGATTTTGAACTATCGGGTAACAGTGAAACAAAAATAAAGTTAGTTAAAAAAACTAAAAACAAACAAAAAAACATACAAAAACAAAAACAAACAAAATACAAAAACAAAAACAAAAAAACAAAAAAAAAAACAAAAAAAAACAAAAAAAAAACAAAAAAACAACGAATACCATTTGTTCCAGATTGGACTATATAGATAGAATTTCATTTCATCTTTTGGTTAGGAGGCACACAAGCACTGCTTTGAAAAGAGTTATCCCATTTATAGTGTGCCATTAATAAAAAAAAAAAAAAAAAAAAAAAAAAAAAAAAAATTCACCCGGCAGATACTGCTTGTTGAGTATGTGTCTTTTCATGATACGGAGTTGCTAGCCCCGCCACCCAAGCAGCTTTGAATTTAGCGCTGTCCTTCTCCTAGACTGGTTACAAATCAACTAATACCTAAATGTGAGAGAAGAAATGGGTTCAAGTCGTTACAAGGGCGAAAGCGAATCCACACTAATCCTAATTTCCGTGCCACTAACAGCTAAACACACGAAAAATGAAGAAAAAAAAATATGTAGCAGGGATAATCTATATTCAGTATTTTACTGGTATATAAGATCTAGGAGGGACAATGCCTTATTGGTCGGCATTGGGGCTGGTCAAAAAATAATGCATATTCTAATTCCATTTTTAAGAAGTCAGAATTTCTATTTTTTAAAGCCAAAGATGCTAAAATGTCTTATATAGCCATAAAAAAAAAAAAAAAAAAAATACTGTGCTGCTACTTTCCGTCAATAATTATTTTACAAAATGTCTGACTTTTGGGGCACTCACAGAATCACTAAGCAAAGAGTGGAAAGAAAAAGAAAAAGGAAAAAATAAGTAAGCAAAAAGTCGAAAAAAAAAAAAAAGAAAAAAAAAAGAGAGCAAAGAGGCAAAAGAAAAAAAAAAAGAGAGCAAAGAGGCAAAAGAAAAAAAAAAAGAGAGCAAAGAGGCAAAAGAAAAAAAAAAAGAGAGCAAAGAGGCAAAAGAAAAAAAAAAAGAGAGCAAAGAGGCAAAAGAAAAAAAAAGAGAGCAAAGAGGCAAAAGAAAAAAAAAAAAGAGAGCAAAGAGGCAAAAGAAAAAAAAAAAGAGAGCAAAGAGGCGAAAGAAAAAGAAAAAAATAAGCAAAGAGGCGAAAGAAAGAAATTGGAAGTAAAGAGGCGGAAGAAAAAAAGAAAAAAAAAAGAAAGAAAATGAAACAAAGATGGAAAGAAATCGCTAATATGAAGATCATTTAATTTACAAAATGAAAAAAAAAAAAAAAAAAAAAGAAAGTTGTCAAATTAAAAAACCAGAGTAAAAAGTAAAATAAAGAAAATAAAAAGAATAAAAGGAATGAAGAAGGAAACAAAGTAATAAGAACGAAAATTTAATATTTATAAAAATAGGAAAAAAAAGTGAAATAAAAAAAATAGATTGAAAAAGAATATGAGTTATTATTTACAAACTCCGTAACTGTCACAAGGTCATAACTATAGGCGCACAAATTAATGTTAATTGTTAAAACTCTTAGCGAGAAACAATGATTTTCAAGATCAGTTTGCTAATCCATACGCCACAATGAAGCGTCCCAAGGAATAGAAAGATAAAAGTAAAAAGAAAAAAAAGGAAGTACCGAAAAAGAAAGACGCAAGGTGATAAAGACAAAAAAAAAAAAAAAAAAAAAAAAAAAGTTCCAAATACAGAATGAATCTGGTAATAAATGGTTAAATACTGAAAATAGAAAAATTGTAAAATGTGACATGTCTAGACAAGAGGATATAGAACGTAGTAAAAAATGAAAAGGCAACTATAAAGCAGACAATTCTATTGTCTTTATTTTGTTTTGTTAGAAAAGAAAAGAAAAACACATTTTCTTTTTAGTTGTTCCATAAAAAGAAAGAGTATACTTTAGTGATGTATTTCATGTATGTACAGGCCAATTTGACCAAGCGTAAATGACTCCGTCGTGACTAGAGATATGTAATGTTTATATGGACATTGTTATTAACAGTAGGAATTTACACCTTCACGTTTTAATGAAACACTACATTGAAATAAAAAAAAAAAAAAAAAAAAAAGAAGAAAAAGCCAAAATTTATGCTAGTTGACGCTGACATCTATTCTTTTTGGTTCAATGTCGTTGTTCATTTTGTTGTTGATAAATAATTAAATAAGTTAAGAAGAGTAGTTATTTTGTTTTTCGAAAAGCCAGTCATCCTTCTTATATTTACCGTTTGGCTACACTTTTTCGTCACTGGTAAGTTATAACATTTACAAAGTTTAGCTTGAGTGTGGCATAAGGCAAACTAATTTAGCTTAATATGGCATAAGGCAAACTAGTTTAGTTTAGCTTAATATGGCATAAGGCAGACTAAGAAAATTGGATAATTCTGATAAAATTTTAACGCCGCACCAACTAAATTTCTCTTCATTAATCATCCAAGAAACTCCTTTGTCTTCCATCAGCATGGCTGATGCTAACCTCCAGTGACTCGTTCCGCATTTCAGGCTAACGCTCTCAGCTAACATGAAGTGGAAAGACTACTGAATCCATTTCTAGATCGGCTGCTAAGTTGGTTCACTGTATCGTGCGAGACATTTTTTCTCTCCAGATTCTATCTTTCATATCTTTGTCTACTATTCGTCCATGCTTAGACAATTGCTGTCATGTGGTCCGGTGCCCCTGCTATTTACCTTGAGCTCCTTGATAAAATCTAAAGAAGAATCAGCAATATTATTGGTTCTCATCTGGCATCTCAGCTTCAGTCACTTTCCCACAACCGCAAGGATGCCTCTCTGTGCCTTTTCTATGAATCCTTTCATGGCAATTGTTCGGATGAGCTCTTCGCTATGGTACGGAGACATTTTGAACTTAAGCTCAGTACTAGACTGGTGGCAAGATCTCATCAATTTACAGTTGATCTGGCTTGATATAGCCGTAAGTTCTATGCTAACAGTTTCTTTTCTCGCACTTCTCGCTTGTGAAACTCCCTTTCGCCTCCATGATTTCCAACCAACTTTAATCTACACAAATTTAAATGCAATGTCAATCGCTATCTACTGTTTTGATTACTCTTTCCCCTTCCCGTTTATTATTAATGTTTCTGTTCCTAATTCTTCCACACCCTGCAATCTCTTGTGTCTTAGTGGCTTTACTACATTGCATGGAGTGATACAGATTTAAAAAAAAAAAAAAAAGAAAAAAAGAGATACGTATTCACACACAAAGCGAAGGAGTAATCACGTATATATTAACAGTTGGGACATGGAAATCCACACTGCATGTTGACTGTCAGTTTCACGTCTCAAGCGATCTTCAGATTATGTGTCGTCGCTTCTTTAGCAGGCTCTGTATATAGGTCACTGGGGGGATTAACTGAAGTGAAGGAAAAAGGAAACATGTCCAAATGGTAATAATAATATTATCAGTTTTTTCTTACAAGGAAAAAAAATCGATATGTATTGATTGTGCAGCCAGTGCTGTCGCCGGTTGAAATTTATAATTTTTTTTTAAACTTAAAAAAAAAGTTCATCAGGAAAATAGACGTATCATGCCCAGTAAACATTATTGCTCTTTCTAGTAGTCATGAAGGTTTACTTCCTAATCTTTTATTTGAAGTAATGTGGAATGTAAACATCTTGATTATGTTTTTCTTCGCGGAAACCGAAATTAGTACTGCCTACTCGGTCAATCAATGATGGATTCATTTGTTTAAATATCAACTCCTTATGAGTCATTTACTACCGAAATTTGAAGTTTTTGGTAGCTTTGAAGTAATAAAAATATGATCAATATTATTCTGATTTCACAATTGATTACATGGTAGATGATACTCAGCTTTTGTGCATATACATGTTTGCTTAAACAATTACTAGAGGCAGTGTATGTGTGTTTGATGTTGTAGTTTTGTTGAAGTTATATTTGAGTACAGTTTGATTTAAGAAATTGTCGGATATTATACGGATTAAGGTCATGAAAGAGTTCTTTCATGTTGGTTGATTGGTTTTGTTTAGCGGCATATCAACACCTTTATGGGCTATTTAATTACAAGGTCTAAATAATGTGAACACAATTTTATGGCTTCAGCTAAATATATTTTGAACGTAATTGTATACTTTTGACTACAAATAAAATATAGAGTTGGTCATTTTGCTATAAAACGTATTGGTATTTTTTTTTATATAAAAAAATGTATTAATGTTTTTTTTATACTTCATAGTGTTTTGTTTTTGCTTGGATGGTTTAACAGCTGATGTCACCTCGGGTCAGAGTGAACCTGGAAATAGTAACAATTAAGAGGTGATTCCATGCTCCTCAAAAGCTTCAATCTCTCGATCAGAGGTCTTGCTGTCGGATGTAACCTATCGTCAGCTTGGTCAATGAATGCCAAATGTTTCTTTATAAGGAAACGGCTAATATTACTATTACAATTAATTACCTTCAAATGTTTTTTGTCATAGTTCCATATTCTGTTACAACACTAGTACACCACAGAGTTCAATAATTTAAAATCTTTTAAAAGGATCTATATATCTTATTACAAATAAGATTTTTTTTCAACACTCGAGCATCAAAATCACACTGAGTCCTGCATGGTAAGTAGCAGGCATAGTATCTATGAATTACTTTGCTTCGAGGATACAAGAAAATTCAGGGTAAATATTTATGTGGATATCATATGTAATTCGAATAGAAAATAAATACATACTACTTCAAACAGATTAGAAACGTGTAGAGGACCGTTGGTTTGTTGTGTGTTGTTAAATTAGGAACACGTGCTGTTTATTCCTGCTAGAAGAATGTCCAACTACAAGGACATGGCGGACTCAAGTTGAGTCCAACCGAAGATTTAAAGAAAACAAACAAGACCGATATATATATATATATATATATATATATATATATATGTGTGTGTGTGTGTGTGTGTGTGTCAGTCAACAAATATATGTATTAAACAACAAATTTACAAGTGACAAAGACATCAATATTTGTGTTTGTGTGTGAACGTAAAGAGTTTGTATTTTGGTGAATGTTCGTACGTACGTCTATGTGTGTTTCGTGGCGTTTTCCCACAAGTGGGCGAAAACGTGGATCTCTACGAGAGATTACATTTTTAAATGTGTCCGCTGAAATGCAAAGTAGAGAAGAGAAAGAGGCAATAAATTGCGCAGTATTTATAGTGTAGGGAGAACGTCCCCTAGTGAACAATTAGGGAATTAAGGAGACTCCGACAAAGGAACTCCCTTCCGATCCATACTGGAAAGAGCGATAACATCTACTGGACTTGAGAAACCTATTTTCCGAAAAGTTGTTTTCGGAGAAAGATTTTATGAACTTCAACCGGTCAATGAATGCCAAATGTTTCATTTCATCTTTGAGGAGACCGCCCAACGTTCGCTGACGTAAAGGAGGACAGATATCACGTAACAGCTCAGTAATCTTTTCTTTGTTAACAAAGAGATCCTCCTATCACGCAATACTCTACCCAGCTTTTGGAATGCGTCCTTGGCCATCCCAATACGTCCACGGATCTCAGTGTTGCACTTGTCGTCCTCTGTCAAAACACTTCCCAGATACTCAAACTTCCGCACCTGCTTGATTTTAGTGTCACCGACCTGCAAATCGCATTTCGGGCTCACCCTTTTACTGATGACCTTGCGTTAGTGATATTAAAATCTGAGGTTAGGACAGCACTACCTAAGAAAAGACAACATTCTAACACATGTTGACAGCCTCAGATGATGGCGATCATGGCTCTCCACGATTTCCTGTCCTTTGTATCGCTTAATAAATTGTCTTTATCTCCTAAAACTCGCTTCGCCATTTATTTACTCAAACACGCTGGGCAAGTACCAAATTCTCCAAGCCTTCTTTCCTCCTTATCTGTCCTAAATATTCTAACTGTCTCTTCCTGATGTTAACTGTAGGTGACCTTTCTGTTTCCATTTTCTCTAAAACTTCGTCATTGTTCACATGTTCAGTTCATGCTATTCCTAGTATCCTTCTGTAGAACCATATTTCTGTTGCTTCAAGTTTATTCCTCCGTGAGAAAGATTGTATAGCCGCCACTATCATATAGGAGGACTGATATAACATCACAGTTCAGTACACTTTTTGTTTAACGAAATTTTCCTGTTTCTTAATAATTTGCTTATCTTTTGGAAGGCATCTTTCGCTATCCCAATCCGCCATCGGATTTCAGTGTCACACTTCCCAGATATTCAAGTTGTTTTACTGGTTTGATTTTGATATCTCCAATTTGTAATTTGCATATTGGGCTGCTCATTTTGCTAACAGCCATGCATTCAGTTCTCTTAGAATTAATAGATAGTTGCCCTTAATGACACTTTGCTACCAGCAGAGGAAATCGAAAAAAAACCAAAAAAAAACCCAGTTCCAAAACGTTTCTCATGTACCTTTATCTAAAGTTCCGGTGTCCTCCATTGCTGATTGAGCCAAATTATGCGCCGTCATATTTTTTCGCCCTTACCAACTTGAAGATATGAAAACGGAGTGGATTTTAATTGAATCATTTCTTAGAGTCAGATGTTTTATTGATTAGAACCGAGACAGAAAGTTACATATGATTATCTTAGGTAAACACAGACATTGTTATAAATGTTGTTGTTATCGATTAGACTATTAACAGCTTAATATTATTTGTTAAAGGCAGAACAGTTTCGTAGATTAAAGATTTGAAAACCTTGACAAGTTTGAATTCCAACAATAAGATGAACGGAAAGTAAAAATAGAAGAAATCACTTTAATTATTTATAGATACGGAGATTTTATGAACTCCGAATAATAACCGCAGTTAATTCTTTATGTTATAATTTAAATAATTTACAAGCAAAGTAGTCAAGATATATGCAGATTCTAAATCTTGTGGCATGTGTTTACGTCAGAAAATTGATTTGTCTGTTTAACGGCATATCAACAAAATATGGGTCATTCAATGCCGAAATTTAATTTCCTTGGGAGCTTGGAAGTTATTCTGTTTTTACAGTTGAATACATGGTAAATGATACACAGCTTTTGTGTATATAAATATTTTTGTGGACATGATTACTAGAGTCGGTGATGTGCGTTTTGTGTTGTAGTTTTATAAAAGTTATATTTTGGAATACTACAGTTTGATTTAGGAAATTGTCGGATATTATATGGCTTAAATGTCATGAAAGATTTCTTTCATATTGGTTGTATTTTGTATACAATTAGTATGTGGATATAAAGAAAAAAAAAAGGGAATATAATTATTATAGTATATCTGTAATAAGAACGAATTTACTCCTTATCAGATTGTATTTCGCTATAAGTGATTCGTTTTATTATCGTTAACTCCTTATATAGTGACTTATAAACCGGAGATCGTATATTTTTCTTTAATAGGATTTATGGTATATTTAGGACGGTAGACGAAAATAAATTAATTAGTGTTTAAAAAAATAAATGGAGCGTCTACTCAAATACTGGCATCCATTAAAAATAACGTTAAAGTCATAAAATCTGTCAATAATTATATATATATATATATATATATATATATATATATATATATATATATAATGTATATTTTAGTAACACAATACTTTTATAAATATTGTGAAATTATTGCAAATATGTAGTTTCAAGTTCTTAAGGAAAATTAAATTAATGGCCTTTTAAGCTTCCTCCACGTGAATAGGGGTTCACTTTTTGAATAAGAATTGTAGGTTACAGTGATTGGGGGGCAAACAGGATTTTACTGATGCTTAGGTGTGACATGGCCAAGAAAAAAAAATATTGGAAAACACTTGTTTAGTAATATCGTCAGTAGAGTTCGAAATCTTAGATCCATTCCAGAAGCTTATCTCCCTTGAATAGAACGATATCATTGTCTGCATGTTTTTCTATTAATAAACCTTCATCAGAAACTTTTGAGGGAGTGGCTTCGACTTTTAAATTTTATGATTAATTTTGATTGGTTGGGGATCGTGACGAATTTATTTTATGGTGATGTATGTATGTATGTACCAATTTTTGTAGGCATCTCGTGCTTAATATCATGGTGTCTGTATGCTTAACACTTGAAATATTAGCGTAATTAAAGCATGCTTTTAAAAAATTGGGTTTATTAGTGTATTTTAATTGTGTTGTAAATATGATGAATGTGTAAGGTTAAAATTTAACTCTTTATCCACTGGACTCGATAAAAATTTATTCCAAGCACTCTAAATTCTAAAATTATATATATCCATTATGATTTGGTCAGCAAAAACACACAGAATCAACAACACATCGGACGCTGAGTTTATACAAGATAAACTGCCTACAATTCCATAAGAAATACATATACGTAGAAATAAATAAAAACCCAAACAAACAAACAAAAAAGCAAACAAAAAAACATGCATTTATGAACAAGGAAAGATAATTCCGTTGGAATAATCCATTACTTTCATTTTAAATTTTAGTATCATACAGAGATAAAAGTGGTCAGAACGGAAATAAATGCTACCTAAGAGCGAAAAAGACGAAAGAAATGAAAGAAAGAAAAAGAGTCGAAAGAGGGGGGGAAAAAAAAGGCGAAAGAAAAGAGGAAAAAAAAGACGAAAGAAAAGAAAGAGGAAAAGACGAAAGAAAAAGACGAAAGAAATGAAAGAAAGAAAAAGAGTCGAAAGAGGGGGGAAAAAAAGGCGAAAGAAAAGAGGAAAAAAAAGACGAAAGAAAAGAAAGAGGAAAAGACGAAAGAAAAAGACGAAAGAAATGAAAGAAAAAAGGAATAGAAAAAGACTTTAAAAGAGGAAAAAAGAAAGAGGAAAGAAGGTAGAAGAAAAAAAGAAAAGAGAAAAAAGCACATCACTGAGAAAATACCTAGAAACAACAAAATAAATAACAATAACATGCATACAATAATCGTCAAGCGTACTTTTTCATATCACCAATATTTGTAAAACCTATACGTAATGAACGTAAACATTTACACATATATAACCTATTATTACACATCCACTTTCAATATTCGTCATATCCGTCAAGCATTAATTATGTCATGGTAATATTAGCTGTTTTCCTTATAAGGAAAGATTCGGCATTCATTGACCGAGCAGCCGGTGCTACTGTTGGCTGAAATTTATAAAATCTTTCTCTAAGTAAATGTTTCAGGGAAATAAGTTCCTCAAGTTCAGTGTTATCGTTCTTTCTTGTATTTATGGAGTGTGGAGAGAGGGGCGGGGGAGAGACTTACTTTCAAACCATTTGTTTGACGTAATACACAACCTGCAATCATTTCAAGACTTAAAAGCAGACACATATTTATTTATGAGCATGTGGAATCTTCCACAACACAACCAGCCTTACCTCTTTTTAGGAAATGCACTCTTCCTATCTGATAAGCAAAATTCTACTTTCATACAATATAACAAGTATTCATTGGTCATTCACCTCCAATCTGGCTTGCTGATTGGTCAGTTCCGACCAATCAAACCGCCTGCACGCGACCAATCTGTTTTCCCGCTCATGTGCTGGGAGCCACTTGACCAGTATAAAAGCAAAAACACGTGTGAACTTTTTAGAGAGAGAAAGGATTAGTAATTTTCATTCATCTCTCTCGCACGTCTCAAGATGTAACCTTCGCCAACTTCCGCCTTAGTCATTGCTGACAAGACGTTTTTAAGACAATTACCAACATTCGTGAACTCTGAAATCACTCCTGAACTTTTATCAACTTTAGAACTCACAATTCTAAACTTTATTCTTCTGAATTACAAGTTCAATATTACAGTAAAAGATAAATTACTTCTTAAGAACTTTCTGTTTAAAAGACACTTAATATTAACAACTTTAATATCAACATTAACGAACGATTACAAGAAAGACATTCTGAAACCTAAAACATCATACATATTTGCCAACATAACATATACCAAATATTCTGCTTGTACATTGTTTTGAATGGTTTATTAGTTTCTAATTAAATGTGTCTTGTTCGTAATATGAACTCTGGTACAAATATTTCCAAATCAAAGGGACACGACTCTGTCCTACCTTTTCTTTGCATGTTGTACACCAACTTAAATAAATCTAATTGTTACGTTTTAAAACAATTCAGTTGAATTTTGTATTTTATTTTGATGTTAGTGGAAATAGTTAATTGACACGCAACTTATTCTCAACAAATATTACCACATAATTAACCCATCCACTACAAGCACTATAGAAACCTCCTTTGGGATAACTTCTTAGTCAAACTAAAACAAGATATAACTTTGATTTTGCAAAATACTTTAGTAAAAAGATTAACATAACCCATTACTGAGAAAATACCAAGAAGGAATATTAATATTGCAGAGAAAATACCTAGAAGGAATTTATATATAAAATTCTGTGACTTCTTTTAGTCCGTCCCCCTGTTACACCCTCCAACGTAGACAAACATTGACAGATCGAAACCAAATTTTGGAGAGAAATGCAAACAGGTAAGGGGTACAATGTATAGTTGATGTTACTTGGGTGCGTAGTTTAGTACAATAAATTTATTAAGTATTTTTGAAAAAATCAAGTTTTATTATTTAGCATAACGCTATTTTAAAAGCAATTTAATGATTACAATAACAAATACTTATTTAATAAAAATACAGTATTAGTTTTTGCATATATCTTTTAAGATTTTACGTATACAAGTATTCAGTTTGCCTTGCGTTTGCGATAACTATAAACAAATCACAAGGCCAAAGCCCTCAAAAAGTTGGAATTTGGCTCCAGAAAGAAATATTTACACATGGCCAGTTGCATCTTGCATGCTCAAGAGTAAGAAATCCTAAGAAATATTCTTCCCTGTTAAAAAAGAAAAAAAATTTCTTTAAAAATGTTGTTTACTGTGTAGTTAAGTAAAATTTTAAAAAGTATTAAACCACGAAGGTTTTTTGTAAAAATATTTTTCCAAACAAATCATTTTATTCAAATTTCATCGATTGGTTTGCGAAATTGAACGAAATATAGAGTTTGTAAATCTCGACAAAACATTTTTAACAATACTAAATATTGTGAGGATTTAAACACGCCTCAGCGTTTTGCAAAAAATTGTAATAACCAACACAATGAATAATCGTCAAGCGCACCTTTTCATATCACCAATATTCGTAAAACCTAAAAAAAAAAAACTCGTAGCAGAGCATCAGGATCATCATCCTATCTCCTTGTTCCCTTTCTTTCCCTTGGTAGCAGTGGTGGAGATGGTTGTGAATCAAAGAGTTTGATGGGGCCATTCGCGTGGATTTGATTTTAGTTGCCAATTCTGCTTGACGGAGAATGCACATGGCCAGAAGCGCCTGCCTCGCGGCTCAAAGGAGATTGAGACAGGCGAGATTTGGCAAACCTGGTTGCATCGGGCTGTTGGATAATTGGTCAGTCAAGGTCCACCTTGGTTACGCCAGCTAGACTTGGGCTGCCCTCTTCTGTCAGCTTGGCCGTTGAAGTCATATAGATTTTTGCCTATTCCGCCGTTGCTATCTTCGGTGGGTGGCCGCATTCGGTCTAGTCCTTTTTTGACCTTACCACCACAGGAGGATCTACAGGAGTTGGAACTCCAGACAGGTTTAATCATTGGGACACGTAACCCTGTACCATGACAAGGGACGATCATATATATTTTACACTGGATATCGGGGTGAACAGTTTGTTATCAACTGAACCACTTCAATGACAATAGAAACGAGTCAAAAAATAAGAATAAAACAAAGAAATACAGGTGTTGGACAAAATAATTGGAACAGTTGCAAAATTCACTCCTATATTTCAAAGACCGATTATATTAAGAACTATAAAACTTCGTAATTGCAGGTTATATATATTGTAAATACGATTATTTATCTAATTTACTGTCTTTGTCTTATTTATTTTTAGAATTTAGTAAAATCTGAGCTAAATGTGTGACCTCTCCGAGTTTAAAAAAGGGCAAATTGTTGGAGCTCGCATGGCAGGAGCCTCGATCACTAAGGTTGCTGAACTGTTTGGTCTTTCAAGAGCTACCGTATCAAGAACTATGACGCAATTCGAGAAACAGGGCAAGACCTCTAGCAACCGTAGCAATTCGGGCCAGACTTGTAAACTTACTGACAGGGACTGACGTGCATGGAAACGCAATGTGGCAAAAAATCATCGGACAAATGCGGCCAAAATGACTGCCGAGTTGAATAACCATCTGAATAATTCAGTTTCTACTAAAACTGTTCACCATGAGCTCCAAAAGGCTGCATATCATGGAAGAGCTGCTGTGAGGAGACCCCTTCTCTACACTCGCAACATTCAAAAGAGGTTTAAGTGGTGCAGAGATCACAATGCCTGGTCTGCAGACCAATGGAAGCAAGTCATATTCTCAGACAAGTCTAGTTTTTCTCTTTTCCCAACTTCAGGGCGAGTTTATGTGTGGACGCAGCTCAAAGAAGCTTACAACCCTGACTGCCTTCTTCCAATAGTGAAGCATGGAGGTGGATCAGTGATAGTTTGGGTCGCCATATCATGGAAATGTCTCGGTCCAATAGTTGCCCTGCATGGTAGAATCAACAGCAAAGATTACCTGAACATTTTGGGAGATCATCCAATGGCCAAGACTTTATTCCCTGATGGTGAATGCATCTTCCAAGACGATAATGCTCCAATACATACCGCTCGAGTGGTTAAGAATTAGTATGAAGAGCATGAAAGTGAGTTAGAGCACATGGAATGGCCTCCCCAATCTCCAGATATCAATATTATTGAACATTTGTGGTGCATTTTGGAGCGACAATTTAGGAGCCGCTATCCCCCATCGTTGTGTCTTAAAGAACTGGAGAAGGTGTTAATGAAAGAATGGCTGGGTGAAGTCAGGAAGCTGTATGATTCCATTCCTAGACGTATTAAAGTTGTCTGTGAGGCTAAAGGAGGACCAACTCCATATTAAATAAATTTTCTTTTAATTTAACAAGTGTTTCAATTATTTTGTCCAACCCCTGTACCTATACGTAATTAATATATATATATATATATATATCCAAACTTTTAGGCGTGATGTAATCTAGTACTACAGATTTATTTCCAACATTGAAAATATACCGAAAGGGCACTAAACTCGTATCCATCAAGACGTAGGTGATCATTTGCCTTCTCTACGGTTTAGATATCAAAATTTTCCTTCTCTTAGACTGGTTGCCACGCAAAGCTAGAGAACCCAGTCCTTAGAAAGGAAGATACGGATTCAGGACTCCCCCACCCACACCTAAGGGCATTTGTGCGAAAGTGAATGCAACTAAACGAAAATTCGATCTCGTTAGCCGGTTCCACTTTCCAAGCCGATATCCGTTACACTACCCCCAGTTGTACCGCTAGCATGATTAAACAAGAGGCATTACTTTCGGAGCAACCCCTGCGAGGAATGAATAGGAAGTTTTTCTCTGACGAAGCACGGTTATATTTTAAAATGTCTGCGGTATCGTTTCAAATATTGTGACATTGAGTAAACCAATTAATTAAAATTATTGATTCAACAAACAGAATTATTTTTTCTCTTTCCATAAGAGCTGCCCAATCCTCACTTTCCAGTCTAGATAGATCCCAAAAGCGCTTCCGCGTCCTCGTGGATGACATAATTTCTCACCCTACAACCCCTTTCCCCATAGACGAAATGTCACAAGCCTCTCGCTGCTCTATTGCTATTTCCATGTAAAGTGCTCAGGCAAACTATATCCCTTAGTTCTAACCTTCCCGGTTGAGACCCGCCATGCTACGAACATTATAGCGAACCCACTCTCTTTGGCTTCGTATTCCATTTGTGAGATGTAAGTTCCACTCGAGTAGCTTCTTCCCTCTGCTTTGTGGAACAGACTTCCAAGAGGGTGGTTTCCCGATCACTACAATTTTAGCCTGTTCAAGCCTAAGATTAACTTTTATCTTCCCCGCATTTCCACATAAACTGTGCCTCTTACTCTGTAATCCTCTATCTTGAGTGGCTCCTGGGCCTTGTACAGGGTGACAACCACTATAAAAACAACAACAACAACAAAAAAAACAAAACAAAAAAAAAACAAACAAATTAGAAGTGTTTGTCTTCGATTTCCACTGATTTTCTTTTGTGTATAACCCTCACATTTGGTGTGCCTATTTACTCGACCCAGGGGGAAGGATATATATATATATATATATATATATATATATATATATATATATAAGGAAAAGCAAGGCTTTACCGTTTTCCTGTTATGAAGAAAATGTCTTTTATAGTAACAGTTACCGTTTGCAACAGTTTTGTTACTTCTTATTTTTAATGTCCTGTAAAGAAAAGTATTTCTGTGCCTTGAAAATGCAATTTAACAGAGCAAATCTCAAAAAGGTATTCTCTGTTTTACATATATTCGTTTTTCATTAGAAACTTACTAAGAACAAATGGAATCAATTTTGCTTTGTCGGATTATCTGACTTTGTTTGCCAATGGACTTCACTTGACGCTATTAGGTGGCGTTCTATTCCGAACAAGAACCTATCTTTCTCTTGTTCGCTTTCTCACCCATAGGACGTGGTAGGTACATGGCGAGGTCTAGTCTTCCTCCAGAAAGACAGGACCCGTGCAGCAGACTACTTAATTTTAACCCAACCACGTGGCATACACTATCTCAGACATTCAAACTACCGCTAATCCCATAAGTGTTTTCTTCCTTTTTCACCTTTATATACGTAATTGTAATTTTTTGAAAGTTTCTAAACCTCTCGGTTACAATTCTTAAACACTCGAATTAAGTGTTAACCGTATACGTTAATACCACCCGCTAGTTTTCTTTACAGAAGAAAAAAAAGACTGTCCATATCAA